>MU624257.1:82906-573629 GCA_025201745.1 Xylariaceae sp. FL1651 | reverse complement strand
ACCGTCATCCCCCCGCCCCCCCCCCCCCCCCCCCCGCCCCGCCCCCCCCCCCCCCCCCCCCCAGGGCTTTCTGATGTCTTCAGCTCTGCACCTAGTTGTCAATATGCCAATGCTGCTGCTGCTACCGCTCTTGCTGACTGGCTGCTCAGGGATCTTAGGGATCTCACTGTAATGTTTTATCGTGACTAAGAGATTCGATTCACCTGCCAACCATTCGTACTTTGGTATGCGATTGAGATTTTGCTATTCAGTAGAATCCCACAGAGAACCAATACATAGCTCCAAGCTAACAGGCAGTATTGACCACCAGGGTCAACGACCTTTACAAAGTGACCCGTTATGGCCATGTTGTATTTCAGCCTTTCTTCATGTGAGATGAGAAAGCCTTGCCCGAAGCTGAAAAGCCACGCACTCTAGCAGAGCAAACGTTACTTTGCTAGAGCACTCTTTCTCTGCCACATCCCGTTCTCTAGCAGAAGAAAACCTGCAGTACGCGTTAGAAACTATGAAACGCCTCTATGCAGTCAGATCAGGATTTTGAGCACCGCGTTAATACATCGCAGAGGGAGTGGTACTATGACCACCTAAGCTTCTCACGGTTATCTCAGGAGTATATCGTCGGCGGGGAAGGGGATATAGCACCAAAGGTGCTTATTATTTTCAGGACTGGATATAGTCTACGATAAATGCTATCACAAGCACCCCGAAAATAGATCTCGCAGTCTGGCTGGGTGAATTATTGAGTATTGCGTGTAGAATGGTACATGTTTCTATCGCGGCCACGTTCAATAGCTCTACTCCCTTGACTTCGTCTAAGGTTATCGTTCACGGAATTCTAATATTAGCTTAATAAGAAAACCGGTTTGACGAAGGACCTTGCATTAGAGGTGCAATATATTAATAATGCATTCTGTGCTTGCAGGATCCGGGGACCAGCACGGGAATATCATCTAACTATCGTCTCTACTCGACCTTGGGATAATGTGTAGCGAACCAGTCTAGCATATAATATTGATCATTCCTAAATACCTTGAAGAACCGAAACTCATGGTATTGCTCTGGCCATGCATGTAAAGCCCTTTCCTTTTCTAAAAGACATATTCTCTACTTAAGACAGAATCAAGGTTAAACCCCGAAATTTTTTGGATCTAGTGCTGGTATCGTTCAAAGGAATTGATACTTGTTCGATTCAAGACTGACTTATCGTCCTACTCGATGAGTTAACTGCTCAAATCAGGCCTGAGCCAGGCTGCAAGTTGAGCTCAAGGTAAAGAACACTAAATAGACTTGATACATTTGCTGTTGCGGGAAATTCGATTCGGGTCTCCAGGTAGACGTGTTGTATGTAACATGGCTATTCGTCTCTCTGAAGTCGTCTTCATAAGATCCGAAGTGGCATCCCTGAGTCGGCTTCGAGATTATCGACTGAGACGCGAGAATTGTAGACAGGCTCCTGGGGCCCTAAGGAGCTTTGTTTTCAAATGGAGTGGATAATATCTATATGAGAGTTAGTAAATACAAAAAAAGTTACTTAATATAGTTCCCCCATAATGCCAGTATATTTTGTATGTGCAGTTAACTTAGCAAGTAAGTTCTCTTCTTCCGTGTAAGCTGACCAATCCGGTTCCGACTTGTAACTAGAGAACTTGAAAAAGAGGATAGTTAAGCTGATAACTACAACCTGATTGTTGTATTTTCGAAGGATCTTCGACGCTGCGAAAGGTGTATTACAATTTTTTCCTAACTGGCCCAATTCTTCAGCCTAGTTTCTATGACACTGTAATTCTCATTGAGACACACCAACACTGTGTAGCTAGTCGAAAACATCAATATCAATCCAATCCATCCGTTCATTTCCTATAACCCATGTGTTATTTTAGGGCGTCAATAATTACACGAAAGATCTGCTGAAATTAACAGATAATTTAAATACCTTCGCTGTCCCTTTCGATCATATACTGAGCAATTGTCATAAGACTGCAAAATTCCTATGCAAAATTTCTGAGTATTAAACAACTGTTCTTCTTAAATTAGGATCGATATATACATAGGGTTAGATAGGGTTTCTACAGTTTGTTTATCGATTTCACTTTGAACTAAGCTTGGAGAAATTACAGGAAGCATCGACAGCCATGACAAGCTGGCCACCAGGAGCGGCGGCTAGCGGACATCCCCTTTCTATTTCCGTAACTTCCGCTAATGTGTGGTTTATTCCTCAGATATGAATTCCTTGATCTGGACTCGTTACAGAAGTGATATGACTAGGAAATCGCCGTATGGTCATCGACGAAACCCAGTGAAAACAAATATTTTATAGTGCAGCTCGCTATCGATGACCTCGGCATAGACTCTAGGTTCGCGGTTCTGAGCCCTATATTTACGATTAATTGTCGCATATATACCGTTATTGCCTACTCCGCGATAGCAGCGTCGTTTTTTTGTCACATTAATTGAATGGTTGATCAAAATGTTTATCGTCAGGAGGGTGTAATTACTGCGTAGCAGATGCCCAAACCTCCCATAGGACATAAAACGTGGTCAGGCTATCTGTGGTTATGTATTTACTAATTCGAACCTTTAAATGCTAGCTATGTATACAGCCCGCGACCACTCCTTTTTTAGGTTGTCGTACCTTACTTGCATTATCTATAAACCCGATTTATGCCCGGTGCCGCTTATTTGCTACAATTACTGTGTTGTGTTGTTGTGTTGTCGTGTTGTATACAGCATATACTGCTGCAAATGTCGATATAAGTCTAACGCGAGTATATGTTGAGGCAGTGCCGTTAAATATGACCGGTGGCTATTACTCGCTAGCGGTCTGCGTAGTAATAGTACCAAAAAAAGTTATGCAATGTCATCACTGTTTTAAAATAAGATCTCGACAACGGCCCGATTCGAACGGACGACCCCGAAGGGATATGATTTCTAGTCATACGCTTTAACCACTCAGCCACGTTGCCCCGATGCTAACGAGCGCGCTCTACAAGTTCGTGTTCCGCTTTGGCCCTCTAGTAGCAAGAAATAGTAAGTATCCTGATACTCAAGCTTTAGCTGGTTCTGGTTCTCTTCAATTTTTAGTCACGACGCAAAGATAGGAAAATACTTAGAGAGTGTGATTGAGAAGTAGGCCGTTTCGGATTATTTACATATCTATCTATTTAAGCCCATGGTTGTATTCGACGCAAATATTTGAGAACATAATTCAATCTCTGATGAGAACTGCTAGCAGCAAAGGGCATAATAAAGGTGAATGATATTACCTTCCTTTTACGTCTATTAGACATGAGTATATAAAGTCTAAATCATTGTAAAGACCATCGGTTTGGCGGAAGGACTTAGGAAGTCATTTCTATACGTTAATTTAGATTGTATTGTTTTTGAGCTGAGAGCTCGTTGCTCCGCTACCGGCTACACGAGCGTGATACAACTACTCCTGAACAGATGCGGTCATAATTAGGATCTATTTACCCATAGCATCAATCCACTCCAAAGCCACCTTGGGATCAAGTCTCTTCTTGTAATCAGGTTCGATCTCTGCGTTTCGCACAATACCATTCCCATCAATCAATAGGGTTGTCGGAATCGGGACCTCCCAGGTGGCCTCGCCATTCCGTTCGTTGAGGTCGATGCCTAGCGATGCGTGCAAGTCCTTAGCACTCGACTGATCATACACGATACCGAGTTTCTTAGCAAAGGTGTTGTGGAGGTCGGTGAGGACGGGGAACTTGAGCTCGTGCTTCTCCGTCATCGTCATATTGTTGTTGGGTAGCTCGGGAGAGATAGCCACGAGCGTGACTCCGCGGGCCTGGAAGTCGCCGAGGTGCTTCTGTAGAAACCCGACTGCGACGTTGCAGAACGGACACCACTCCCCACGGTAGAAGGTGATGAGGAGCGGCCCCTTAGCCAGTAGGGATTCGCTGGTCACTTCTTTGCCCGTGGCATCTGTCATACGGAATTCGGGGATCTTGTCGCCCACTTGTATGGTTTTTGATGGGTCGAACGTAGACATGAACTTAGTGTGTCCGTCGCCGAGCTGCTTGCGCATAGCCTCGGGGAAGGAGCTCAAGCGCTCTGTGAGCTGGTTAAGTTGCTCAGTTAGACTCATCTTGAACAAAATCTATTGTTAAATAATGTGTGTGTTGATCGAAGTGTGGTATCAGAAGATTGGGTGTGAGTTAGATGGAGCTCTGTGAAATCTTGGACTGAAGTTAAAGGACGACGCTGTGCCGCATTATATATCTGTGTCAAGTACACCTCTCTTTATCTATGTACACACATTGGTATATGGTTTCTTGGTAGGCCGGGTCCTGTTTGTAATTAGATTTTCCTCATTGACGCGGGAATCTTTTAGTCGGCGAGGTGGGCAGGTGGAGATACATAGAACCGCTCTCATCCAAGATTCGCTCGCGATTAACTAGGATACACAATACACCGACGGATAGTTTGTCCAGAGGCGGCCAACCGAGAAGCCGTAGCCGCAACTCCAGCAGTACCTGGCCATCGCTGCGAATACGGCCCATTGGATATACCCGAAGACTTGAAGAGTCATACCAACATGATGATACGGGGGAGTACACCGACGGCGTCATGACTATCTGCTCTTTCAAGGGACACCATTTTCCTAATCGGGAATCGCGCGTCCGCCGTCCTTGATGGTCGTTTCGGGGGTGGACGCGTCCAATCGTCCGTATTATATCACGTGATATGGGGAATGCTGTGTAAGTGAAGCGAGGGTAGGGCTAAGCTGCCAGATTGGAGTTACAAATTCTGGTTACTACCATGGCATCAGAATAACACAACTCGAAGTATTCCTTACAGTACATCTGAAATCCGTCTAAGGCGCTCATATTCCGCCTTCTGGGTGAAATGACCGGCAATTCGTTTGAAATCTGCCATTCGAAAGAGTATAGCTACAACGACAGAGTCCTTTCTTCGTTATTATGCTTTGAATTTAACAATTCCTATTCAACCTTAACCATCTTCTTGCTGAGCTCCCACAGCTTCTCCTCCTTCTCCTGATCAAACGCCCATTCGGCATAGCCATAGTCAAACAACCCAGCATCCTCGGGAATAGGAAGAATGGCGGTAGATGCGCCTTCTAAGTACAGTCCGCCTTTCCCCTCCAGCTCGCGTGAAACCGCACCATAGACAGTGGTCGCGCACGCCTGCTCCGTGCTGCTAATGTATCTCTTGAACTTCTCGTCGTGAGCCACGGCCTCCATCTCCGCTTCGGAGTGCTTCTGCAAATTCGGGCTCACGAACGACCCAGGGTGCACGCTATAGCCGTGCAGACCCTGCGCTCCGTACAACCGCTCGATATGGTTCGTCATATAAATGTTGGCCGTCTTGCTCGACCCATACGCCAGCCAGCCGTTGTATTCCCCCTCAAAGTTGATATTATCGAAGCGCACCGGGCTGTAGCGGTGGCCCGCCGATGACACACTGACGACGCGCGAGTGGAACTGTGGTGTCGAGCTCGCTAGCAGTAGATCCTTCAGCAGGTAGAAGAGCAAGAAATGCGAGAGATGATTTGTCCCGAATTGCAGCTCGAAGCCGTCTTTTGTACGGCTCTCTGGGGTGTTCATTACCTACATATGATGAGCCATACTAACCTAGTAGTCAATATGGATTAGTATCGTTTTTCTTACCGCTGCATTGTTGATGATGATGTTCAGGGTGCTGCTCTGCTTGCGAAACTCTTCTGCACAGGCGCGGACGGTTGACAGGTCCGTCTGATCTATGAACAGCAGCTTCATGCGACCGCTGTCGAGCAACTCAGGACCCAGTGCCTCCCGCGCTTTCTCGAGATTCCGCGCAGTGCCGTATACCGTCGCCCCGGTTGAGGCAAGAACGCGCGCAGTTTCAACTCCTATCCCGGAGGACACTCCGGTGATTAGTATGACCTTATCCTCCCAAGTGTTGATGAGACCCTCATCCTCAACCACCTGGCTGCCAGTGGGCCGGGAGTCACCGGGGCCCCCAAGCTTCTCCCATTTATTACGATCCGCATAACGTCCAGATAACTGAAAGGGCGTCCGTGAGGTGAACGACATGTCGTCGCGTATGGGTATGAGTTATCAATATGATGAGATGTGAACTACCTATTTGAGCAAATGTTATGGGCTTCTAAATACCTCTTGGCAGATACTGCACAGTTTATGCTACTTATAACTTTATCTCACATTCAACAATCTCGTCGAACATTCTCGTCGAACTTCACAGTTGTCGCCGATACCAAATTGCAAGGTGGTACATAATATCGAAGACAACGACCGCACTTTGGGTCGAAGACCGGCGAAAGAGGGGAAATAAGCTGGTACAGCCGGTCAATCGGGTCTTAGTGCATGTCTAGTGACTAAGCGCTAGTGGATCATCCTACAATTCCAAATCCAAATAAAAGTATGAAAGGCCATCTATATGTGTAGGCAGGTAACTATAGCTCAGCGAGAAAAGTGGCTTCAATTAATAGATTAGACCACTGACTAATAGAATTATCCAGCCAGCTAGCGAGACAGCTTTTCTTCATAACTTTTTTTCTGGCCACTCGATGTCTACTAGTTCCGAATCGTCCATATGCATACCTACACTGGAAACCTTCTTCTGCGTAGTCATTCTATAGCTGGGCGCAAATAGAAAATAAGGCGGCTGCTAGTGGTAGATATCGAGCGCGTCACTATTATTGTGGCCGGTTCTTAATTACAATGTGCCTCCGGATTGTTCCCGGCAACCTGCGCTTTTCCCTGTGACGCTTTTCCTTCCGGGATGAGGCGCAAAGACATCTTGTCGAACGCGTAAGCCGCTGCGATTGGAGTACCATATTTCTTGTATCGACCTGCATTCAGACAACTCAGCAGCCGGGGAGACAACCGCTGATATCGGCAGTCGCTTGAGCGTTAGAATCAGCGTAAACTACATAGGGTAAGATGAACATTAGACCAATACCCGTACCAGGACCGAAGCACGAATTACTACCCGACAAACTCATTTATGAAGCAATAAATGTATTGTTTCATCATCATTCATTTATAATCTCGTTGTGCTCGGCAACCGATCTCTGGGTACTTCGGCATCGGCGCTTAGCTCTGAACGCATGGCCGCGTGCCCCAGCTCAGCAGGCTGTTCGAGGACCGGCAACTCGTTCAGGCCGTTGGCAGTTATTTCTGCGCCTGGGGGGAGCGAGGATGGTAGTTCAGCGATGGGCTTGCCGTCCAATAGGGGTTTATAGCCCCCTGCCGACACGTCCCCGGCAGTAGCAGCAGCTGTCCGTCCATCTTTGGGATATTCGTCTTTTGACGAAGGTCGCATGCCTTCCGCGCCGCCACCGCCGCTCGCGCGCTTCTTCCTCCGTCCTAGCCGGAACCCTAGAAATACCAGCCCGCCGATCACCGCTAGGCCGCCGACGCCTGCGCCTACGCCGATCCCGGCCTTTGCTCCTGTGCTGAGACTTGAAGTCGTGGCGGTGATAGTGTCGCTCGACGGTGATGTTGTCGTCGAGGGGGAGGTGGGTGGTGAAGACGGCGAGGCTGTGCTGCTCGAAGATGAACTCGGAGATGAACTTGGAGATGAACTTGGCGATGAACTCGGAAAAGAAGTCGGAAAAGAACCCGGAAAAGAGCCCGAGCCCATCGAGAGGTTGATTGGTGTCCCAGAATCATTGCAAAATTTCTCCCAGCCGGCTGTGATTTGCGCTGCGATGGGGCGTCAGTCTCGTTGTTTCTCCAGGGTTTTTTTCTCAAGCGCACGCCGGCTGACGGGTTCAAAAATTCCGGTCCAGTAGCGCCCCGGCGCAATCATTGGAGAAATTAACTGTCTCAAATCTCCCGAGCATGAGGACGGCAGTAGTAGGAAATGAGACGTAGCGTGGACATACCTCTTAAATCCTCCACGCTGGCGTTGCCGCAGCTCTGGACGAAACATATCCCCGACGGAAATACAATTTGCTCGAAACTTGTGCAAAGGCATTTATTGTCGTCCAGGCCAGTGCAGATCTTTGTGCTGTTCAGTGTTTGCTCGACACATGGTGGCGCGCATGCGGGCAAATATGTAGAGAAGTTCTGAGCGGCGGCGAGGCTGGCAAGCGATAGCACCACCACCAACGATGGTGGGAGACGCATCGTCTGTCCCCTTTTCTTGCACGTATATATTCCCTTTACCCTGTAGAGATACCAGTCTAGGCGTGGAATACCGATTCGTATGGGGTTTTCAAGTTTAATCTACCAGTATGATTTTCCCGTATTGAAATGCAGAGGATGGATGGGAAGGAGATACGGCATAACACACTACTGCAAAACCCACGCAATAGGCCGATATATGTGTCCATGATCCTTCAGGCCACAAGACAGGTGATACAAATGTACCGTATTTGATCGGTACCGATGCATATGCAAAGCAGTCCAAATTACCTAAATGAGCGGAGTTAGAGTAGCAGTCGAGGTGACTTCTCCGAGGCTACACCGCTTTGATGGTGATGATCTACGTTGGGGGCAGAATCACACTGCTGCACGATTTTTTTTCCCTAGATTTTGCTGGTTCTGTAATGGTTTTTGTATGCGGCCAAAAGGCTAGCTGCAGGCGAAAGGGGTGTGCCAATGAAGCGATTCCCGCCTCTCTTACTCAACGATCATTAATAGTTCCGATTTAAGGGACCCTCCACTCCCCCCTTTCAAAGACAACTTCTATAGCTGCCAATGTGAATGTGGCCCCACGGTGCCTTTCAGTTGCCTGTCTTGGTGTGTTGGGGGGACTGCCGTTTCCTCTTTCAGATCTGACAGCTTTGGCCCCTGAAACCCTTGGAACAGCAACATCTTGAGACTTCCTCCATGAGTTCAGTGGCAGTAGAGTATTTAGTTAACAGTATCAGGATATACAATTTTGACGTGTGAGGACGTGCGGCGACGATGTGAATACACCAGGCATATGTATAAGTGCCTTCAATAGATGTTAAGAGTGTATAGTAAGCATCCATGCAATCCCTGTTAGCTATATTGCATGGTTGGCAAGGATACGTTGAGCGCAGAGGGCAGTAGTGGAAGAGTGGCTGATCCCTTCATCATCACGTGCGAATCATCGAACCTTGAAGCGTATCTCGGTTCATTGGGAATATAGTATAATAATGGTCAAAAGAGTGTTTTCTGTAGCTTGTCGACGCTCTAAGAAGTTGGCCCAATTTCTACTTACTCGAACACTACATTGGATGGAGCTGAGGGTTATATTACATGGTAGGAAGCCTCGCAGTTCAATGGCCGATCCTGATGTTCATATTTGCCTATTTTCGTCTTGATAAAGAGGCATGAAGGATTAACGCCAGTACATAGCTATGGACAGATCGAATTCCTATTCAGGTAGAAACCAGCACAATGATACACAAAGATGGATACTACTAGAGGGAACATGAGCAGGGCACAACAGATTGACAATTATTTCCCTTTGGTCTCTTTTGGGATGCTGATCTCAAGAGCAAATCATGCTTCTTTTCATGGTTCTAAATTACAAACAACCTTCATGAACCTAACCCCATAACGCCGGTCCTTGTAATGCCTAAGAACCCTGCTTCTCACGCAAATGCCGAGGTACCCACTTTCCAGGAGCCCCAGAAGGCTTCAGGGCCTCACCGGAAGCTTGGGCAGGGATGTCATTCTTTACACCAACTGCGGCTCCGCCTGCGGGTTCCGGGGGCGCACTACCACCGGTGGCATTCTTCGCAGCCTCACGCTCACGCCATGAAGGTTTACCACCGGATCCTTGAAGATGAAGACGTGGGGGTCCTCCTGTACGACTGTTGGATTCCGTCCGTTCCATTGATGGTGGCGCAGGACGTGAAGGTGCATTGGTCTCGCTGGGTGGTGCAGCACTTCGGGAGGCTTCGCGCTCACGCCATGATGTCCGAGCAGGCTGGCCCGCAAGTTGCAGGCGTGGTGGTCCAGATGGGCGGTCGCGTGAGTCGGTACGTTCCATGGCCACGGGCTCGCGGCGGGGAGGTGGAATGCGAGCAGCCTCTTTCTCCGCCTGGCGCCTGGCCATAGCCTCTTCTTCTCTTCTGGCTTGCAGAGCAGCCTTTTCCAAGGTTTCTTGCCGCTCCTTTTCTCGCTGTTCCTTGACTCTGGCCAGATCTGCTCGTTTCTGCTCGGCACGCTTCTCCTGTTCTTCTTTTTCTTTCGCAGCACGCTCCTCAGCCTCTCTTAAAGCTCTCTCCTTCTCCTCTCTTTCTCGCCTTTCTCGCATCTTGCGCTCCTTATACTCTTTCTTCCGCAAGCTGATCTGTTTCTCCAGCTCACGCTCAGCGTCACGTTGACGCTTCTCAAACTCATCACGACGGCGGTCGTGAAGAGACCTCCTAAAGGGCTCGTAGTAGGGCATCAGTCGACTGAGACGATGCTTGAGCTCAACGCTCTCTTTATGTTTCGCTTCGGCCTCTCGGAGGGTCTCTTCCTTCACCTTCTCGTACGCGGCTAGATCGCGTTCTCGTTGCTTGGCATAGTCTTCCGCAAGCTTAGTGACTTCCTCTTTTCTGAAAGCACGCTCAAGATGATCGATACGTTTTCCAGTAATCCGGAGTTTCTCTTTGATGTCGTTCTTCTCTCGTTCAAGTTGAGCAAGTTTCATAGCTCGAATATCAAGATCGTTGAGATTCTCGACGTCGATGTCTACTGCGTTGGTACCAAGTTTCAAGTCCGCAATCTGCTTCTTCAGCTCCTCTCTGCGAACGCGGTCTCGTTCGTCTTTGAGACGCTTCTCCTCACGTTCCTTCTGCTCCTGGGCCAGACGGCGTTCCTCAGCCTCAGCTAATGCCTGCTCCTGAAGTCGCTTTTGTCTGGCCTTCTCTTTTTCTCTCTTTGCTTGTAGTTCAGAAGCCTCTTCCTTCCGTTTTTGGATAATCTCTTTCCGGGCGAGGGTGTCACGGTGCTCTTGATCAGCACCCGCCTTAGTTCGTGCTAAGGCAGCTTCGCGAGCTTCTACTTGTCCTTGCCTGAAGTTAGGATCAATGTAGAAGCAAGTAGTGTAGAGAGTGCTAGCAAGACGGGAAAGCTGTGAACGAATAATCTCTGAAGGGGTGCTCTGAAGCCTCTGAACAGTGCCGGTTGGACTCTCAGCAGAGCCTGAAGCAGAGCCGGCATGAACTGGTTTGGACGAGGCGAAAACATCCTTGTCAAAGTTGAGAATGCCTGTGGCGTGATCCATACGAATAGATAGGTCACCCTTCTTATTTCCATTCATAATGAACTTTTCTATGGTTCCACGAGTAATTTGGAAAGGGTCCGGGAACTTAGCTAGGCTTTCGACAAAGGCGAGATCAACACTCTCATAAACTTGAGAGAGCTGCTGGAAGAGTCGGGTAAGGATGACTTGCTGCAGCGGAAGGATATACTTCTCCATCTCAGAGTCGGTGCCGATCTTGGTGAGAATAGGCGAGATCTTTTGGCAGATGGAAAGGGGATGAAAGTCAACCTCAAGGATGTTGTACAAGTCCCGAATTTCCGGACGAGCACGCTTCAGAAGTGACTTGGCAAGAGCATCGCGAAATAGACCAGCACGAGTAGGGGCGACGGACATTCCCAAGAGGTGTGTGAGGCGGGAATTCTTGTTTTTCCTAGCCTCGTCGAAGTCCACCATTGCACCTCGTGATCTTGTAGTGCTGATGACAGGAATCGAAAGTGCAGACAGGAGAACAAAAGATGCAGCTTTTTGTAAATCCGCCTCAGTAGCAGAGGGATTATCAACCTTCTTCCCCTGACCAGAAGCTACCAGAGCAGCTGACTGCCGGAGAAGATTGTAATACCTAGACCAAGCAGCAGCGTGAAAAAGATAGTTTTCGCCGACGAGAAAGATTCGGGTTAGCTTCTCGTAATAGTTGGCCATCATGACATTTTTAGGGGGGCGCTTGCTAAGATTGAGGAGAGTGTGAATATCCTCTACGCTCCGGAAAGCTTCTTGCCACAATTCCAGTTCGACGGCAACATTCAGTTGCTGAAAACGAGTCTCTAAATGTCGTTGCAATGTATCTGGGTCATTAAGGTTGATAGCATGCATCTGGCTTGAGTACTTGGCAGCGGTTTGAACATGGTTGCGAAGAAGCTCGCAGAGACGGCGGAACTCGGTTTTTCGCTGGTATTTGAGACAGAAGTCGAACGCCTGCATAGCAGTGCTCTGGTAGAGAAGCTCGAGCCTAGCATTGTTGCGGAGGATATCGAGGACAGTGCGGTAGGCTTCCCAGAGGAACTTGAGCCAAGGAGTGACAACGGCGCGCTCGGTGCGGTCTCTGGACTGCTCTCCAGATACGGTGGCTAGCAGGATAGACTCGGGAGTCTCAGTAGCCTCGAGATCTTCGACATTGGTCGTGGCCGTGGCCTCAATGCTTTCCTGGACCTCATCGGCCTTCTTTTGGGCGGCGGTGACTTTATCGGCGGCTAACTCGATGAACTTCTTAAGAACTAACTCAATGGTGGCGATGTTGGTATTTTGGGCGATGTTCTTGTACGAATAAAGCGCATCCTTGGCGAGCTTTCCTTTCTTCTGCTCAACAGACAGCTCTACCAGGAGGAGCATGACAGGCTCGAGAGAGGCGATGGGGACATTTCGCGAGCGTTTGGAGGTTATATGATCGTGGAGAAGGGTGAGAGCGGCAGGAGCCTGGTTGACACCAATGAGCTCATGTGCACGCTTCAGCACGTTCTCCGGCTTCTGATGCGGAGGCGGCGGCATCTTGGGCAATCTCTTTGATGGGAAGTAACCAAAAGAGATGATGCTGCCGGAGTGGCGTGAGCGGGAGTAGTGAGGCACGAAGAGAAGATTTTGGATTTGTGCCACTTTCTGTGGGTTTGGGCAGATTCGAGCGAGGCGGGGCACGGGCTTTGGGGAATCTAATGCCACGTGACTTGAAACTTTATCTTATCTCCGTTAGCCTCTCTACAAGTACTTAGGTACTTCGGTACAAAAATATGTGAACGTTGAGGTATGGGAGCACCTTGTTTTTCTTATTAGGGCACCCTTCGGCCGAAACGGTCTGGTGCAGCTGTGCTGCCAGCCTGCAGCTATTAACACTTGCCGCCAACACTTTCGGCCAATACTTTTTACTACTTTTTTAAGCTAAAACTATTAAAACTTGTTCGACCGACTAAAAGTTCTAAAATAGCTAGTATTTACGTTAATTAATTTTAATTAATTAACTAAAAACAAAAAGGTTAAATTTATTCTCAATCGTTTAAAAGCTATATATCTGTTGTTAGCTAGTTAAAGGGGCCAGCAAATGCTGTCAGGGCTGCAGCGGCTGTCAGACTTGTTAGCAGACCGAATCGGTCCGAAGGGTGCTCTAATAAGAAAACTAGGGTGCCCTCATAGCAACGCTCAAAAATATTTGCCGTCTATATATGTAGGTACATGTACAAACTGCGTATGTTCATAGTCTTTACAGCACAGCAATGTACCCATCTATCCTACTCGCACATTCTTCATGATGACGGGGGCATAGTAAAACATGTAGATGATAGAGTCGCGTTGACGGCTGCAGTTTGGTGGGGGGAACCAGCCACTACTGGAATCCTACAATCCTTAATGCATTTCCCTTACCCTGTATCTGCAATTACAACTAAGTGATACGCCCGCAATGACTAGCGGACAAATACAGGCTGAGGCAACAGGCTGGGATTTATTCTCTTCGGTGGTATCGGCCACCTCCTTCTCATAAGTTAATGGGGCCAATCCGAAGCCTAGTACTCCCAATCAAAGCGTGCAAGTTCTGATCATTCTTCCAATCGCGTTGCATGATGCTCTGAATGATAAGCATCGTCATACTTAGATATGACGGTACCCCGGGGTACAAGGATCTGAAGAATCAAATTCAAAGAGCTTTCAGAGGTGAGTGGTAGACCTCTATAATGGTTGAAAAACGCACAAGATATAGTATGTAGGTAGTTAACGCCATTTACTCAAAATCGCTCAGTAATACGAGAGGTACCGAGGCAATAGACGATTAGCTCCGTGGTGAGTAATTGGACTAACTACACAGTAGATACCACATATTGTGTATACGCAGGCAACATGAACGCCTTCGGGAACTCGTCTTAGAAAAAAGCGATGGAGTGGTTACCTGACTGTTGTACAACCGGCAAGGCCGATCACTTTTCAAACAATTATCGGCGACCATTGAGAGCATCCCCTACTATGACATTTCTGCACTGTTGCGCGTTCCCCATTGACAAAAAAGCACCAAGAACACGGCTCGTAGACCCCACATAATTATTGACGTGCTTATAAGAGATTCAATTATACATCACTCGCACCTGGAGCAAGTCTGTGCACCCCGCTAGTGCGATATTACTGTACGCTTCGGGCAACAGAGTGCACAAGCCACTCCATCAACGGGACAGCAATTTCCCAGCCTGCAAGAAGAGCCCCATAGTCATTCCCCCCTTAGGAGTTTGACCAATCACCAACAGTAAATCCGCTAGGCAAAGTCCTGATTCTGCTTGGTGCTGGGGCATACTTCCTTCTGGCCCTACCTGCTTGCGCTCTGCGAGCAAACACTAGCCCGCCACCCTGACCACCTCCCCCGAAACTCCCTCTCCATCTTCAGCTCAGTCTGTCTATCCGTCTGTCTGCGCTACTAGTACTTGTGCCATCTCCGTTCGTTTTCTTCTCCCTCACGTTGCTACCGCCGCTTGACGCCGATATACGATCCCGTATTCCCTTCTGTCATTGCGCCTCTCCGTCATTTGTGCCCCTCAGCCTCGCAACTCGTCGCCCTTGATCGTATGGCGAACCCTCTGATCTGTGAGTGACTCCTCTTCCAGTCTCAATTGACTCCAAGCAAGTCCGGTCGCCCACCAAAATACGTCCACGACCCGCCCCAGATCCTCGCTCCTTGTATTGTCTATGAATGATGGGACCTTTTCCAAGCCACGCATTGCACGCGATACAACATGATTACCAGCTTTATCAACGCAGACCATGAGGCTTGTTATTCTAGGACAAATAAGTAGCTAACTGTTCGGCACCTGTGGTACAGAAACGCGCAATTCCCATTGTCATTAGAGAGGCGAACACTACGTAGCGAGCAGCCGAAGCTTACCTCACATCACCTTTTCGGCTTACCTTTCAACCCCCGACTCTACCCCGTCATTCATCACCTCTATCATCATGCCGGCATACACATCTAGAGATGTCGGCGACCCATCGCAAATTAAAAAGAACAAGCAATCCATGGCAGACCTGAAGCTACGACGTTTGACCGAATTGAATAGTAGGCTGCGGGAAGACCTGGAACGAGAGCGAATTCCAGTATCACAGGCTGCTAAGAGGTAAGGCAATCCCTCTTAAACATTCCCATTACCGCATCTACTGTCGGGTATTGATACTGAATTGTCTGTGCGAATAGCATAATTGCATACTGCAACAGTACGAGGGATTACATGGTGCCTTCAGTATGGGGTGCCGTCCCCAAGGGGGAAGACCCCTACGCACCTCAACAAAGCGGCGGATGTTGTTTGGTCATGTAGGGCCAGTGATCTGTTCAAGCTAGCACGACCGGTTAAGGGGTTTCCGGGAGCGAGCTTACTCCCGAGGTGTACGTTGTGATGACGAGGCTCACAGGCAAGCTGGCTGGCTAGCTGGCAAATTGACTTTTGCGATGGGAGGACACAGCCACTGGGTTTTGCTTCCCCTCGTGTATGGAGTCCATGTTTAGGCGTATACTGGAAAGAAAAACCAGGCTACAAAGAAGATGTGGGAAGGAGGAAAGACAATCAGACTCAAAAAGCTATGGCGCCCAGGGCTCGAGATACTGGGGCGCCTTTTTACGATAATAACGGCATACTTCCATGTTTCATGCTCAAGGTGGCTGCCGGATCGGACAGTCGCGAAGAAGACGCAGAGACGGAGAGCTCTTCAGCATGTAATAATTATTCGCTTACGACCTGTACTTTGTTGTTCCCATTTTCTTTGTCGAATATCGTACTTGATGAAATGCGAATAGATTCTTAAGTACAAGCTTCATTTTCTGTCATAGCTATGGCGTTTAGCTGACGCTTGACCTTGGCATAGCTCGTGTACCAAACATGCCGTGCCGATGCTTATCTCTTGGAGTTAATCCGCTTTTTAGGATAGTATCTGTGAAGGCTCGGTGAGTAGGTCCTAGTCTTACGGTGGTGTGGTCTACAGTCGCTTAAGCTAACGAATACCTAAAACGAGACACCATGCCAGCAAGATTCCGCTGCATATTTCGGAGAGGTATCTTTCCCCAACTCCATTGCAACAACGAAAACTAGCGGTCTGGCATTGCCTGCCGCTGTTATTTTGCGTGATGGTTGCTTGCAGCACTCGGCAGTTGGAGTAAGTAACAACCAGCGCATTGTATGCCCAAATACACAAGATAAAGTATACTAGCTGATTAAAGCATCAGGCTATATCCCCTAGCTCAGCCCAGTTCACCAGGTGAGGGATCCCTACACATAGACAAGGGCACCCCGGCTTTCACCGAGACTCGGTGAGACATAGAATCAACCGTGAAGTATAACTGTTGTCTTAAGCAGGATGGGCTACCCGAGGCTCTTTATATACGGCTTACAGAGAAGTTCCTAGGTGTACCGCACCTAGTTGGCTTTCGCCTCAAATGGTGGTTTTCCAGCGTCCACTGGCTAGGTAGGGAAGCTAAGCTCCAACCAGCCCAGTGAGATCCCCCGCTAATTGACCCTAACCTAGAATGATGCAGTTAAATTTAGGTAACCGTTGGTCTCCTCCGCCCCCCGGCTATTCTTACCTGTACTTATGGCGGGTTACCAGGTAGTTAACGTCAACGCCGGATTTAGACTGGACCGCCAACTAACTAACATGCTATCCTGATATGCTACACTGACAATAAGCTCCAACCCCACCACTACCACCACTACCACCACCATACATAGAAGGTATACATATTATACCTACGTTGATTCTAGCGACGCTCATCAAATGTATAGGTGATACGAGTCTTGGCTCACATCTTATCATCCCTAATGGCCGAGACCAGCACCGCGACGCCGGCCCAGGACCCCGCATCTCAGATGTCCCCGTCTTCTCTACCCCGTGTCACCATTCGCTTCTGCACCCAATGTAAGTGGATGCTAAGAGCCGCCTACGTAAGTTGATCTACGTGCCCTGGAGATCATATCCTCTGCCCCTGAACCATTGTCGAGACCCTACGCCGGCGAATAGGTCTAGCTCCGTCGAAATTCCAAGCCGCTATACATCTGCCTGTGCCACTCTTGCAACTTTCCATTCTCTTCGAGCTGACAACCCACGTGTGACTATAGTTCGCACAAGAGCTTCTGTCTACCTTCTCGACCTCCCTTGGCGAGGTAGCCCTCCAGCCCGCTACTGGTGGGGTTTTTATTGTCGAAATTTTCTACAGTCCCAATCGCACATCAGCGGGCTCCTCGGGTGCGACATCCACGGCTACAGGAATAACCCCTCGTCTCACGGTTCAACAACGTGTACTTTGGGACCGCAAGACAGACGGTGGATTCCCCGAGACAAAAGAGCTGAAGCGGCGCGTGCGCGACATCATTGAGCCGGGCCGAAATTTAGGACACGTCGACCAGGACTACCCGAAGCGGCAGCAGCAGCAGTCGGAGTCAGAGACGCACAAAGAGCCGAAGGCTTCTAATGGGACCACAATGCCAAACTCCGAACAGCAGCAAAAACAGCCTCTAGGGCCAAGGTGGCCGCATATGAACACTGCTTCCTCGGAACCCGCGATACAAAGAGAAGGAAGTTCAGCAGGGCCACAGCCACAGCGTGTTTCCGAGCCTTTGACGAACACGAACACACAGACCGAGCCTGACACCAAAACATCCAAGCAACCTAGTATGCATCCACAACAGGAGGTCACCAGCGCAGACGGCCCGGTGTACGACCCGCGGATGCCCGGTGGAGGCGTCAAGCCTGTCGTGCCTCCCGTGGCCCTTAGTTCCCGGTACACTATCCAAGAGTCTCCGCCACAGTCTCAACCTCAGCAAAACCAAGAATATTGTGAAGACTGTCAATAAGTGGAAGCGAACTGCACCACGTATATCCCATGTAATGAGGTGAAGGATAGCTGGGTTTAATAGCCACCATGGTAGAGAGCAACAGAAGTCTCTCTTCTATTTGAGATGAGCTATACCCTACGCCCGTAAACTAGGAGAGTTTTAACCTACTCCTCGCCTCACTGTATGCTCACTATTTGCTAGTCGAAAGATCATCATCCACAACCCCGTTTCGGAGGTTGTAGGAGTGTACGCATACCAGGTAGTCGTACAACACCCTTCAGTAGTCAAAATACCGTCTGCCATTTAAGTCAATGTGAATACAGTATTCATGTATATCAACGTAGACACATTTTAGTTGCAAGCGGACAAAAGCTGGATGAGTTTGGATTCTAATTTGTGATATCGCTAGGTAACATCAAAAGCTTTACATTCAACCTTGTCATTATTAGTAGCAAACAAGAAACTAGAGAGAGAAATGAGATTTCGCCCATTGCTGCGATTAGGCTCAGAAAATCTGCGCTATGAGAGTAGTCGCTAGTTCGAAGAAAATGACTTTTCCGAGCACCTAAAGACTATATTACAGTTAGGATCTAGGCGTGTATCTGTTACTCAGATGCCAATGTTGAGATAGCAATTATTAAGTCGAGAATATATGAATCATGCTACACAGTACTCATAGTAGTTACTCTATACGCCCGGCACTGTCAACCTAGTTTTTTATTTTTATTTTTTTTATTTTTATAATAAAAAGAGGTAGTTCCGCTTTCAGACGTCCTTTACATGACTATTAAATACAGATAGTACGTCATAGTGATTAAAAGGTCGAGGAACTACTCAGTCATGCCACAAATTGATACGGTATATGCACATTTACTAAAACGATTACGCATATCTAGTCACCAATATCGTTTTCTTCCACCTGACAATTAATATGAGCCTAATCTCGCCCTGGCGTCCCTACTCACCTGCCGCGGTACTTATTGCGACAAATCTCATCTAGTATCCATCGCCCTGTGTAGATATCAGTTCAATCTAGTCTGCCTAGCAGTAAGTAAAAAGACAAGAAATCTGGAAGCAGGCACCTGGGATTCACAAGCGATTAGACGTATGGATAATATAGTTTACATACGTACCTTAGATGTACACATGAAACGCATGCGTACCGAGCTTCAACTGTCGAGGTACAACTTTATACGCATCCGTTCTGAGGGTCTTCCTCGTCTCCTTAACCCACGGTTCCCCATCGTCCTAAGGGCACAGCACTGGCTATAGTGAGAAGAATTGATGCAAGGTCTTACATACTTGGTTGACTGGAACCCTAGCTGGAGGAGATTAGAGCCGAGGTCACCTCTGGGTCCTTACTTGCCATTGTGACTATAATCTCAGGCCTATAGAGTAGAATTACTCGCCCATAGGCAGTTGGGGTGAGAGTAAGGGGCTACTAGTAGAGGGACGATGGAAGTAATGAAGATGCAGGCGGAATAGGGCCATGGCATCAGTTTGAGAGTACGGCATACTTCACCACGATTCAGAAAATGTGGGTCGAGATTTAGTTTGCAAGACCTTAGAAAGCAAGTCATTTGCATAGGATCCGTAGAATCCCATACGTTAAGTGGTGGAAACAATTAATGGTCTAGACCTCTCCTCAGTTTTGCCCACCGCGGCCACAGGCAGACTGCGTAGCCGCCGGCGGGCAGTAGGCGCTCCGAACCATTCCAAATGAAAATACCTAGTTTTATTTCTTTTCGTGTAATAACAACATTCATCATCAACACAGCCATCATTCCTCCATACATGATCGGCCGTCCGCTGAGGGGGAGGAGGCGTCGGCGTAAACAAGAGCGCATCACGGCTTGAACTCGACCAACGGGAAGTCCGATCGCCGTTAATAGTCGAGAATCAAACTGTCGATAGTTCCGGAGGGCCGGTAGCGGGACTCGAGCGCGAGATGGGAGCTGAGGACGAAGCTCATCGGTTTCGGCCGAACCTAGAAGACGAGGAAGTTCGTATGAATATAGGTACTCTTACTTAGGATTTGGACTGCTTTCTTGGAGTTGCGAAAGTGCTGCCTCCGAGGCCGCCATGCACGTACTTTTGTTTCTTCTCAGCTGGCTTGAGAATCTGTGGAGTCATACAGTCAGCGGAGTTCCTAACCTTAGGGTGCAATGGTGTGCCATAAGTACCTGAAATGAACACAGAAGACTCTCATCCACACTCATCATAGCTCCTGCGTTATCAAATTCTCCGCAGTAATTGGGCGCGCTGAAAAGAGTGACAAGCTGACGCTTCGAGAAGAACTCGTAACCATCCTCGACGACTTGGTGAGCACGGCAGATAAGATCCATATCATGCTTCTGTAAGAATCGAGAAACCACATCAGGGCCGAAAGTAAAGGAGACACCGCGATCATTTTCGCTCCACCCTGTAATATCTTTGTCGGGATCAGACCACAGCAGATCACACAGCAGGCCGCAATCAGGAATCTAAATATGAAATCAGTCAATGACCACGCTGGTGCTAGCGCAAGAAAATAGATGCATCATCAAGAGGAGCCAAGACTTACATCTGTTGGCCGCATGACCCGACGGATTTGCTCCATCGAGTTCAAATCAGGACTCAAACCACCGTGCATGGTGAAGATCTTCTCATCAATGATAGCAGCAATGGGTAAGCAGTTGAAGCAATCCGTAAAAGTCTTCCACAGCTTGATATTGTACCGGCGTTTGCATTCGTCATAGAAACCGTAGATACGGTTAATAGACGCGCATTCGTGATTACCTCTCAAAACAAAGAAGTTTTCGGGGTACTTAATCTTGTAGGCTAGCAGAAGGCAGATCGTCTCGAGAGACTGCTTGCCACGATCAACGTAATCGCCAAGGAATAGGTAGTTCGCTTCTGGGGGGAAGCCGCCGTACTCAAACAAACGTAAGAGATCGTAGTACTGGCCATGGATATCGCCGCAGATCTGGTCAAGTAAAAGGTGTCAGTGACGTGCAACCAACGGGGAAGGAACAAGTATGCTACCTTAATAGGAGCCTCCAGCTCAAGTAAGATTGGTTGGCTGATAAAGATCTCCCTCGCCTTGGTGCATAGATATCGGATCTCTGTTTCCAATAGTTGGACCTGTTTGCCTGGTCGGCTGCCGCGTACCTCCAGAAGGCGGTCGATGATGGAGTCGAGATCAACGTCGTGTTGGTCTGCCATCGTAAGGTGGGTGTCCTACCAGCCAGTAGGCCCGCGAGGGACTTGAGAATTGTGATATTAGGGCGACGAGGAGAAAAGGGGGGGGTTTCGGGTCGAAAAAACGTGGTGGAGCCCGATGCTAGAGTATGATACACTTCTTGGGCTGCAATGGAAAGAAAGCAGTTAGCGATAATGGCATTAAAACGACTCCAGAGTATTATTAGGATGTTGGCACCAAGGGTGGCCGCCGTGTCGCCTCAACCGGTTGAGAGTGGTACCTAGTCTGCGGTGACGGCAGGGTGGGTGGGGAAGAGGGGCGAGAGCGAGCAGTGGATTATCAAGACACCAAAAAAAGGGCCATAGAAAAACTCACGATGAAGCGATCTCAGCTGTAATAGGGGCTTTCACGAGACAAGCTCTTGCTCCAATGACACACCCGGCAGGAGAATCCAAATGATGACTTGAAGCTCAAGCGAGTGTTAGATAACCTCTCTTGTGTGTGTATGCACAATGAGAGTCGTCGCCGGGTTTTGTGGATGCCGGTTCGGCCGTCGGGAACCTCGCGCTGGCTGGCGGTTTGAGGTATTCGCAAAAGATGGTCTCGACTTGTGCTTGGAAATGCAGGAATAATGCTATATCGCCGGGACGGTAGCACCTAGGCAGCCGATCGACCTACAATACCGTATTATTACAATGGCGGTCCCTTGTCCCGGATCAGACTCGACCAGGTGGCGGCTACTAGTACAACTAACGTCGTAGTGGTAGGTAGAAGAAATGGACGACGATGACGATGACAACAGACAGAGGCAATGAAGTCGCTCGTGCGCAGGAATACGTACGTTACTCGTTACAGGGAGTCGCAATGGCCTGCGGGGATAAAGCAGGCGGTAGGTATCGTCGTCTTGGTCGTGTGTGCAGTGTTGCAGTGTGCTGTTGGGGCAGACACGGCGGAGGCAGAGGCAGGAGCAGCGAAACTGTGCGGGTGCTTCAAAACAATGGACAAAACTTCTTTCAGACGTGTCCCACAATCAAGCTCAGCAAGCGGCGGTGCAGACGCGCAGACGCAGGCGGGCAGAGGGGGAAATGATGGCAACAAGTGCTTATCGCCGTGGAAAAAATGAATATGCACAGGTTGGTGACCTGTATGTATCGCCGTGGTGTTTCGCGGGGTCTCCTGGGAAGGGCGAGAAAAAAAGGCAAGATGGGCAAGGTAGGGAGGAAAAGGGTCAAAACCCGATTACTGGAGACAGCAGAAAAGAAATGGTGCAGTGCTGGGCGAGCGCGCGCGCGCCAAGTTTGCGGTTACAGGTACCAGCAGAAGGTAGGTAGGTAGGTAAGTACTATAGGTCTTTAGCGGAGGCGCAGGCCTCAGGACGGGAAGCTTAGGTGCCCTCGCTACCTAGGGGGAGTTCTGTAAGCCCCACTTTACCCTTTGGACGCCCTTCCAGGCCCTGAAGCATCCACTGGGAGCATCGGAAATGTCCCGCAAATGGCACTATACAGTTACAAGTATAGCAGGGTGCCTGCCCCCGTAAATGCATTGGAACATCGGGAAGCTTCCCTGGCGCGTCTAGGAATCTTAGCATGCGGCTTTGTGTATCTATCACGGTTGCGTAGACTTGACAATTGTTATGAACCAAGGGAATGAAAACATACACTTTTTATTTATTAGTCTTGTTAATATTATGTACGTTCTTTATCCATTAAGTATTCGAGCATGAAACTCACCCGCTGTCCACCTTGCCATCTTCGTATGACCGTTTGTGACATTGCAATTTGCAATTTGCAGTAGGATGCCCCAGATCTCAGGACCACGTAATACGGCAGCTCGTGCCAGTGGAGTTTCAGAAGTAGCCATCCCGATCGCCCGGCTATTGGCTGGCGCGGCTGTGCAACTAACCTCAGGCCCTCGGGTCGTTTTCGTATCTCTCTATCTCCGCTCGCCTAGTCATATCCAACTCATAAATTCATACAGGCCAACTTACTTGTAACTATAAAGAGCCGCCATCTTTAATGGTGCTCTTCTCTTAGTTTGCTTCCGGCCTGATCGCTTGTTTATGCTCGACTTGCCCCCGTAGCAAGCCGCAGGCGCCTTAGAAAATCATCATGGCTGCCTGAGCGAGGGCCGCGGCTTTGTTCTTCACCCGGCTCCGTTACGATGCTTCATCTCAACAGAGCCACTATAATATCCACCTGCACTGCGTTATGAGTGGATATCTACTATGTCTGTCTTAAACACGCTGAAGCGCGAGCGGCCCTTCTGGATATTATCTCATCAGGACTAGCCGCTGTTCTCTAAAGTCAAGGGCATCATAACAGTGGGTTTTCGTCAGTCCTGAGGCTTTGCGAGGAGATTTCCTACCGTAGTTGACTTAGTCGATTTCGTAGTGTCCCGCGAACTCTCACTCTTGACTACCTAGTAGACTTTGTTCTGCCCGCGTTCAAGTTTCCTTCATGATTGAATTAGGCGAGCAGGTGGGCTCCCACACGTCACTATTGGGTTCGTGCCGGCTCAATGGATGCATACACTGCTGAGTTCTGGAACTAGCTCTCCGGATCTTCTCAGCGGAAAGCCAGTCTCTGTATACCAACACAACGGATATTTACCAAGATCTCACTAAAGTCGCCTTCGGCCAAAGTCTAAGCCGCCCAAAGGTCTGCCGAGCCTCTCCAAAAGATTGTACCTAGTTCGAGTCAGCCTCTCTCGGCCATCACGCCATCACACCTCTAGAAGTATCTCTTGCGGGTCAATGGTCAGGGCCCTACTATTATATATATTATCTGTTTTACTCATTCGTAATGTAAGCTCAATTGGATTACATGGCCAGCCTTCTTTCTAACAAGTTTTATGGCAATGGCCTTGCCTACTCTACGATATGTCCTAAACTGCAATTTTTGTAACGACCTGACTGGATCGTCTGTTGCTATTATAGCAAAGCCTTGTATACCAACCAGTAGGGTTAGCCATGTAATTAGTTTTGCCTGCCTGCACGATTGCGTACTCCTTTGGCTTCTGCTTCAATTATCAAACGATTTATAAGACTAGTGACTTACGATTAGACACACGCAAGGGCAAGTAATGTTTAAGAGTAGTATAGATTTGATAGATGTCAAATAGACCCTGCTCTCGATATTCTTAGGCTCTGATCTTACGCTTGCAAGTAGCACGACTCGCATTCTCTTTTCGACTCGAGAGATACACCTTAGTATAAGTGACCCACAAACACGGAGCTCGCGTGGCATCCTCGGCATCAACGGTGCGTGAGCTCAAGATAGTCTCCACAGTCCCTCTAGTAACAACTCCTAGACTTGCTAACTGGAAGCTCTCTCCCCACTGGCATCTTCATTTACTGCACGCTGGGTCACATGACTGGGTGTAATGCGAGACACTGCAGCTAGAGCAACGAAAATCATTCTGTCGGGTCTCGAGGACATTACTGATTGGTGCCCAAGGAGTAGGACTATGAACTCGAAAACCCGTTGGGCAACAATCTTATGGCAGGGCCTCTCATTGGAGCCACGTCTCGCACTAGGGCGCTGACATAGCTTTCTAGAAGGCGGCTCCAGTCTCAAGGAATATCCCAGCTCTCCATGCGGGTGCCTAAGATAGCCAGACTTGCCCATGGTCTATCTCAGCGTTGAGTTTATCATAGGAATATGAGACCACATTTCCAAAGGCCCATCCGCGGGACGTTATGACACCAACCTAGACCCGTCCACCAGGACCTGAAACCTTTATCACCTGGCTACGCGGGAACGGACCGGCGCAACCTTGCCTGCCAACACGGGTATGCGCTAATAAGTCAGGAGTTGATATTCGTACCCTTGGTCAGCTATATCGCGAGGCTCATCTCAGCGGAAAACGTCACGGGCAAAACTCAAACCCGCCCTATGCTATCACCAACTTTCATTTCAACTACCAACCTTGTGTGGATTTAAGAAGTGGAATTTTCTCGTCCAACGTACAGGACTGACCCTACGCTCATACGTATCCCTTGCAAGTATATCCGTTTTGATCGTCTCGCGCAAGGATGGCCTCCTTCTGCCTTCGACTCTGCGACAGAAAAGAATTTTACTTGTCTTTCAGTTCTTAGACCTTAAGTGATTCGATCTAACGAGACTGGCTTGAGAAGTAGTGTCTTATCTGTAAGTGAGAGTCTGTGTTATAAGACCATGCTTTCTGCCTGAAGTATTTTACACCAAAGATATATGTTTCTAAGCTACTGACCGACAATCTTCGATGCAAACGCTACTGTTATACAGATATATGTATATATATAGATGTGCCCTGCGACTCTATTTGTACAGAACTTTCATCGCATGCTTTATAATCATGCTGTTAGCTCTCGATTTTGTAATTACCAAAAACTCATAGTACGGTTATTTTTTTACCCAAAGCACAAACTACGTAGCAATAAGGCCGCACAGAGATTTTCGGTCATTTTCTCAGCAGCCAACTTGATAATGTTTTGATAAAAAGTAAAGCACTATCTATTCATAACAAAGATCAGCTTACGCCTGCTTGTCTGTCATAGTAGTGTCTTTGCCTTTTTAACAGCGTTCAAGGTTAATCGCTATCTAAGTATTGGACCAAGCTAATCACATATAGTGCTGAGAGAGCATCCCTAGTCGCGGAAGCTGAGGAAGGCGAAGAAATATTTGGTATTACAGTACTGTGACAATTAATTGTCCTTGTAATTACACCCCAGTATCTAGTCCCCATAGAAATTAATGACAAGTAAGCTACAAGATGCACTATGGGTAAATTAGCAATGACTGTTGTACGAAGCGGGCGGTACCTACTATAAACAGGGTTTGTAAACCCTCTTTTCTCGATGCTCGGAAGGGATTATGGCCAATGCTGCCTTCTTCTAGTTATTCGGCTGTACATTGAAGCCTCCACACAGCGTTTGGGTGAACATAAGAGTACAGCAATCCTTAATACCAAGAGTGGGCTGCCTGCGAAGCTAGTGCAAGCCATTTACTTTCATAGCGTTTTGTCTTACATCTATTCACGCGAAAACTGTAGTTAATTATCGCACATTGCCAATCCTCTCCTTAGCACTTCGTCTTGCGTATAGCGAGTTGTTCAAGCTGATGAATTCTCACCCTAATACAATTCGTCCGCCTAGTGCTTAGTTACGGTAGCATAATAGTTTAGATCTAATAATTTATGGAAATAATGTGTGTTATATAATATCTTTACGAAGATAAACTCGTTTAGCCTCAGTGTTATGTGATAAGGTAAATTGCAGAAGAAAATTATTTAGAACAGAACAACAGCTAATTAGAAGAAAGTGAGTACTTAAGGTAATGATTTGTATTGGGGAGGTTTGTAACTCCATTTGAGACTTCATTCAAGAGATTTCATTGAGAATTAGTAATTTGGGCAGAATTTTAGAGCAGTGGTCTGGGTGTGAGTCGAACCTAGTCGTGACGTGATGTTTTAGCTGTCTGATTATTCTTATGTTAGCGTTAGATCTTTTAGGAAACTGTTTGCTTGCTTTACGCGTTGACGAAATAGTTGTTGCTTTGCTTGGTTGAAGAAAACACGTTCGTATTACAACTTCTGTTCCCATGTCAGCCAGGCTGAGCCAAGCAGGTCTACTAAAACATAGGCCGCTTTAGTAAATTAGAACAGATTAAATAAGATATAATGTAGTGATAACCTCTTTAAAGTTGGAATACCATATACTGCGTGTGTTTCCTTCCTGTATAACGTCGGAAGGTTGTAGAAATAACTATATATGCATTAGGGCAAGTAGGTACTCACCCTAGTCACCTAGATAAGGTGGAGCAAGGCAATATATATGTAGAACATGTTGCACATAACGAATCCCAACCGCTAAGCGGTACGTCTAAAATAAAGCATACAATCGATCGGTAAGCTATCCTAGGGGAAGATCTCTTCTAGCACCTATGGTAGGTGTCTTTATAGATTGGTTGTAGACTCGTTTATAAGACACTACTTAATTCGTTAGCACACGCAGTTCAGACTACTGGAAGCCATTACTTTGTTCCACTGTAAGCCAGCTCCAGTACAGGACCTTGAGATAACTATACTCGTGACTGGATCTAGTTCTTAGGCGCGATATTAGGTGAGAATATATATCTAGTCGTCTTGGTGCCTTGTCAAGTAACCAAATTTTGCAGGCAAGCGTAATAATTTGCGCACCCATGTTTGTTCAGCATGCAATAATATCATGTACGACAGAGGTAGCGTTCTTGCTGTATTGGACTAAAAGGTCGCGCCGTATTTGCTATAATAAAACCTAGCTAGTAAACATCCCCATTTAATTCACGTGGATATCTAAAAAGTTGAGAATGAGGGACGTCGGATTTATCTAGAGCAGTGGTCTTATCTACAATATAACAACATAGGAGAAGTAGGCTTATCGCCTCGCTATGGGGTAAGACACGTAAGCTTGATAGATGCAAAATAATCCGAGAAAAAGCATTATCGATCCACCTTCGTGATCACGTTGAATCTGACACACATATGTAGGCTATTCTCAAGTCAAGGCAAGGATCCATTGAATTAGACAGTATTCGCACTAGAAACACCGCGGAGCCCAACGCCACCTTTTGGGCGCTCGGTTACCTCCTTTCCTGTCGTTCTCGCAACCACGGAACGCCGATGGTAAAGAACCTCTTCCTACCAAGTATAGATGAAGGTATAATCCGTCTCTCTTGACGCCCTCCAAAACGCCAGAACGAGGCCTACCTACAACTCAATGAAGCATGGTGGATTGCTCCAGGTGAAACCAACTTTAAGTAGCTGGATGGTATAATAAATACAAGGCAAGGGAAGAACGAAAATTCCCAAGCACTATAATACAGCAACGTAAGTAGCATCGACATACCCATATGGCACGATACCATTAGCGCCTTCGGTAGGTCATCTTACGTTTCTTAGCCTTCGCGACCTTCTTTGTAGGAGTTGCGTTGTTGGACCCATCAACAATAGGGGCAGTGTCCGCAGGTGATGCCGTGATGCTCTCTTCGTTGATCTCAACGCCGAGCCCCTTGAGCTCGTCGTCGTCGATCTCCGTAAGCTCCTCGCTGACGCTGCGCACTGCATTTCTTTCATTCCATTGTTCTTGGATAGCAGATGTCCCCTCTAGTTCAAATTCTTGCAGGTACCAAAGGACGCCGCCGTCTGTGAGTGCATCCGTCAGCTGCCGTCCCAAGCTACCATTTGACTGTGGAGGTGTGGGAGGCGCAGGCTGGGAAGCAGGTGGGGCCGAGACGTAGCCATTAGTTGCCGGTGGTGTATTTACTGGTTGGACACCATTCATAGATGCATCGGGTTTTGACTCAACTTTCGGTGCTACGACTACACCGGTAGCCGACTGCGCGCTTTCGATTTTTATATCCGTTTCGACAACAGATGCATCAACTTCGATATTGTTACCTGTAGATATAGCTTGATTGTCGACATCTGCCATGATGACATCCCCAGTATCGTCTCCAGTAGCTAGACCAAGGTGGTTTGAACCGCCAACGGCTATGACTGTAGCGGATGAATCCACCATAATGACGTCCTGGCTCTGTTCTACTTCAGCATCGCCACCTTCCACAATCGCTTTTGGCCGGTATTCGAGGCTTGCTTCTATCATAGCCTCTAGTTCCTGCTTGAGACCTTCGAACGGCCGATGGTTTGCTTCGGCTTCTAGACGCAACGCCATCTCCAGCTGTGGCTGAACAGCTTTGAGTATTCTCTTGCCAAGCCTTTTGCGGTCTCGATAGTCAGAAAAGTCACTTCTTGCTGGTGCTGATGGGCCCAGTGCCGAATGTGGTGGCGCATCATCAGCCACATCAGGTTCCGTATTGATGCCGTTGTTGATAACATCGCAGAGATCATGAGCAAGCGTTAGTGTCGTGGTATAAAATCTTTGGTCCAGTCGTGATGACAAGGGGAGGAGGCCTTCCTGAAAGAGGTTTTTATCGAGCCTACTCAGCGTTAGCTATGCGCAGCGTTTTGGGGTTTCTTATGGGACTTACGCAATGGCTTTCTCAATGACAGGCGGTAGAAGTCTATGAACTGGAAAGTAGCAGGTATCGACAAAGTCACGTTCCAACTCAGCAGCATCCAGCTTGTTCTGTTCCCTGTCTACAATCTCTTGAGACAAGGACTTTAGCTGTTCGAGATCCTTTAGGAGCATCTGAGCAAACTCGATCCTCCTAGTTAGCCTAGCCTTACCACTAGGGCCCATTGCGGCGAAATTGCGGCGTGTTAGTTCCATGGAAGAAAACGTCTCCATCTGGAGCTGTAATCGCTTCAGAAGAGCTGCGCCCCGACGCATCTCTCGTTTTAGGGTCCAGTAACGACATGCGTCACCGACGAACTCTTTCCGCTTGAGGAAATTGAATCGCTGAAGCGAAGCCTCAACAATCTCAAAAACTGCCTGGGGAATAACTGGAGCTCCAGAGGGTAGTTTCCATATTGATTTGCCTTGCTGGCCCTTTTTATCCCCAAGTACAGCTGAGAGCTTGGCCCCTGTCATCTGCGATTCATCTTGTGGATGATCCGTGATTGCATTCCGGTGTGAAGCTGCCATTGCTAGTGCGGATGCCTGGTTGTTAGCCCAGAGGCGATGCCGCATGGTCTTTTTGTAGAACTTCTTCGCTCTCTTAGTAGCTCGAAGTACATCATTCTCTTTAGCATACTCTGACGGGCAATGTTTATCGCACAACGCTTTCAGATTGGTGCTGCCATCAAGCACGTCCAAAGCGCCAGAGCTATTCTTCATCCGTAGAAATAGACGGGCACGACGAGCGCAGGTAACATGAAAAGCTTGATAGCAAGCTTTATTACCACATTGAATGCAAGCGCCCATCTGTTGATTACAGATATAACATGTTAACTTCCATCGGCTCTTAGGGACTTTGTCAACGTCCATGACAGGCTCCATAAAGGTGTGATTGCCAAGAGTGACTTCAGGAATCCACATGGCACAGAGGAGGTGAGCCCATTTTGACGAGTTAGTCTGCTTAAAAGCGCCATCAGAATTAGGGCAAAAGATACAAGTCTAAGAAATATTAGCGTTGCCTTGACGAGGTGGGGGAGATGCATATAACTGACCGGAACACCACGCCCAATTAACTGGCATTTTCGACACAACCATTGGCCTTCTGGTATAAATGGGACACCATAACATTCTTGGTGGACCGCTAGGTCGCACCCATCACAGAAAACGATTGCGTTTGTATTCTCGCAATCACCATCATCACAGATTGCGCACTTACTATCCTGTTCCTCGCCCGGCTGAGGCTCGCCGTTAACAGCTGCAGCCGAGCTTGATCGAGGTCTGTGGGTCTGCGGTGGTTTCGGGTTTGGCTTCGGTATTCTTTTCTCGAGGGCATGCCATTCCTTCTCGATCTTTGTGATTGTTATCTCAAAGACCTCGCGAGTAACTGGATTCCAACCCTGGCTCTTACGATGCGCATTGTACGCCTCCAGCCACATATCATCTTGTTCATCCATATCATACTCCACACGGCCTAGAATGTTAGTTGGCTGGTGCGGCGTCTCTCCTTCGACTTTAGGAACAGCGGAGATATCCTGCTCCTCTTCAACGCTCCCATCGGTAGCTTTGATTAGTCGACGGTCCGGTCGAATGTAATTATCACTCTCCTGATATCCGATATTCATCATGGCCTTATCGACATACCGCGCCTGGCCAAAGGTTTTGCTCTCGAAAAGTAGTATGCGATCAGTCTTGCGATACGAAGGCTGTTTGAGATCAAGCTTCTCCTTATTGTTTTGGCCGTGGATAGGCAGGGGAGTTGGCGTATTCGGTGCTGGTACTGTGTCTCCGCGCGTAGCGTACAGCGACTGCCGCGCTAGACCTCGTCGCCTCGTAGGGGTCATTGACATAAGGCTTTGAGAGGTGTATATAACGCCGTTTGCTTGAGCATTGGGTGTGTTCAACGAGGAAGTGTGGTTCTGTTCTTTGGAAGGGCTACCAATATCGTTGGAGTCTCCAGTAGTGGCCTTTCCCGACGGCGTGCCAGGTATAGACTTCGCAGTACCATCGACATCGTCAGCATGGAAGAGCATAAAGATACCGTCTATATCGAGATTTGGATGGAACTCTTCCCAGCCTCGCTCCTCCCTCGGCTTATAACCTTCACTCTGCACAACGGCGGCAGCAACGGCGGCTGCTGAGCTGATCTGCATCTCGTCGTCGGGGTCGATACGCGTAGAAGTTCGAATGCGAGTACTGCGCTCACGTCGGGGGGGATAGAGAGAGGGCGAGGCTGTACTGTTAGGCATGCTGGGGCGGGTTCTAGAGCGGCTAATGGTTGTCGCAATGGCATCTATCGGCTCCGTTTCATTCTTAGAAATGAATCTGCCACCGCCGCCGGGACCACCGGGAACGTATCGACGTCGCTTCGGCGGGGGCTCGGTAGCAGCCACAATGCTTCCGGCGCGGGCGCGACGTACACTACCGGTGGTCTCAGGCTGTCGAGCTCGCTGGCGAGCAGACGATGTTGTCCTTGGCGTCCTTGGGCTAGGAGCCATCTCTCAGGAACGCAAATGTCGCGAATCGCCAATGGAAAGGTGAAATAGAGGTCCGAGGCAGGCGTAATCAGCGCGTCGCAAGGGATGATGCGAGGGGCTCGATGTGCGGCGGAAGGCTACAAAAAGGCATTTGACAGGGTAAACCGAGGATTCTGGGGTAGCTTTGTGCGGCAAGAGCAGAGCAGGCGCGGCCTTTGCCGGTCATTCGTGTTGCAGCAAGCGGTGAGTTGAGAACTAATAGCTGGAACGCGGTGCGCCAGGACGTGATGTAGTCGTAGAGGTGCGCGGGTATTGGGAGCCGCCACAGCAAATGTTATGTAATCCAATTCTCCACTTTCCCAATTGATAGCTACCCCCGCTTTTATGGCCCCGCCGACAGCACCGGCAGCACGTGCATCCTGTATTTCTGTACCTAAGTAGATTAATTGTAAGATTAGTCGTATCGCCTATACATCCAATCTCATCCGTCGACCAATGCAGGAACAGGAAGCCTATGAAACCCTACAACGGTCTTTTGCCCTACTGCCATAAGCACTTAATAATAAGCCTCGAAATGTGTCGCTCAAAATACTCACTGAAAGTATTGGAATAACTCATATTCTTACTTCGAATCACGGGCTTCGCTGGTTTTCGCGTCAATGTCTCATTTACTATTTCCACATATGACAGACCTGTTAACAGTAATCTGCACTCTGTCTTCCCAATGAATAAATACAATCGCATCACTGCACTATAGTTGCCAGCTATATGGTCTGATTTCCTAATTAGCATGTTGCTTTTCTATTTGCAAAGGATGTATGCCTAGCTCATCGACTCCCTATCATCACACAGATACCATTTCTCATCTCCTGACAAGCCGTACTTTCAGCGCGGCGAGAAGGATAGAGGATGTAATACTCGCGCGCGCGCCAATCAGAAGCTGTGCGCATCGTGAATTATTGGTGGGGTGTCGACCAAAATGGGGAACTCTCACGTTCCAACTTCCAATCTAGATTCAGCCCTACCAAAAAGCCAGGCGGTTGGAGTCTAACACGCGCTCGGTCGGGGAGTCTTGGCCTGCCACCTTTCCCCAGATCCTATGGTCCCGAGACCGCCCCTATCAACAGGGTGACTCGTGACCATGTTCGACGCACATGCCTCATTCTATAGCTCGTGTTATATCGGTCCAATGTAGAGAAAACACTAGACATGCTCGGAACAGCCTAGTAGTCATTTCTTCTGCGATCACTGCATCATCGTCACATATCTAACATTTCTAACATCCTCTCATGCCTGCTTGCTAACCCCACCACGATTAGGGTGTTGCGAGGCGACATGTTGGATCTCCGTCACTACGTCATGAATTTCCTTTCCTCTTCAATCCTACAGCGACTTTTCACAAAAGTGCAGTTTATCATTAACATAGTCCAGCTCGTTTAGCTTCTTTACATTCCCAACGCAACCTGAATTTTCGAAATATTCAATCTTAGTCTGCATATCAATACAGCTTCTAGGCTACTGGCACTTAATAGGTCACAATGAGGGTATACTCTTACTACTGATTCTAATTAATAATACTAAAATATCCACCTAGCAAGGCAATCTAGCTTAGCAATAAGGATTACTTCATTATATCCTAGACAAGCATTAGCGGTAGTGTGATAAGCACCCATTCAATGTCTATGTATTGTGTTGAAATATGAAGTGTACTACTAAACACACATTTGCCAGCTCCGCGCGCACATGACACTGTATCGTGTTATCCCGAGTCCTACATAGGGGTAACTTGTCGCATTACGTTCGACAACATAACACTACGTTGGCAAGATAAGAATTAACATTACTCTTCAATAGGTGTAATCATCTTGTCTCTCGCTTTGTAATTGCACCCATCTAGTAAGGTCCACGGACCCCAAAAGTCACCAGATCACTAAGCTGTAGCCGTCTCGAAGGCCGCTCAGCTGGCAGAAGCATCCAGCACATCTCGCAAATTGCTAGGTACGGTGGAAACGAGACACTTTCTCTCTGGTCTGCACATGGACACACACACACACACGTCTTTCATTCATGCGCGCAGCTTCTCTAATTCGCATCTTGGCTTGTATGGTAATTGAGAGTCGAACGACACGCTCTGCAGGTAAAATATTATATATTCGACACGAAAGATATCCAACCTAATCTAGTCAAAGTGGAATGTGCAGTAGGCACCAGCGCTTGATAGCCCTCAGTAGTCTAAAATATCATCTGAGTACAAATGTCTGCTTGGCTCACACTATCCAAGCCTCCTAGCTAACTCGGTTTTGAAACCTATAATAAGAAGATATAACAATAAGTTTTATCGCTTCTTAGTTAAAGCTGACTAGCATGGCTGGTGTTGTTGGACAGGCAAAGTAACAGGCTTAGCTTTGTACGTGAGTGCTATAGGTGTTTCTGTTTTATGTATATAATAGCTCGCGAAACTGAAATACAATTACTTTTAGCGCGGCTTCAAGCCTTTATTTTCTTCCTCTTTCCTGCTGTCTCCTTTTCTTATCTCTATTCATTAATGTCTTCTTTATCTGTACCTATCATTAGGTAAGCAACTACACGTAATCGGGGGAGGCATTGTTTCTTTTTAGAGGTTAAGCCGGACGACTACTGGACTCATGCTATTTGAACGAAATGAGAGGGCGGTCTAGCGGCTTCGCCTATACCCTCCTAAAAACACCAACGTGTTTTAAAGTGGACGCTATGCTTTACCAATAAATCTCCCCGGCATCGACCGTATCGAAGAGTACCTCCTCCATCAAACCCTTATAAGTACAAACTAGGTAAAATACAAGAGGCGCATCGAACAAGCTCAAGCGTTTGCGAGTCCAATAGGTATCTGCTTATCTCCGATTTAGATAAGAACTGTTTCGCCTACACAAGTAAGCAGAGGCTCGGCAGACAGAATGTGTCTTTGAGATAATATTACACCTTCTCACTTGCTTGAGCATTTGGGATTTAGTCGCTAGGCCAGTTCCTGCTTGTGAACTGCATTGCGTTACAAGAGCTTTGTGCTTGTTTACCTTTCTTATTTTTGCTTCTTTTTTAATCTGTGTACGCAAACACCGCATACGCATTTCCTGTCAAATTCTTAAGAGTTTTTTTTTTTTTTTCCTTTACTCATCTGTACCTTAAGAGCTATTAATGCATAAAGCAAGCCTACTTCAGTAGGTATAGAAAGACCAAAATATTTAACTCCACAACACACTTCGAACGATAGCCAACACGGGCTCCTCCCGAGGAATAGGCCTTCTCGTAGCAACAATATGAAGTAACTCATGACACCTCATACTAGCAGACGAAAAAGAAAATGTATCATCGCAGTCGTGTTATGTTGACATGTTATTTATACCTTCAGTCTTAAGTTTCCAGGTGATATGCATTACGTTTACCTTTCCTGTATAATGGTGCACAGCGTTTAGCTTGGACTACGAATTGAGCATATCACAAGCCGGAACAAGATATTCACGAGAACTAGCCAGAAATATTGAAGTAAATGACCGAGAATGCATTTTTTTTTTGCCCATTACCACCATCTCCGCCAGGGAAGCGCTTGTATCTCTCTACCTTAGCCGCCAGGACACCCGATCCTGTGTAAATGCAGAAGAACGCCATCTTCCCACCCTCAGGTCATGTCATCGTATGCCACAGGCTGAAAAAACAGCTGATGGATCAGGGATATGGAATAATAAAAGACAGCAGATGCCACAGCGGGGAATATGAAGTAAAAGCAACCTTGGCCAAGCCCGGAAAACACCTATCCAGAGGTTTGGATGCAATGGGTAAGAAAGCAGGCAATACTTCAAGCCACACGACGCCGCGTACTTCCCTCGTTCCCTTCAAATGTCTCTCTAGGGTATCTATCCTATGTCGCTCCAGACATTTCTGTGCAAATGCGAATCGTTCTGGTTTTGATCAACTTGCGCGGAAGGGCTCCTTTAACACATCTCCTTTGGATTGTGTACAATATGGAGTATGGAGGCCCCTCATCAATTGCAACAAGCAGATGCGATCATGGTAAAATGACAGTGCCGAACCTTTCGTTTAACGCCGAACGCTATGCTCCAACAATTAATCAAACATGACAATGCTATGTAAAGCAACAACTGAACGGGATATGTCAGTGACCTTATAGGGTCGGAAACGGGTGTTAGCCAGATTCCTACAAGGTGTTGCTAAAAAGCGAAAAATACACTCGATACAACGGCAATTAAAACATCTGGTTAGCCCATTGTACCCCCGCTATGTATAGCTTGAGCACTAGGCATTCGTGGCGTCGCAGGATTGGGTCGAATTGGAGAGGCTGGGCTAAAGTCGGCGGCCATGAAAACAGGACGAGAAGGGTCCCAGTTCTCCTCATTCAAAACGCTCAGGTAACCGTTGCCAACTTTGTCTCGCAGCGCTTCGATCTTCTGCCTGTAAATTTCCCCGCTGGCATTCCAATCCTGCGCGTCGCTCCATGGGTGCCGGGGCTCTTGTATGGTAGATGGTGTCGTAGGCTTCGAAACACAGTTAGTGTCGATGCGTGGCACCTCAGGTGGGTTGAGTGTGGTAGATGGAGTTAGTTCTCCAAGTATTCTAACAGGTACATCCAGTCTTTCGGGGGGTTGGGAAATGCGATAATTATCTTGCGGACTGGCGGACGCAATGCGAGCCTTGGAAGCAAACCCCTCGGCATTGGTGGGCTGAGATGAGGTCAGAGCATCGCGATCATTAGTCGCGAGATCAACAATCCGACGCTTCGGTGTGCGCCGCCGTCGCGTAGAAGAAGTATTTACTTCACTCGTGACGGCTTTTGGCGTTGGTCGAACTGGTCGCTCTTTGCGCAGCAAAGCCGGCTGTCTCGGACTATCGTGGATAATTGTTGGTTTGCTCACATCTACCGCAGGTATTTCCGAAATTGTTGGTTTTACGACAGGAACCGCAGCTGGGATCGCAACACGGTCCACAAGATACTTCTTCTCTGCATGAGTTGGGCCTGAGGCATCTATTATGATATCCTCAGTGAACCCGGGGGTCTCGCGGAAAAGATTGAAGATAATGATGCGGTAGTCTCGGTGAGTTCGTGTGAAGGGATTTCCCTCAACCCATATCTCACGTATATCAGGTATACCAGTAAGCCGGGCCAGCTCCACAGGGTCTGCTAAACGATTATCTCGAAGATCGAGGCGCTCTAGGGGAAAGAGTTTCTCAATCCCAGCAATGGAGGAGAGGCGATTAGAACGCAGATTCAGAGCGCTGATCGCAGGCAGCGGGTTGCGCAGGAGGGAGTGTAATGAGTCGATCATGCAATGCGATAGATTAAGTGCTCGAAGAGCCGTTAAGGTCGCCAAGCTATCGGGTATCTGAGTGAAAAGGTTCATAGAAAGGTCCAAGGAGTTGAGAGTATTAGCCAGAGGTGCCAAACTTGTCGCTGTCACCACAGTCAATGAGTTGTCTGCTAAGCTCAAATGCTTCAGGAAGCGCCATTTAGAGGGAGGTAAGATGCCCGCAGTAAGGAGGTTGGAAGCACTATTTCTGGGGTTGTGCCATGAGTCAGACAAGCTGGAATGCGAACTACCAGAACCAGAGCGTTTAACCTTGTGTGCGCCCCTTGGGTTGGTAGAATGATGGCGGGAGCTGGCCGGACGCCTAGGGGAGTGGCTTCTCGGCCGCACGAATTGCTGAGCATACCTAGGCTCCTCAGTTTCAATTCGAGCCACCGAAGGCCGACGACTGCCATCGGGTGACAGACTCTCGACAGATTCGTTCCCCAAAGAGCCTATATTCAAGTCCGCAACTGTATTCCGGCGCTCAGGAGTTGTAGGGATTAACCCAGATCTGTGCAATTCTGTAGCCGTGGGGCTTCGCTTTGGGCTAGAGGCATGCGCATAGGCATCGGTTGGTGTAGTCTGGGCTTTGGCCGACCGACGTCGTCTCTTGTCCATATCATCCAGAACAATATCAATTAGAATATCAGCTGGATCTTCAATACTTGCATTCTTCAAAGTCAGAGAACGGACTTGCTCAGCCAAACGGTCCCATCCAAAGAACTGACGGAAATCAATGCTACAAATTTCCAAGGCTTGAAGGTTTTTGAAGACGTAAAGGGGAACGGCTGAGTCGAAGGGAAATTCTTCATATCCACGGATCAATTTTGCCCGCCAGTCTGGTGCTAGTCGTAGGCAAGGTATTTTGGTGAATGCAGAATATAGGTATTTCAAATCGACCTGAACAGCAGCCTTCTGCTTCTCGTTACGGGCAGCGGCTATGCTCGAGCCGATCCCGAAACTATTCCACAAAGCCGACATCCCAGACATAACGCTTCGTATGCTCGAAACAGACCTTATCGAGACCGCATCAGATCCTCGGCTCTTGGTGCGCTGGGATGGACTAAGAAAGGAAACGTAGTTGGCTGAGGTGGTGCTGTCATGTAAATTCTCTAGGCGCACTTTCATCGGTCCTACATCTATGCCCAGGTCCTCGAATCGAGACAAGAGATAGAAGAGGTGGTGGGGTGTGAGAGCAAGCCTTATGGTCTTGGGACTATGGGACGCAAAGCTCAGCGAGCCGAGAGACAACGCATTTGCCAAGGCGCTCGAGGTCGACGCCGAAGTCGAGGGACGTTCGGGAAGAGAGGTTGGGGATTGTGGTGCCTGGATGGCAGATACACTCTGACTCGGACCATGCTTAGGTTGTCTCCGCATCTGCAAGGCGTTGGCCAGCGCCTTCTCATGCGTGCGCACGAAAATGGCCAGTTGCTGGCAACATCAGTTTCCGTACAAGCGATGTTCATGATCTCAAGTAATACCTTGACAAACAACTCCCCGTCTTCGGAATCCATCTTTCAACGTTGATTATACATGGAGGTCGACAGCAATGTCTGTATACCGGAGGATTGATCGGGAATAACAATCACTTATGAGTGCGTTCGATGGCTGGTGTCGATTTTATAATATGCAAATGTTTCTGATAGTTCGGGTATGGACTGCGGAATCATCAAAGCTTTAAGAAATAGTAAGTTAGCGTCAAGGCAAGGAGCTTTAGTACGATAGAGATGGTTCGAGCAAGGCCCTCTGTCTTTGCCTGGCCAAGCTGCTGGCCGAGCTGGAAAGGCTTAGATATGAGTAAAACAGGCTCTCTGCGTTGCGAAACAACTAAGATGGAGGGTAGCCATGACTCGCTAAAGCCAATATGTCAAACATGCCAACTCGGCCACATACCCCAGGTTCGAGTCAACCGCTCAGAAACGGGGCGAAAAAGCAGCGAATGACGAACACTACTCCCCACAGCTGGACGCTTGATACATTCTTGTTCACGTAATAGCAATCACATACGCGCGAGCAGGACAAGATATGGTGACATGGCAGCGCGATCAACAAGCACATATTTCACAGGTTGGGAGTAAACAACATAAGAAACAACATGAACGACATGATGATTGTGACAGAAGAACCCAGGCAGAGCAAGCAGAGTACTTGGCAAAGCTATGTTGGTAACAAGGAGTTGCAAGGGGATAATAGGAAAAAATTGTTTGTTTGGTAGAACATACCTAGGCGAGTTTAGCAGAATTTCTTTCCCCTCTGAATGTCGACGACCAGGGATGATGCTCGAACACAACGCACTCCAGAAGAGCAAAAGGAAGAGAGCGTGAAAAGACAAATGCCCAAAAGAGCTAAGAAAAGGAGCGAAGGCGAGGCTGGCCGCCAACCTCGACGTATCGCACTGCACCCACGAAGACGTGGTGGTGGTGGTTGATAGTGTGTATACACTTGAAGAGAGTAGGTTGGAGGGACAAAATATAGCAGAAGGCTGCGACCTGGCTGGAGTTATACCAAACGAACTTGGTCACAGCCAGTAGCAGTGAATGGTCTTGGCGCAGGGCCCACCTATAAAATAAAATAAGGGCGCCAAGCTCAGAAGGGTCGGGATGAAGAGGGATTATGATCAAGGGTGCGGTTGGATGGGCGAGATGGAGGCCCTCGAGGGAGGGATTGATGGAGGGGCAGGGTGGATTATGTTGGTGGTGTGGATTCATCTAATCCGAGTAGGTACAGTACCAAGGGAGGGACCACCTATCACCTGTGGAACTGATGTGCAGGGTTCACAGTGTGACTACGAGCAAGACCATCTTTAGGTAGGTATAATCACCGGCCGGTCGGTCACCTGAACAACGAGAGGAAGCGATAAGGATGGAGAGATGTAAGAGGGTACTTTAAGTAAGCCAGCTCTGTTAGGCAAGGAGAACAACATTAACGACGGCAAGGAAATGAAAAGAAGCGATACAGGTATTTGTAGTTAATGTATAGTACTCATTGGCACAATTTGAATTACTGGTAATTCGTAGCAACAACGTTGCCGCAACCATCAACTTCCAACTTCCATCATGTTCATATCTCTGCATTTTCGTCATAGGGGTGCATTGAGCGACAAGTGTTGTTGCATTCTTATGGATACCGATTCCTTAGCTCTGTCGAACTAATGGAGTGGGATATGTATTGCGGTACATACCTGCAGTCCAAAGCTGAAGCCGATAGCGCGGCGTTGCCCACTGTTATTATCGCTGTCGCATGAGTACTACACCACAGGTAGTGATGAACTGCACTGCCATCTTGGCAGACAGAGGCACAGTACTCTGATAAACAAACTCCACGGGTACCGTGCTGTGCCGTGCCCAGAGTTCAGGGCCGCTCCGTACCTTACTTGCCAAGGCGAGTAATCGACGTCTCAAACCTCAAATTGACGAATGCGCTTTTCTGTCTCTTTCGCATCTATATTCCACGTGGGAAACGACCTCCAGATTCTCCTTGGGACATCAAGACGTCGTTAACGAAAATTTGCTAATCTCTCAGAAATCGCAAACTGGACCTCAGCAACACACACTACGCACATATATATATATATACCTAAGTACCGCTATACTTGCGTCATAATGTGGATGTTATCTATGGCGTCTCCAACAAGACGGATATACCGCAAAGCGTCGGATGGGCATCGTCATTGTCGTCGATAGGGTCCTCTTCCCAGCCAATCGAGCAACCACTTGATCTAATCAGGATGCCCCCCCCAGCTACTAATTGCGCGTCCAGCCTGCCACTCTCATGAGCCCCTAGTGTGCATCAGGTAGGCGCATTGCGCAAGGCCCTGTTTGCGAAACAAGGTCATACGCATTTCATACTAATGTGTTTTGTCGAACAGAACAAAACAGGTTTAAAGAGATGTATCTCATCACATTTGTTGGCAGCTCAGGACAGAAGGTTAAAAAGACCCGTCTGTTCCGAGTTTCTCGTCTTTTCCCTCTCCCCTCGTCTATATATTCATCAGAATTTCCGACAGACAAGTCCTAGTATTATTTGTTTTTGTACATCAACTTAACCTATGGTTAGAAATCCCTTTTTAAACTGATTTCAAATTATTGGCCAATATACTTCATGCCCATTAAACCATCAGCCATTATGGACTCCATCTACGCAGCCCAGAATAAATTCAAGAACGACTTCGGCCTTTCCAAGGTCAGAGTAGTCCGCAACCCCAACTATAAGCGTAATGGGCTTAAGTCGTATGTCTATCTAATGAACAGATTTGGCTTCGACTCGACCAAGGGAGGCCCGTATCTCTACACCCACCGACTCAAACAACGTGGCCTCGCCCACCCGGAATTCAAGGCCCCACTTGGAGGCCGCGTACATAGAGAGCGTATCCTCGCCAAGAGAGCTGTTGCCGGTGATGACACGCAGACAGGGGAAGTAACTGCTGAAGACCAACAGGGCGACACAGAGTGAGTTCTTACACACCTACAATTATTTTGTCTGTCGAATCCCCGCATATTGGGTAAAACCGGGGCCAATTCTTTAGGTCTCTATTATCTCTGCATGTGTCGGGTTATTAAGGCAATCTTTCTTTCATAGTTAAGAACAGTTTTGCTAACCCCTACTTTAAAGGTACCTTTGTGAAGTCTCCATCGGAACACCCGCTCAGACCTTGTTGCTGGACTTCGATACAGGATCGGCTGATTTATGGGTATGACATACTACGTTTGCTTGCTATTCCTGACTAACGAACTCTTCTAGGTATTTTCCTCTAGCTTGAGCAAATCTCTACAAAATGGACATAACATCTACAACTCTTCTGAGTCGAGCACCTCTAAGGATTTGACCGGTAAAACCTGGCAGATTCAGTACGGTGATGGTTCGAGTGCCTCAGGAACTTGTGTTAGTGATGTGCTTAATGTTGGCGGTCTATCCATCCAGAACCAGACCGTCGAGCTTGCTACCAAGTTATCAACACAGTTTGCCCAAGGCACCGGCGATGGTCTTCTCGGTCTCGCATTCGGCACAATCAACACGGTCATGGACGCCAACGGCCAGTCAGACCCGGCCGCTACACCTGTGGAGAACATGATTACCCAGGGTGATATTCCCACAGATGCGCAGCTTTTTACTTCGGCATTTTATAGCCAGCGCGATGAAAACCCCGATTCTTTCTACACATTTGGCTACATCGATCAGGACCTCGTTACACAATCTGGGGCGGACATTAGCTGGGTCAATATCGACAATTCTCAGGGCTTTTGGTCCTTTCCTTCGGAATCGGTTTCAATAAATGGCCAGCAGATGACTAGCAGCGGCAACACGGCCATCGCTGACACAGGCACCACTCTTGCTCTCATGTCCGACGAGGTGGTGGACGCCTTGTATAAGCAGATTCCTGGTGCTACGTACGACTCTACCCAGCAAGGTTACATCTTCCCGACCAGCGTCACAGCCGATGACTTGCCTGACTTTTCGGTGGCCGTCGGTGATACGCAATTCGTGATTCAGAAGGAAGCCCTCGCTTTCGCGCTAGCTGACGACGGTCACTGGTACGGTGGTGTGCAGAGCCGAGGCACTATGACCTTCGACATTTTGGGTGATGTGTTTCTACGAAACATCTACGCTGTAGGTTTATTTCCATTTCTCATATCAGCAAATTTGATGGCAAATTTATTTTTCATTTTTTTCTTCTGCGCTTGCGAATCACTGACGAACTTTGATGCACTAGATCTGGGACCAAGGAAATACACGTTTTGGCGCCGTTCCGAAGCTCGAGGCTACGCAGAACCTGACGCCACCTACCTCTAATGGTGCCTCTAATGGTGCCTATTATGGTAGTGAGAGGAAGGCTACTAGTATTGCTTTGGCACGCCTCTAGACTTATACACCTTTGATACAAGATAAGGTCATACATGTAATTGTTTTGTTTGATAGTTAGTTGTTTACTTGAGTAAAGCCAAGCCTTTTGAAATTCAGCCTCAGTTTCCAATTTAAACTTTGGGGTTGGGCTTTTGCCAAGGCGCCGATCTAGATTTCCTATACTCTAATCTATAACATGATCGCATTATATATATATATAAAAGATGAGTTCGCTCGCAACATGTATAATTCGCTTGAGAGTTTATCAACTTTGCTAATGCGAGTAGTAAAGCAGGGTAGAGCCCACTAACGACACTCAGGTGAGCTGCAGGCATGGCATTATAAACGATTGAATAACGATATTTAGAGAATTACACTTACTGGACGCGGAACTCTATGCGAGTCTATATCAGGGAAATAAGCCAGTGGCTCGGGCAGCTACTCACTTGTGCCCTACCGCAAGTAGGTAGCTAATGCTTCATGACGTATAACGTATGCTACCGTGTATGAGAAGCAGGACAAGCTTGAGCCAGATTTAGTCTAGAGTTTACAATTGGCTGTCCTTAGCCCTTATCATAGACCAAATTAGGCAGTTTTCCCATCAGTCTCTCCAATCAGCTCCTCTTCTCATTTCAGACCCCTCGACCCCAGAATCTGAGAAGGCGGCACGCCAACTGAAGTACTATACTTGCTCAAGTCATATTTTGTTTTAAAAAGGGGACTAGCCAAAGCACGCTAGTCTCTTCTACTCTTATCTCTTATAATTCAACAGCCGATAATCATATCCACTGTTCACTCTTCTTACTCGTACTGATCTGCCTCATACGCCAATCATAGTCTTTACTGAACGGGAGGGACCGGCAATGGCGTTCTAGATAGTATAGAGTACAAGTATCAAATCAGTAGTATCACATGGCACAGTGCCAAGTTATTCTAGGACCGTCTTCGAATCAAGCTAGTAGTGTGTAGGTACTTACACACGGTTCACCACCCCCTACATTATCTGCTGGGGTACACACTTGCAGCCAACATAGCGCTTGCGGCTTGTACTGTACTTCAAGGGTTATTTGTTTGAACACTCCACTCTTCATTCAAGATTTATCTGGACAATGCTCTTATATTGGCAACAGCTAAAGAACAGTTGACTTCCATATAAATTCTATAGCAGCCTCATTGGTTATTATTTATTTGCTTTATACCCCAGCTTGCGCCCCGCTGATACTTATCGTCCTACTAACTAGTGAGAACAATCGTATGAAATATTCGCGCTATGTACAGATGTAGAGCTTCACATGGCTATTATTTTAGCCTGGCCTGTGATATTCGGCATAAGGCTCAGTGCACACGCCCTCAAGCTGTGCAGAGTGGAGCGTCAAGTGTACATACATAGTAGGTTCTTCGCGCAACCCAAAGGAATGCTCTATATTGGCTACGGTATTGTCTAGGTACTTAACGTATAACTGCAGATGCGACATTCTTTTCTCTTCCCGATGAGCCATGTATGAACACTTGCCATTGACGACGCCGTTTGTGTTTATAGTCTTCGCTACTGAAAACATTACACTCTAGGCTTTTATGAGGCCACACTATTCCTTACCGACGATGTCACTTGGCCGAACCATTACTGCTGACCACGTTCCAAATATAAACGTGGGCACAATACCGTCGCTCACCGACCTTAGCAAACAGTAGCCGGGTGCTCCAATTATTTCATGTACCTCATCACTCAGTCTCGTGACCCCCTTCTCGCTCTCTGCCACTAGATCCTTGGAGCAACGTGACATAGCGAGCATTTTATCTAGCCGGCGGTATAATTACATTTTGTTCGTTTACTAAAAGCTGTGGTATACGCCGATCGGGATTCAATAATACTGCTTCTGTTGTCATGAGCCGATGCGCTTAGTGGTCCAGATTGAAATTACATACTGTAGTGTGAGCTATAGCATTACCATTCAAATCACCACGCCCTCAGCTCGCCAGTCTGACCCTTGGCCGGCTAACCAATCCTAGTGGTTTCAGGGAACCAGGGTCCATCGGTACAAGCCGCTTATCAGGACCCTGTAATCTGGACATACTGCGAGCGTGCAGGCGTACAACATCTTCTAGAATAACGCCATGTTTCTGTACTGGCCATGATTATATCATCCTTAATCCTTGCCATGCTCCAAACACACTTATCATATCTGCAGCGACAGTAAAGAAGCTTTGTTCGTTCGTTAACTCCCATAAAGCAGAGTCATTCATTTTCACTTGGTTGACTTGTTTTCAATAACCTATAGTAGCTTCTTGAAGCATCCAGATTATTCCCACTAATACCAACCTAGGAAGAGTTAGATCAGCACGTCGTCGCCAAGACATTATACAATCATTACTGTATCTTGATATTCCTCCGCCATTTCCCGTTTCTACCTGCTAGAGCGTCAACTGGCATGATAGGCTTCGGTCATCCAATGAGCGCTTGCTCACTCGGGCATCTGACTAATGTTGAGCGGTAGATCTTCATGCCAAACGTACGATCTAGCAGGATGCAGGACCCTTCTTGCCTTCAAGTTGCTTCACCCTTAGATACATGTAAATACTGGAAACCATTTCGTCATAACCCCACAAGCCGGAGTTCACGATCACTGTGATTGGAATTTACTGCATCTCATGCTGCCAGAGGCGCCGGTGAGCATAATCGTCCTTGCTAATCTGGGTTCATAGTCCCTGTTTAGTTCCTTGGCCTACGGGGCTTAGAGTAAAACCCGCCATTACCATTTTCTCTAGTGTATTGTTTCAGTGCAGTTCGGCACAATGAGTGCTATCTGTTCGTGATAGGGGCAAGAGATAATCTTTGCCTGCTACTGGGTGATCAACGTTGAGTGAGGGGTAAAGAACCTACGGTACATTATGGTCATTGCTAAAATTTCGGCACGAAGCCCTAAGAGATACTACATTTACAGATCATCTTTTCTTTTAACCCACTCATGGTAATGATAGCCAGCACAATATATTTCAATTCACAGCTGACTTTGGCCTCCTGTGCCGTTCATCCGTTGGATATCACTTGACAGGCTTCTGAACTACGCACTAGCGCTGAGAGTAACGGGGAAAGGGAAGCGCCTAATACGAAGGAAAAGAGGGCATATCGGTATGCGATTCACGGATCTCTAGCTAGGGAAATGCCAAATTCCGATCTTCAGATTTGTCGGTTCTAGAGAACCCTGGATAACGTGGAGGGGACCTCGAAAAGTATCATCGGCGGTGCGACTCATCATTACTCAATACACGCCTCTCGGATAGCGTCTTGGGCATCTACGTACCAGATAATAAGAAATACCCGTGCTCCGTGCGAACAACAGCGGTGCACCACATCTAGACGAGCCTGCGCGTCATGTGCGGAAAGCGACATGGAGGGTTGCAGTGCGGTACACACCGCTTCAATTGGCCGATATCGTTCGCTCAAGGCTTGTCGGAGATGAGGCTGCTGACCACCGAATCTGCCCACGCGTAGGTCTCACACTCCCAACCATGAGCCACGAGAACCTCACATTCTACCGCTTGATGAATTATCAGGTGCATTTAACGGCCGCAAGTCCGTTCCAGAAAGTCAGTACAGGTATGAGTGAGCCAATCTTTCTTCCCTGTGAAGGGTAGATCTTGTACTTGAAAATCAACAGGGGTATAGCAAACGTCTTCAAAACGAAAGCGCTCTACAAACAAAAGTGAAGCCCTCCTAGTTATAACGGAGGGAACATACACAACTTACCTAACTTACCAGCCAAAAAGCTCACGATACCGGCTTAGAGTTGAAAAGCAAAAATTGCGTAGAGAGCAACGCCCGCACCTCCAAAACAAACACATTAAGTAGGAAATGCTGGCCAGATCCTGACGTGATCCAAAACATGTTTATTTGATTGGTCCCTGGTCGAGACGGCTGCCGGCTTCCTTGAAATGGCAAAGCTCCAGCAGATATGTCGGCAACATCGAGTGTAACACGGCATGAGAAACATTCATGGGTCACCTCAGTGCAGTGTATGGCTCTCCCCGCGCGCTGCGACCATCTAGAATTACCGACGCACGCTAAGATCTCGACCACGCAGCTTACTGGGATCTGATAACGACAGTAACCCCCCCCCTTCTAAACCCCAATGGCTAGGCAAAGGAAGAAGATAACATCGAAAGCAGTCTTTTGCCATAAAACAATGTCGAGCGCAAGCAACAGCGGATGTGTTAATTAAGAGTCTCTAATGGCAAGAGTTCATGTCGGTACGAATCCTCTCCCAACTCGTTCATCAGCAGATGATCATACTATTCTTGCTTCTTGTTGGTTTCATGCTCTCCACCCGAAAGCCCTTCGTCACCATCTCTACACAATGGCGCTATCTGCGGCTGTTTCTCATAACCTCGATTTATATTCTCAATTGAGGCTAGACCGGCTGCAAGTGTTCGTCGTTTGGCCCGCTTCTGACAATTGCGTACGTTTCTTGGTAATTAACCCCCTCGTTTATTTGGGATTAACCCACAGCTCCGGCACGCACTCGCCATTATACAAGCATCTATTATGCTTGATTGACGACTTAGCATGTCCGCTAGCAGGTTACGAAGTTTAGTGCGCACTCCCAAAGGCGTGAATACGCCGGCTATGAAGTCTCACCGCCTCTCACGCGCGCAACCAACCACCGTAGTATCGCAAGGAAAGAAAGAAGAAAGTTTTTGCCATGGCTTGCAGATCTAGTCCTCTAGACATCTTGATGGTGTGGTGGAGGTGTGATGCGTACTGCTCGTTCGCGCGAGATGTGATAAAGACGCGGGTACTGAGGAACATATGCCGCTGCCACAATGTTAAATGATCCTCCGAGGTAAGGCAGATTGGCTGCACCCAGTGTCTCTGAAGCGGTGAAGACTGGAATAGCACACTGTAGGCTAGGGAGGCTCGTCAAAATCCGCAGCCGTTTTATTATTGGTGGAACACACATGATGATTCTATGCAAGACTCGCTCCTCCATTAGAGGCTCAGGACGGCCAATCACTAGACAAGTCTAACCTACATACGAAGCGTATGCCGATCGCTCGGATTAGGTAGGCGCCCTATTCCCTTGACAGATGCTCGACAGACTATCTTGGTAATCAAGTTAGATCTAAACTCGATCTAGCTCTTTTACTCCGTCTTATTGGGCCGTCTATGGAGATCAACTAATGCAGTTGCCCTTCAGCACGAATTATTTCGGCCAAGAGCCTCCAATCAAACTTGAATAACGATTGATAGAGGACGAGGCGAATGCGAATGGCGAAGCTGACAGCGCCGGAAGTACCGGCATGCAAAATATCGCTGCTATGCATTGGTTTTCTCTAGTCCGTGGCATCTGATTGATGCGAGGTGCAGAATTCTCGACCAACAATGGCTTGAACCAATGCGTGTCCCGCCGTAGTGGATAAATAGCGGTATGCAGCCCCGTCCACAGAGAAAGCACAACGTCAAGACATGGTCCCGGACGACTTATTCTGAGCAATGCCAGTATAATGAGACAAGGACGTGCGTCTATAAGCTGCATAAGTACTACTGCTTATGCAACACAAGTACGATCTACTTTGTCGCACATATATAGACCTCGACTGACTGGCCTTTGAGGAACACCACTACGATTTCCACCGCCTAAGGTGTCCGGCAGATGTCCGACATGCAATGCTTACACAACAGCAAGGTCTACAGAATTTGAGGCTCACGAGTGCAGTCCCACGGCTGCTGGCTGAGATCATAAAGTACTTAGCTATTCAACAATCAAGGCGCTGATTCGCTGGGAGCTTGAGAGGCCGGGCCGCGCGCATTAATATTTCTAACTTTCAAGACATGTACAACACAGGCGCTCACGTGTAATTAAATGTGCGTAATCTTAGCAGCCATGCCGTCATCCGTATATTTAAATTTCCCTATCATGTATACTCTTATCTTTACTAAGAACTAAAGAATTCACAACTCTACTGGTACTCTCGTGCTATAGCTACCTATTTCTTCTAATTTCTTCTCTACGAAGAGAAGATTATTGTCCTTTGATATATATCTCAACTACTCAATTTTTTGACCCAAGAGAAACTTTTCGTTGCACTACGTGCGACGCAGGCAAGGTAATGACAATTTTAGCTGTCACACGTCGTCTAGATATGTGCAACATCGTGTTCAGGCACATCAGCCACTGCGCCAGAATAGGAGGACTTGGACAGCATATAGGCATACAGGGTGACATATGATACACTTATGGACGCGTAGTGCTCTTACTTGAGGTCCACGTAGAATGAAAAGCAAATTTACCTATTTTCTGTACTATGTTGCTGTTGGTGTTGTCCGTGCTTGTTGCCTTGTTAGTGTGATATACTCGAGACGAGTTATTTTGTTTTCTAGTTTCGATCGGCCAGATCGGGTCCCATTCCCCTGCCACACCGGCTTTGACTAGATTCTGGCCTCTTAGTATACCGGAACTTATGCCCTACAGGAACAAGTATGAGAATGACTGATCTCGAACTCTATAGAAGGAAATGAATGGGCTGCAAGAGATAATACAAAGACCTCTATCTAACGTTGCATGTTTTCTTACAGCTTGGTGCCACACCATGATGTAGTGCCAGTAGCGCTACACGTATAATTTAGGGCAATGGAGATGAAGGAAAATATGTCAACATTTGTTACTCTTACCAGTCAATCATACCGTGTATAAATGAGACTTGTGGAAGTGTTGTCTAATCTCTCACGAAAATTTTGGCGCAAATTCCATAAGTAAAAATGTTCTTCAAAGCGTAAATATGTTATCAGGTGGTTATAGCGTTCGTCTTCTCTCCTCGCCCTTGGTGATAGGGACCAGTGATAATTAGTTCTCAATCTCAGTAAGATGTTGTGACTCTTATTCAAATTTGGGAGCCAGCAAAACCACCCTATGAGATTGAGACTATATCGGCCGTTTCTCGTCTCAGCTTAATAAGTTAAGGTTTGATAGCGACCAATAGGGCTTTATCAGCCCTGGTAATGAGCATTGCCAGAGGCATTGTGAGATAACGAATAGAAGAGATTATCACGACTACGTAATACTTATATAGATACGAACTGAATGTCAATGGCTCCCCAACCTCCCCCAACCTCCCCCAACCTTTCAGCTTCCATGAAGGCGATAGAGCACCTATGTATACTTGGATTTAATACACACATTCTCTAAATTGTAGCTGCGATATTAATTATGCCCTGCTAAGTATCTGCCCATCGAGTGAGAATACCAACACCTCTGACAAATTTGAGTGTACCTTACAAGATAAAAATAAATCATATTTCAGTCGTTATTCTATTCCTTTATCCCAAGTATGAAACGGCTATGCTCAGAGTGAACACAAACGACACTCATTGAGCTCGTAGGTGCAAATGCTACCCAGAGACACTTTCTCGAAGCTATACGAATGAACTTAACGAAATACATGGATATATATTAACTAGCCTCTATGTTGAATCAGTCGTGGCGTGCAAGACCACGCCATCGTGTGCTTGGCCTGATCAACCTATCTGTATATGTAATCGAACAAGAAGCAGGAAGTTTTGTCAATGCAGGCGAATAATTTTCAATGAATGGCAATTCAAATTAACGGTATTAAGTGCTTTGCGATTTCTCTCACTGTTATATACACAAAAATGATTCCGGCGGTTAAAATTAATTTCTCCCAAATAGCCAAAACCTGAGGCTTAAATAAAAAGTCATTTCAATACCTCTTAGAGAACAAAGTCATCCAAACAGCTTTACCAGTTCATATTTTGGACGGGTTTGAAATCTAAGGCATTGATCATAATTGTGCGCATATATTCGCCGTTTAACGGACAAAATCTAATACTGTGCTTTCCTTTCGTAAGGCAAGTAGAGGGAGAATATTAGTTTCAGACGAAACTATCGCAAAAACGACGCCGTTAATGCTCGGCTAGCATCAACGGTATATATTCCATAACAGAAGCACTAACTAGCTCTCTTAAACTAACGGACAGTGCCATCATATATACTCCTTGAAACTCCTTTTATGAATACTATGAACTATTTGGCATACGAGAATGAGTTTGTCTTGCGAAATCAAAGACCATCATATTCACCTGTTCCAATTCTCAACATATAAGAAGCGTTTAACGCACAAAGTATCTCCCAGCTCTGCTTGATGCAAAATAAGAGTATACAATGATAAGGTTATAGAACACATCTTTCAGGCTGCCACAGAGGAGAACATTATCAACATGAGATGACGTGTTAGCGAGCACAGCCTTAGAAGCCGAAATTTAGCCATAACAGAATCTAAACCTACAAGGCAGGTGGTGCACCATTTGCCCCTCACCACAAAAAGAGCTATTAAGAAAGTTACACCGTTATTCCATTACTCAGGTAGTTGGTAGTAAAGTAGCCTCTTGTCAAGCTGCATAGTGAACGAACTAGCACTTGGAGCCATGGCCAGTTCGCAAAAAGACCCCGGAGCAATCGAGACCGCGAAGAGCTTCTCTAACGTCCCGTGGTGCGAAGAATATGAGAAGATGATATCAGGGATGTTGTAAGTCTCTGTAATACTGTTTTTCATCTGATGTGGAAACACTAACGACGGTAAATCAGATACAACTGTCTAGCTCCAGAACTAGTCAATGGTAGGTTTAGAGCTCGGCGGTTCATGAACAAGTACAACACCTACTTTCCGGAAGATGCCACGCCCGAATCTCTCACGAAAGACAGAGAAGAGATGTTGGGGGGAATAATGGGTCAGGTCGGCCTCGGCGCATTCATTGAGCCCCCCATTAATATCGACTACGGATGCAATATCAGAATCGGGGACAACTTCTATTCGAACTTCAAGTGAGTCCAACTCGGCCTTCTCAGCATTGCGCAAGCTGCCAAGAACGTTACTCTAACAACACATTCTAACCCTCTCCTAGCCTTGTAATCCTAGATTGTGGCATAGTGACGATCGGCAACCGCGTGCAGTTCGGACCCTTTGTGTCCATCTTTGCTGCGACCCACGAGACGGAGGTCCAGTCGCGGCGCGACGGGATAGAGTTCGCGAAGCCTGTTATCATCGGCGATGACTGCTGGATTGGCGGTAACACGACCATCATGCCGGGCGTGACGATTGGCAAGGGGTGCACAATAGGGGCCAGCAGTGTCGTCACGAGAGATATCCCCGATTTTTCGGTCGCTATTGGATCGCCGGCACGGGTGGTGAAGAAGGTGACGCCTGTTCCTGACTTGTGATCGTAACTATGGAACTGCATCGTTCAGCAATTGGAGCATTGTCTATATTTGTTGTTGATTACGGCGCGTAGACGACATGCAGGGGGTCGTCAGTATATTAGACTTATTTCCCTGCTGGGAGACTGGAGAGAGGTAAAAATTAGGAATAGAGCCCGATTTGAATTGCTACGGTCATTCAGAAATACTGTAAACCCTAGAATCTAGGGTTAAGAGAATATATATTCCTATTTAGACTATTGACCTGAGCCTATTTTCTAGGCAAACTTATAATTACAGTGCCGTAAACTACCGACTAAGACATAATGTGTAACCCACATGCAAAAAAGAAAAAAAAGAAAGAAAAAAAGGAACCAGCATCATGGTCTCAGGTTCGTGTGTAATTAGTGCAGAATCAGCGTCAGTTCGGTGGTCGCTGTATAAACTTTCCTTCACAAAGGTTTTAGGAAAACGCCTGTACCCTGATATCTTCGAATATATTTTACCGTTACTCTAAACGTAATTTCGAAGAGGCCGAAAGTAACTGAACATTACATTTACAGAACATAGTTCTCGCTGATTAAGGTACCCCAGAAAACTTCATGATATCACTTCAAAGTAGAAAAGCCGATCAATGGTGAGTTCCAGTACAATATCTTGTGCGGATACGTATTCTGGGACTGAGGCAAAGTATAAATGGAGACAAGCAATATATCGACTATGGGGGACTACTCTTGACCTAATGGGGACACATGATTAGTGGTGTTCATGTCGACTGGCCTATGTAAGCAGTATAAACCAACTCGATCGCAACAAGAGACTAAATGTCTTCTTTCTATTAGTCTCTATGGATCTCGGATTGGTTGGAGTTCAATCTAATTATGTTTGGTTCTAGATTATATTGCTACTGATATGACTGTATTCCAGATAGGAAGAAGTTCTGGCCTTGAACCCTGCTACCTACCTAACAGCAATAGACATTCTATTTACTCTGTGACTATACCCCGTGACTCTAGCTGATTTATGAAGCCGTGACCCCTACCTACGACCCTCTGGTGGCCTTTCCCACTTCGAGACGAAACGACCTGACACATATTTGGGTACCATAATCGTGCCCACAACTCGAATTGAGAACACTCTCATCATACATAAAACGACTAGTAACTTCATAGCCAGATAATTCAGTTAAATTTACATGCCGGTATTGAGAGCTTTGTGCACACGAGCCTATGCCTATTAGTGTATTTTACAGCTACATGGATGGCATATTTGAGCTAGCCTTGCGATCGCTCGCGCCCATCTTTATCGGTCGTTGCTGTTACGTCTCTCTACAGCCTCAAAATGACAAGTTGAAGCAAAGATGCTGAGAATATTTCAAGGCAGAGCAAATCCTATATATCATTTTAGAGGTCGTTCCTATAGGTGGCTATGAGTCCCAATAGAAGCACACCGCTTGAAGGACCTCGAGCATTTTAAGTGAAATGGTATGACAAAGGTGACCGTGATAGTCAAAGAGATTATATATTGCAGCTCTTGAGTACCCACGGTACCATTTCGTCGGCATTGAGAATTAACTATACAAGGGTGGATTTACTGCCCCTGGTAACAGTGCTTCAGCTTATACACCAGGCCCGTACTAAAGGGCCTATCTCCATGATATACAACCCAATTTGTTCGTACTCGGCTTACAGTTGGGGCCTGTAATTATACAATGCCTGATAGTACATCTATAATTGCGGCTTTCAGTTTGTTTTAGACTCTAGACGAGCTAATTCTGGGTCCGGCTGGATCTTGACAAGCCTGTCTAAAACCTGGCCATTTTCAAGGGCGTAACCTCCGTCAATATCCAGCTTATACCGCACGCCCCGGATGAACACGGGTGCAAAGCCTTCTCCGGTCAGGCCTCGGCGTACGTTGCCCAAGATTGTCGAGGACGCTTTGCCTGCGTCACGGAAGGGCGCGGTCATGAGATGATTCAGCTCATACTCGCGCTCTTGTTTCCTACGTTTGGCATCTTCCAGTTTCTTCGCGGCCATTTCTTCTTTGGTAAGGATTCTATGGCGATGAAGCATTCGATTTACTAAAACAATCTCGTGCGGCTCCACCTGTATGCGCATGGGCGGTAGCGGGAAGGGTGCATTGCGTCGTGCGGCGACCTCGAGCTTGACACGTGGGAGCGCAGAGCCTGGTGTTTGCCCTGTCGCGTACGGCAGAACCTTGATCGATCGAATGATAGAAGCAGGCCTCAAGGCGAAAACAGTTCCCAGGGCAGCAAAGACGAAAGTAATGACCCCAAATCCAACTGGGACCCACGACGAAATTCCTTCGGGAAGGTTATATACGTTGAACCAACTGTTGATGCCGGCCGAGCTGAAGCAGAAGAGGCCTGCGGTGTAGCTCGATATCAAGAAGCCTTTCTGCGACGCAGCCTCGTACAGTATTGTCGGCCGTCTCCTCATCGCAAGACGCTGAGCATAGCTCAACTTAACGGTAGTCTGTATTTTGTCCCTAAGGGAACTCGTAGCCGGTCCCATGGAAGTTTTTGCAGGGGCTATTCCAATAGGTTTAGGGGTTTTTTGGTGCGGGATCGTGCGTTCTATGAACGAACGCTCCTGATGGGAAGGGGTGGGGGGGAGGCATAGCGAGCTTGACGCGGTTCGGCTAGGAAACTGTAGAGAAACTCTTGTTCCGAGGGTGCTTCGTACGAGGAGAAGCAAAGGGTGGGTGAAGCCCCGGCATTTGGGCACTGGGTTCGTCATTGGGATTCGTGAAATTTAGTTTGCATGGCGCGCATACACTACTGCGATGTTGCAACAGGGGCGACGTTGAAGCTCTAATGGCACCCTGCTACGGCTGGTGCAATCGTCGAAATGAGATTTTCCTGATGGGGTTCTGAAGAAAGATGCGTAGATCTGAAAGCTTGAGTGGGGCCCGCTATCTGGACCCTTTCCGCGATGGTGGTGCTCCAAAACGCAGGACCCTACTGTACGTGTACCAAGCTCGCCAAGGTACCCGCTAATCTTAGTCTAGGTGTTGCCCTGAACGATGCCGGCTGGAGCCAGGGTTAGGTTGGGTAGGTTAGGTAGGTTAGGTAGGTACCGCAGGCCGCTGAACATACCTATCTAATGACTCGAATTGAATATTCAGAATTGGCAAACCTCTTATTAATACATATATGCACATCCCAACGAATTGACCTATTAGATAAGCTCCGATAAGGCTCCGTTCGGTCGGCTGAGACCGGAAAGTCCCCAACAAGCATGGGTCTCCCAATAAGACAAGCTCCGAAATATTACTAGTACAATCTGTTCAGGGAGGAAGACAAAGTGAAAATAGCTCTGTCGAGCTTCATTACCTTCCCAACGCCGACAATGGCATCCTTCGCGACGGCGACACGCCTTTCTGCCCGGCTGGTGAGTCGGCGAGTCGCTCAAGATGCTGCTGCTGCTCGAGGTTCGTACGCTAATGGCGCTTCCCTGATTCTCACTGCTATGTAATAATGCTGCTTACACGCGTTCACCACCAGGCTTTCGCACGTCCGCTGCCTCGCTCGCCGCCCAGAACTTCACCATGCCCGCCCTGTCGCCAACCATGACAGAGGGGAACATCGCGAACTGGAAGGTCAAGGAGGGCGACTCATTCTCTGCTGGCGATGTTCTGCTCGAGATCGAGACCGATAAGGCCTCAATGGATGTTGAGGCGCAAGACGATGGAATTCTGATGAAAATAATGCAAGGCGACGGTAGCAAGGGTATTCAAGTTGGCACCAGAATTGGTGTTATTGCAGAGACAGGTGATGATATCAGCCAGCTAGAGATACCAGCCGACGAGCAGCCAGCGCAGAAGGAGGCCAAGAAGGATGCGCCAGCTCCGAAAGACGAGCCAAGACAAGCTACCACATCAGAGCAGACTGACGGACAGAAGCAACCGCGCAAATCGGGAGAAAAGGCTCCACCTCAGAAGTACCCTCTCTACCCGTCGGTAGCGCATCTGATTAAGGAGAACAAGCTGGACGAATCGGCAATCAGTGAGATGACGCCTACCGGTCCGAGTGGGCGGCTGTTGAAGGGTGATGTCCTGGCATACTTGGGCTCTGTAGCCCCTAGTCGACCCGAGGAGATCATGAAACGCTTCAACCACAACGCGCACCTCGATCTCTCTAACATTAAGATCGCTGCCCCGAAAGAAGCACCGAGAACAGAGAGAGCTCCGGTACAGGAGGCTCCCGTTCCCGAGGACCTGCTGGTATCATTACCTGTATCTTTGGCAGCCGTCATCGAAGTTCAAGAGAAGGTCCAAACCACATTAGGCGCTTTCATGCCTCTATCCACATTCATCGCACGCGCCGCTGAGGTCGCCAACGATGAGCTACCTTTGCCGTCGAATTACAAACCCACTTCTGACGAGTTATTCAACCAAGTCTTGGGCCTCGACAAGGTCAAAAGCTCAAAAGGCCGGTATCTTCCTCAGATCGCAGCTCTTCCTCCTTCTTCTCTTACCGGTGTTGCCCCGAAGCCAAAGACCAAAGTGGACATCATTGACTTCCTTGCAAGCTCAACCAAGAAACCTGCCCCCGAGACGAGACGAACCCCACTTCAACCTGGAATTTCCACTGGGACTAACTTCTTCAGTCTTCTGGTGCCTAAGGACGAAGAGAAGCGAGCCAAGGCTTTCTTACAACGGATTAAGGCTGTTCTAGAGGCTGAGCCGGGCAGGCTGGTTCTATAAAACGGTCAGAAGGGGGGAATCCTGTACCTATAGATTTTGTAAGGCCTGCCACATGGACGTACCTATAGACTATGTATCTGCTAAAAACCCTGGTTATCAATTTTAACCCTACACGACCGATTTAGACCGAATGTCTTTGCGAATTGTGCCTAGTATAAAAAAGAGCAATATACGCCAATGTCATAAGTCTCTTGGCGTACTGAATTTCCTCTGCAACTAGAGTCACTCGTAACATCTTGTTTATGCGTGCTGGCAATCTAGGCAAACGTAAACAAATGCTACAGCAATCATTCAAAAACAGCAAGCTATCTATATCTCAACCGCTCATTATGTAATTATACACTTTTAAGATTCCCGGGCTAAAGTTTGTGTGCTGCTAATGTGCATTGTCTGAAGATTTTGTCACTTCCGCGTCAGCCTCGAAAACTACCTAGTTTGCCAATAGTCTCACTTACCCGTGCACATTATTTCCGTGTTGCTCGGTATTCCATGTTTACATACTAGTGCAATGCTATGCACGATAGTTCCGATAAACTCGTTAAATATTAAAACTAAGATCGGTCACTTAACCAGGCAAAGCATGTAGTGTTTTTTTTTCTGGGTTACTAGCCACTTTCAGCCCAATTCGCTGATTTCTTGTGTAGCCACACTCGCAATACACAAGGCGGTTAAGTCGCAACCGTTCTCAAAGCTGAAAAGCTGAAAAGCTGTTATGTCAGGAAAAAGAAATTCGGAATTCCCTTCTGCTCTGCGCTATATCTTCCGGCATATCGACAGGACCTTAGTTTCTAACTCTTGGTTTGTTTGTTTTGAATGAAGAAATGGAACGGTCCTTCTGCAAGCTTCTTTTTGAAGACTACTGTCTCGACCTCCAATCTTATTAGCAATTGAAGTGAGTGAATGGGCGCGATTTCCTCGCTGGCAGCTCTTAACTGGACTCTGACACGGTGGATTCCCAACTCGTATCATTCCATTAGGATTAAATGCCTAGCCGCATATAAAAACTTCAGAAACAAGCCCGTCATCTGGGAGCTTTTGAGGAGGCTACCGCCACCAGAAGCAATGAACGTCACTGACGAGGAAAGCATTAGGATAACTAGCCACACGAGCTGCCGGGGATCCTTGAAGGTGAACCTATCGCTTGTACTGGAAGATGTATGTGTCAAAAACCGTCCATCTAGATTTAGGAAAGTGAGAATCGATAGTATTGGGCCTTTTCCGCTACCCACTAGACCTGAGCAATCAGTCGAGCTTTTCAATGATGAGGTGTGATATTTTTTGGGCCGTTAACCTTGTTTGCAGGTGAGGTGGCAATGTATCGGACGGCGTTAATTACAAAGTCATTGGAACTTGCAAACTTCGGTTTCAGTCTGCACACATACAACTTATGCTAAATTCTCAACTGAACGGAGAGGAAAATAGTAGGAGTTAGATGCAGCTGATGATACGACAACTTGAGACCACGGAAATTGAGTGCAAAATGATGGGCACCTTTTATGGGGAGACTACCCGTTGCTTGAATTGATGAACGAATTCCTTGTTAAGGAGGAATTTAGCAGATTCATGCGAAGCTAACTTACTAGCTACGGACTAAGAACTTTCAAACCTCACGATGTCGCAGGGCAACTTGACACACAGGATTTGGAAGAGCTTTATGAAGTTTATGAGGCTGGTGGCAGCTTTTGGGGCACTAGTTATATCTGGAAATCGAGAGCCACTGGCAAGAATGATCGTTCCTTTACCGAGTGTCGTACCAACCAAATATTCAAGCTCTTAATACCTGGTCAAACAAATATCCTTGGGGAATGGTCGATATTATCAATCGGGATCTTAGGATGATGGTCGTCATCTGCAACGGCGCTTGATCTGGGAACTAGAAGCATTCACGGCCGCAGTAACAAGCTCTGCATCTAACAATACAGATGAGGATACGCCGCAAGGAATGTATGATTTTAATATACAGGGTCTGCTAAGTATAAGGCAAGCGTGGCACTGTGAGATGCATACACTGGCTCACTAAATACTGCGACGTTAACAACCAACTACTCGCATATGCTAAATGTTGCAGACAGTTACCTAGTATTAAGAAGCTATCCGGCCAAGAAAGAACTTGACAGTAGTTTCTAGAAGACATAAAGGCCTACTTTCAAGAATTTGAGAAGGAAACTTTTCGAATTCGATGGGATTCTCAGGGCGTTGTTTTTATGGTACGTTAAAGATAGTATTCTTGAATAGATGGAGCCGAACTGGTAATTAGCAGCTCGTGGCTTCTTGCGACGATCTAAGGCACGCTTGTTAGTAATTATCTTGAGATCGTCCGTGCTTTTTAAGCAGGCATTTTTCCATTAAGGGACACAATTACTGCCTGACTAGAAAATGACCAATTTTTATCATATGAAAGGTTCATTAGGAAAAGTGTGACAAAAGTTCTGGATCTTCAACAAAGTTGGCTTTGCACTTGCCTCTTTTTAAGCGACATATAGAGGAGCTATAAAGGCAATTGAATAGACCGCATATATTATTACAGTAAGGTACCTTCAATTTGAGTACCTTGCTTATTGATTCCAAGTTACGACTGAAAATTTGAAAGCTTTTAATAATATATCGAGAGAAAGTATCACAAGTAAGGATGGATGTGGTATTTAATGCTTTGGAGTTTCTATGAATAATAAATCTTGGGGTTTATACAAGGTTTTGTAAATAGTATCTCAAGGTTCTACTAACAGCGGGCGAAAACACGTAGCATAGAGATTATTAACCTTCTTTAGATGTATGGCTGATTGGCTAGACAGTGAGCTTGACTATTGTTGGCGTATAAGGCGAGCAACTAGACTTAAGTAGTAGTATGGTGAGTGGCTCAGTTGGGCATGGTGGATAAAAGAGTTTGTTATAGGAGGTATGGATGGCAAATCGTACTTAAGCCGTAAGCTCGGTTAGCATACACGTAGGCTAGTGATAAAACAGTACAAATGGTCAGATCCGAGTTGTGTTACCTGAACCTATGTGTCCCTTTAATAGGCCAAGTATGGTGCTGTTAAGTTCATACATGGGTTGAGTTCATGTCACTATGCATGATCGTTGAAAGACCATGTATGTTATGAGATGTGAATAGTACTACTCTTCGGGTAAAACATACTTTTCAAAGCAGACTCTATGGTTTACCTTGCCTAATGAGCCCACATTCAACTATTACAACGCCTCTTATGGCATGCCATGTGTACTGCGTGACCACAACCGCAATAAAAGTGTCTTGTGCCCAAACTATACATGCTCCAATGTAAGTGCCGGGTGCCCAAAAAATGCAACAGCGACTTTTGCATAAATGAGAATGCAATTTCATGATGCAGCTGGGCCGGATGATCTGCCGGGCCCAATATCACAGAGACCAGGAACCCAACGTACAGAAACAGCCACCAACTCCTGTCGTGAAACCAAAAGGCGACACCTGATAGCATCAAATGACCGCACTATCGTCGGACAAAGACTCACTAATAACTTCGGTGAAGGACTGCCAAGCTAGCCATTCAACAACGTCTCATCTACTTCCCAGCCTTCCCAGGTCGGGGCGTCGAACCCATTGGGTCGCGTGGCCCTCACGTGGCCAATTTTCAGGCCCCCGACCTCGAGCGCTTCCTTAGGCCATTTAACTACGCCTTTAAAGCCGGCGCTGTACGCACTTTGCATCACATCGTCGGTAAAGAGCCTCGGATGCAGCCTACGAATACTACGGAGCGCACACCTACCCACCTCATCGACCGAATCGCTATGTCGTAGCGCGAAGAATTGGGGGTCGTGACGACGTCGCAGCTCGTCCTGGATCTCCGCAGGGTACGAGCCAAGCGAGAGAAGGAAGATGTCGTACTGAGAAAGGCTGGTCCGGCAGATCCAGGAACCGCCCTCGGTGGCACGCCGGTAAATCCCCGTCAGCGCCGCGATCGTGCCCAGGCTACCCGTGCCATAGTCAGACATGGGAAACGGCGGCACCACAGGCTCGTTCAGACCCATAAAGCGCCCTTGTTCCCACGCCACGCCCGTTACGCAGTCTGCGATTTGCTGCCATCCCGGACGGTCAGCCCATTCAGCGCCAGACACGCCGGAGCCCCCAAAGCAATCCTCCCCTACGTAGATGATGCCGCGGCCGCGTTGGGCTGCCCTGGCGGCTAGGGCTTCGGGCGAATACCCCAACCTTGTGATCACACTGGGGCGGTAGCCGTCAATTATCACGTCGGCGGAGGCAAGAAGAGATTCGAAGATAGCGCGGTCAGGGGCATCTTTGAGGTGAAGCGAGGTCGTATGCTTCCCAGCGTTGACGTCGAGTTGGAAGAAGGGCACGTCTGGAAGCTGGGGTGAGGTGATCTTTAGTACGGAAGCGCCGTGCGCTGCCAGTGACCTTCCGATCGTTGGGCCTGCAATAACACGACATAATTCGATAACACGAATGCCACGAAGGCATTGGACTTGATCCTCACCATTCCCGTGTCTCATGAATGGAATAGGCGGCGTAGATGGACCAAGAGGCCGCACTGTAAAAGGTGGAAGCAGTTTCATCACGCGACCGTGGGACGTATTTGCGTACTGTTCTTTTGTAAGTGCAGTTATGCCAGCTTGTCGGAAGTGCTGATTCAGCAGTTCCAAATCTACGGTAGAGAAGCACTTTACAGCGTTTTCGATAATTGTGATGCATTGGCGGTAGTCGGTCAGATAAGGACTGAATGGAGGTAGGCCTATCATACTAAGGGTAGTGCTGGCCTCCAAGGATCCATGAATATGGTAAAACTCTCCCGGATTCCCCGTCTCATACAGACCTGCAGACAACCGACGATACAGTATGGACTGGGCATTGTGAAGATCTGTATCTACATATATAGGTTAGTAATATGCATCAAGAAATGAGAAAAGCTTACCCACCAGGCAACCGGGGTTTGATCCTTGGATTACACTTGTCAAGACCATCGAGAGTCGTGATGTAGGCAGACATTAAGAAGCATGTCACCTGTTCAAGATTTACTGTAATCTTCCTGTGAAGCTTCTTACATTGAAGATCTGCAAGGGCAGCAGCCGCGCACCCCTCGAGGGCCTTGAGAGCTGCGCAAGCTTCCTGCTGGCGTAAGGGGCAGGGAAAGCACACCAAATCCCCAGTATCAGAGTGCCTGTCAAAGACTACATCCTGAATGCGCCGGATAAATTCGGCTGGTAGTTCAGATCGAGAGGACTGGACTAGAGTTTCCATAGCATGATGAGCATTTGGGCTTACCGAATAAGGTGCCTCTCCGGGGCCACAGGCCGGAGTTGACCGCTGGCAACTGACAGCCATTTGGAATTTCAGAATAGTTTCGTTCTAATACCTCAGCTGTTGTCTTGATGGAGACCATAGAAAGCAAAAGCCAAATAATACGCCACTCAGCTATTTATTAAAGCCAGGGTCCACTCAACGCCACTGAATCCCGCACAAGTCTGATAGTCAGAATCTGTCAGCAAGTAGAAAGCAAGTCATCGTGATACTTCCGCAGTCACGATTTCAAGGCTCGGAAGTGATTGATGTTCACGAACACGCAAACAAAAGACTAAATCCGAGCCAGCAAAACGGTGACACACGTTTTCGACGTCTATCTGCGGAGGCATTCTGAACGAATTTGGCTGAGATGTGAACCTCCATTTGTACAGGGCTAAGCGTAGTATGTCTAGCCCGGGACATGTCGCACTGTTTCCTTGTTCGTGGATTAGCGGAGCTCAAGATCGTGTCATTAGCATATTAACGTGTGCAATGCAGCCAGGAATGCGGACTGATACGCTACAGAGTGATAGCAACTGTGTCATATGCCACAGCATCACGTGGCCGAGTGGTAAACCAAGGTATAACACGGCCTTGTCCTCAACATGAGGCAGAAATTGGTAAAGGTGAATGAGCACTAGTTGGAAAAGAGTACGAAGTGGTGAAGAAAACATAGCTCGATGTAGGTCAAACAGAGGACAGTCATAGGTTCGTTCTAGTAGCTATAAGAAAGGACTCTTCATTTGTCATAATGAATAATACCTAAATCCCGTTAGGCCCATCAACGAGATAGCTTAATAAATGGGTAGTAACCAAAGTTGCTAGCTTTTATTTGCCCTGTCATTGAAAAAGAGGGTAGCAGTTAGCTGAGCAAACATGAAGTCTCGTACGAGAAAGACTTATAAAGCAATCGTCCTCATCGAGAGACCATTTGAAAAATAACGAATCCAAAACGACTAATCGTCAGATTTCCGGTTGGATAATACCCACGGCGAACCGTGGATAATTAAGATACTCATCGACTTGCCAGTACTCGAGCTTAGCCACTGAAAGCCGGGTGCATTATCCGAAGAACACAAAGCCACGAAGAGTAACTCTATCGGTACCTAGTCAAAGGGATGCGGATTTGTACAACATAGTACAACAGTGTGACTAGTTCTCCCCGCATAAGAATGATTCCGTTGGGGCTTTGAGGTTGGGCACAAGGCAGCTATAAGGCAAACAGAGGATGGGAACATCTCCTCTACGAAGTGTAAGCTATGGCGAACGTGCCTTTGTCAAGTAGAAGGCCTATATGCGCAAGTCGAATGCGAAGCAGTCATCCATGATCCCGCGAATTCGAGGGGAGTTTACGCCAAAACTAGCCGAAGACGTATTAGTGTGATTATATGAAGAATGAAGACGAGCCGCATAATGTGGGCGGCAACTCCAATGAAACTATTATTAGGCACAAATAATGACTTACATACAGACAGCCTATAGTCGCAATCATCATTGGGTGCATTAGCCGATGAGGCTCAGTGAGGTCATGGGCACTTCGCAGTAGAATAAGTACCTACAGTGGGCATCGTCTCCGAAAGGGTCCTACTGCAGAAGCTTTTAATTGGTATTTACACAGGCGGTGCCAAGCAAGGCAGAACTACAACCACAATCACCACCTACTTACATGCATACACCCATTGCCACTATCACCCAAAAAAAATATATTCGACTGTCCGGCCGGTGAGATGCGCTGGCCAATCGGGCATTGAACACTTCATCGGCGTTTGTCGACATCTCTGGTTTTGATAACGAAGACGAGATGCAACCACCAAAGGAGGGTTGCTGGCTGGCTGCTGGCCACATACGTACTTTATGTAGCCGAGCAGATATGAGCAGTCATCTCTCTACTACAGCATCCCCAAGTATCGCTCTGCCATTGCTTTTTCTGATCTTTTTTTTTTTTGTATTGACATGAGACCGCGTATGCTACTCGTACGTTTGCACACAGACGTCAATATGCGCCTCCTTACCTCGTCTTCATACTACCTCAAACCCCCACCTATACCACCCATCCTTTACGGTTTCTCATGGCTCCAGTTCTATCTCAGCGAGCGAGTGCTATGCTGAGAGTATGCGTGCCTGGGTAGCGAGAATTAGATTGAGTACATGATTACATCGCACTTGCTGCCCTCCGCTCGATCGATGCGTGTAAAGTACGCCACCATCCCGCCATCCCGATCCAACGGGAGTCTCAGTTGATTGATCCACGACTACTCTTGCCCAATCATGGTTGCTCTCAGCTTCCAGCCCTGTATTCTTACTTGTACGTTTCTCGTCACATCAATCATGATGGGGATTCAAGCGCGGTTGAGACCAGGGTCTGCCTGTTGATCTGCCGCCCATTGAGCTCCCCGAACCTCGGCCCTTGCATTTCCTTTGCTACCTTGACTTGGTCGGCACTGCGCTCCTCTTCTTTGGCAACCTCCCACTTCCGATGCACGCGGCCGATCTCAGCACGCTTCTCTGTCTCTCTTCTATTTCCGGCTCTCAATCTGGCCGAAGCTTGACACCATAACTGTCAGAGCACTAGGGCGCCCCCGGCGGGTGATTGTGCCGTCTAAGTCCATACTCAAATATACTCTTTTTCGTCCATCATCTCGAGATATTGTTGTCACGCTTACACTCTGGCCCTGCTACCGATGCCGCATGTAGGTTAGGAATTATACTAAGCCGGGTAGACAAGCTCACTCTTAGCAAGTCGATCTCCCGCGATATCTCTGGAGTTTTACGCCCCATCTGGGTCCGGATAGGGCTGAAGGTCTCCTCTCGTCCGCATCCGAGACCGACCCCTCAGCCAGCCCGTGAATCCGGCGCCGCCCGAGTTCCCACTGTCATCAGCATTGTCCAACTTGAGCCTCGTCCCCTTGTAGCTATTAATCGGATGGCGGATGTGACCTAATTTTACCATCATCATGACACGACCTAAAGTCGACCCCAAAAACAGACAGCGTACCGCTCAGGCTTGCGACTCGTGTAAGCGTAGGAAGCAAAAGGTCAGTTAAGTTCACATCTTCTTCGCCTCCTTGCTTCGCTCCCCTATGTAAGGCGCCATGCTTATCTGCAAATTACTATACTGTCTGCTTACACCATTGTTTCAAACCCAATCCTCATCACCAATGATATACCCGGCGGAGCAGTCACTTGTTTCTATATCCATCTAAACATCAGGCTTTATTCCTTGCCCTGAAAAAAGTTTAGGCAGCTAGGGCCTGCCTTTCGTCACACTCTCGTGGCTTGCTTGGTCTGACCATGCTTGATTAACGAGTAGCCGGTGGCTAAGAAAATACATGACAAGTGTTGTCTTGTTCAAGTGGATTGTCGTGTTGTGCTTTCGTCCGCGTACTAACTAAGACTTTGTAGTGCAACGGCGTGAAACCCTGTGGCACATGTCATAAGCGACATATTGATTGTCAATACACGCCTACCAACTTAGATCACTCTGGTTCGCAAGAAAGCCTCGGCTCACCTACCAAGCGCCGACATGTCGACAACTCGCCAAACGTGTTAAATTGCTCTATGAATATTGGACAGAGCATTGCGAGACGAAACTCTTCCTTGTCATCGCTGTGGAATCAGCCCGCTGAATCTGAAGAAATGGCTCTTGATAGAGCTGTAGTGGTAGAATCGCCACAGCAGAAGCAGATTGGAATAAGCCGTCAACTTCTCGGCGGAAGTGATCGCGACTATGATAGCCGATCTAGAATCAGCAATGCCAGTGCCGCTGCTGATGAAGCTGAGGTCTACCCTTCGAAGCGAATGCTTCAAGATTCCACAGGAAGGCTCCGTAAGTCTTAATATTTGAACCTTTCTCTGAAGATGGCTTCTCACTTGAATTGGCCTTGCCTTTCTGTCTAGGGGAGCATTTTCTGTTTCTTAATAGTCATCCTTCTCGATTTACTTGTAACACGTATCGCGAAGATTAGCTCTCCCCGAACCATCGCATTCTCCCCATAGGCACTAATCTTTGTTACAGTTTACATTGGCGACTCTGCCAGTCTATCATATCTACAGTGGATCCGAATGATCGTTGAGAGCATATCTGGGCCATCCGAATTCACAGTCGATCCCCATAGGCATATGATCATGGAAGCTACAATCTCGTTGCCCCATGATTTAAGACCAACAGGGGTATTGCCTGATGAACAAACTGCAAACATTCTGATAAGCTCGTTCTTCACAAATGTACGTTCTTGTTCAATGTGCAATAACTACGTCGCTTATAACTACAGACCGCAGGTTTTATCGAGGTCTTTAACAGACCAGCCTTCTTAAAGTCTGTAGAGGAGTGCTACAAAGACCCCCTCGGCGTAACACCCTCTCTTTTGTGCCTACTCTACTTAGTATTCGCCATTGGTTTAGTCATGGCCGCCCCTGTTTCGGGCAGCGATGATGCCGCGGTGATCGACAAGCTTCGTTCCGAGAGGGCTAGCCGGGCAGAAATGTTCTTCCGGAACGCCAAAAGCCTCGCTGATCCAGTGTCCGGGTTCGAGGACGCCGACTTTTGGTCAATACAAGCTCTGCTTTTGATGTCTCTCTACATGTTAGCAGTTTCTAAACGAAATGCGTCTTATGCCTATTACGGTAAGAGTTCCTGTTGCTAGCTAGCTTCTAAACGCCCATGCTTATTTTTATTTGCGTTCTCTTGGTGGTGGCTCATCTAATAGTATCGATTAGGAATGGCAGTACGGTCCGCTTTTGCCCTTGGACTCCATAGAGATGAGAGCATGATCATATTCCCAAATGAGGAAAAATTGGTGCGCAAAAACCTTTGGAAATCACTATTCATTCTCGATCGCTTCCTGGCAGCATGCCTAGGTCGACCAACTGCAGTATCCGAGGAGGACTGTTCTGACAGCGTATTCGAATCCACCCGGACCGCCACGAGCTCTCCTATGAGCAATTGCACTGAAGCAACCCACCTCGCGGCACTCGAGGCCGCTGTTAAGAGCTGCCAGGTTATAGGAATGACTCTCAAGAGGGTCTATTCAAAAAGGAAGATTTCTACGGCAGTGGCTCAGGAAATTGCAAATCATTTAGAAATTTGGAATAAGGAATTGCCTCGCTCTCTTCGGTGGAGGCGACTCATGAGCGGGCCTATTGATCCTACACAAGGCATTGCAATCCTGCATACCAACCTGTTGCATTGCCATTCTGTCATGTTATTGACAAGACCATTCTTTCTTTATCTCTTAAACAAAGCACGCGTTGGCTTAGACGGCAACAGTTCCAAGCCCTCACGCCTTAGTCAGAAAATGGAGAGTTTCGCTCAAACATGCCTTGAATCATCGCAACATACCTTGGCAATTACGCAGGCTACCTTGGATAGAAATTATCTGCCCCAGTGTAACCCTTTCGTCATGTAGGTCAGCCCAAGGTTATTCTCGTTCGACAGCTAACATTAGGAACAGACACTGTGTCTTTGCTGCTGCGCTCATTGTACTGAGCAATGAATTTGCTTTACTGTATCATAACCCGGACGCGAGAACATCTATCAACAGCGTGATATCAATCCTGAGGTTTTGCGCACAAGGAGACAAGCAAGCTGAACGGGTGTTGTATATTGTAGAAACCTTTGACAAGGCGAATTTGAACCGGCCGCCAACAGCTAAGAGGCTCTATCTCCCAGGTCGAAAGATCCCAGTATTGGCAACACTGTCGCAACCCGGTAATTTCGATCCTATGAGCCACTTCTTCCGCCCAGTGCATCGAGGAGACGTTACAAATGCTGCGCCGGCCTTTGCTGACGAGCCAGTCATAGTTAGTGGAGCTCTTCCGCCAATGTCATCAATACCGCCTATGATACCTGCTAGTGTGCAGCAACCGAGCCCAGACGGAAGTGTATCCATAAGCAGTGGGATGGCCACCACCACTGCTGGCATGGCACAGGGTGTGGATCCCCTGAGCGGGGGCGATTCGGAATTTGACCTCGACAGCATTTGGAACGGCTGGCAGGGTGCGTCTACCCTACCGGCTTCCATGCATCACCCTGAGAGCTTTGGTCCATACGGTGTTGACCAACCTCAAATACATCCAGTAGCAACTGGGCCCACAGTCATGTACCATCCTTCGGACTTCAGATAATACGGTTAGCTATATTTATTCCCTTGATAAGTGTCACAGTGGAAGTTGGATATATCAAAGCTTAGAAGTCTAACATTGTCTTCTCGATTAAGCGAGGAGTTAGGAAGATTGAGCACCTGGTTTCTACAGGGGCTGTCTAAGGTTACTCATCGTCGTCGAGCGTTGTAGGGCACTATAAACCTTACTTCCACTATATGACCCCCCTATATGTTGTAAAAGCAAATTGTATCGTGGACCTAATAGTTTTTATAGGCCATTTCTTTTTGTTATATAATACGCAACCGCAGACGCAGCATAATAGGGCGCTCAATAAAATTTACGGCATCGTCTTACTAGCCTATCAACATGTCCTTACACTTGCCATAACGAGATAATGACAACAAGAATACACTAGCCTGACGACATAGTGCCAAAGCCCGATTCAGCCCAATCAAAGATAGACGTCACTGCCCTACACATTAGGTCTTTAGGCATTGCTCTAAATGTATATAAGTGAAATAGTCTTTAATTACAAAGTACTCCCTCCGGAACTATTCATTTCTTTTAATGCCAACCATCCTGTTCTGTCGTCTATACTTGCCATCTGTGAATAGACGGCTCCATCCCATAGTTTCCGACTGGACAAGAAAACCACAGCATCACGCGCATCAGAGCTTACCTAAGCATGTTAGTCCGGGTTACTTTTGGGTGCGGCATGATTAGATGTTAGGACAACTTGAGATACTCGGAAGATGTAATCAGCTTCACCTGTTCCCTTGAAGGACGGTGCAAGATCCGTTCATGAATCCACAATGTGAGCTGGCCATGTCAGAGTTTTGAGCTTTGCCTATTGATATCCCAATCTCAAAAAAAGAGATAATTCTCAGCCGCAGATGCGCCAAAAGCTTCCCACACGTCTAAAAAATCACGAAGAATTAGCGTTGAAGCCGACACAGACCTAAACTGGCCTAACTGCCCCTGTTTTACAAGATCAGATTTCAGCCGTCGAATCTACCCATCACGGTGTACTGTCACGGAAGCCACTAGATCCGGTAGAGGCCGTCTCATCTAGTCCCTAGGCGTTGCTTCAGATAGATGGTAAAATCTCTTCTGTACTATGCCCCAGGTTGGTTCGCTTAGGTGTCCCTAGGGATTTAAAAGAATTTCAAATGAGTACGGTACCCATGGTGTGCCACTACAGGCAACCCCATTAGGTATCAGCCCTATTGCGTGGTCGAAGATTGCTCTGCAAGCTTGATGCTATGCTCGAGACTAGCGAGGGCGAGCATGAAGACTCTGTGCAAGCTGTTCTCTGTTTAAGGCGTCTTTAAATTGTTGGCCACTTACAGGTTGTGACCACACCTGGTTAGTTCTAGGGAGATTACAGTTTGTACAAGGTGGAATGGATTCTCACTGGGTTTAAGGTATTGTATCAAGTTCTCTGACATGCGTTTAGCGCAATATAATACCCTTTTCATCTTTTTTGCACTGCGTAAATAGAACATACGCTGGACAAATGAAGGGACCTCTGACTCGGCAACTGTAGCTCGGCTCGTAGTCTACCTCTTTTAGGCTTAGACTGTCTTGGTCCAGATGCCGCGTCGGCGATGCTTCTCCGGTTTGTCGCCGCTTACCACTCGGTGCGGACCGCTGCTAATTATCGGACGTGGTGATCCGGACCTAATCACAAGTTGAGGCTGACCAATAAGTCATAACAACCTCCATGGTTTACAATACAGCATTTTGGAATTATAGCAATAGTTGATAATAAAGATCAAGGTATAGATAACTGAATATATACATCCCTTCGTGCTTAATTGTCCATATTAGTCCAGACTGTTTTCCCAAGTATTTATATAAGCAATCTGCTACGAATTAATCACCTACCTACACATATTCTCGCATAGATCCCACGAATTTAAAGGCACAACTTGTTGGAACTACAATCTCTCAATGTCTATTCCTCTGGACCAGCTCCTAACCCATACAAAGTGGGCTTAGTCCTTGAGCAGCTCAGTCTTCCTTGGAAGTTCAAGTCTCTCCCCATGCCCGACCTCAAAAAGGGGCCATACACTAATATGAATCCCAACGGTCGTGTGCCCGCCTTGGTTGATCCCAATAATGGCATGACACAATGGGAGGTAAGTGACTCCAATTCTTCCTGTCATCGACCTACCTACGAATTAGAAACTAATCAGTGCTTCCCAAGTCTAGCGCTGTCGTCAATTATCTAATCGATGAATATCATAAAGATGCCAAGCTGTAATACGCGACCAGGAACGAGAAATGTGCGACTCGCAGCTAGCAGCACTTCCAGTTCAAGCGCGTCATCAGCGACATCGACGGGCACCTTGAGAAGAACGACACCGACTTCTTAGTAGGCAACAAGGCCACGTACGTCGATCTGATGTTCATCCCTTACTCCAAGTCTATGAGCAACAGCGGCCCCGTGGTGAAAGGACTTGGACACCACGCAGTGGGCCAACTATATTGCCTGGTTGAACAGGCTCCACGACCGCCCTGCTGTCCCGATGGTCGCGAAGGCTTATGATGACATTAGGGCGCAGAGGGTGGCCGCTGCTGCTGAAGGCGGGCATAAACGGGGGCATTCAGATTTATGTATTCAATCCAGATCAGCTATTACCGCGCTTCAACGCCACAGTGCAGAGAAATGTGTGACAGACTAAGAAAGCCCCGTTTAGTACAGAAAAGACAGATCTCATAAGTATTACACTAGTATAGAATAATTTAGACTTCATTCACGCTCGTCCCTTTTCACAGCTCCCCGTGACTATATCAATCGCTCAGGAGCGGAAAGCCGTCCTATCTAGCCGATCTCGCGGTTGGTGTGTGATCAAAGAGCTCATGGCGTTACGAGATCACATCGGCGGCGGAGGAAAATTGCGGACTTGATGCTAGTCCAGCCATTACATTGGATGTCTTCGAACCATAAAGTTAGTGGCTATGTATGACTGGCAAATGAGTTGGTTGCGATAGACAGCACGTGGAGTAATACACGGCCTAGTACGTCGGCTGCGGCTAGTTGAACTTTAGGACGAAGATGGCGCAGCCTAGAGTATTTAATAGCAAGACTGTGATATCAGCAGTTTGTAAAGCTGTACGATAGGAGCCAAACTGCAGCCCTAACATGTAAGCCTCAGAGTATGATAAACCTAGCTCGCGAAATAGAACTTCTATCACTTCATTGTATTCTAAAAGATAATGGAACTTGGGAAAAGGGAAAAGTAGGCTGCGACGTTGAGATTGTAATTCACTCGTTTCTGGATTGCTACCCACTAGATCTAGTAAAAGAACAAAACTGCCAACAGCAAGGGTATCCAAAAACAAGCCCTGTCGAAACTCCCTGTATGATAATATATCCTGGAAGCACTGCTTTGAAGTAAAACCGGTGTTCCCGTTTTCGTCGTGTCGTCAATGCTGCAGACGTTCCGGCAAGCACCTCCATCCCTCTTCTCAGCTGGGAGCGACCAGGAGTCATCATTACTACGCTTATCGGTCGTCTTGTCGTTGCCCGTTGAGTTGTAGACGATATCGATCCACTGTATTTGGAGGTATGCTGAACTGCCCACCGTCATATTCCCTGTCCAGTAGCCGCCGTCCGACCACGCATTGAAGATTATTTGACTGGGGTCGCGGGGCACCTGAAAGGCGATTGATGCAACGTTCTGGCCGTCGATATACCAAGTCGTGGCTTTCGGGTTCCAATCCATTCGATGAAAGGACCATGCCGACCAGTCTGCCTCTACCGGAGTCGTCGCATTCCGAGTAGCTGCTGGGATGTCGTCTCCTTTCGAGCTATACGAAGGCTGGTTCGTGTATTGAACCCGATCTTTGGGGTCCATGGTTCGAATTTCCAGATCAGATTCTTGAACAGAGGTAAGTTTTGTAGGGTCGCCGGAATCTCTGTACGTAAACATTGCCGTTACCGCACCCGATGCGCCGAGTGTTCTTGCGTACATTCGAACCGAGACGAAGTGATAAGCTTTCGAGATTGATTCAAATTCTGCTGAGGACTGATAGTCCTTCATCCTCATGGTCCTCAACGTTAAGAAGGTGTCAGATGAAGGATTCTCGTCTCCATTGCTTTCGATATAAATATTATTAGGGGAGTTGACCATGAGCACCGGCGCGTCGCCTGTCTGTACCGAAGCACTATTATTCCATGACTGAATGCCCCAAATGGTAGTCCAATTATCTGCAAGGAAGTAATTGCTTGTGGCTAGAGCTTGGCTGCTGTCGTACGGATCTGCAATAGGATCGGGTACCTTTGCATACTGTGATAGTGATCGAAAGTCGAAGAACTTATGGGTTGTGAAGTAGCTCGCGCTGCTATCGTTGGTAAGATAGCAATTACATTGAACATCGTTCACTTCTGGAAAGCAAATAACGACCAGAGGTAGTATAGAAAGAACAATGAAAAGCAGCATTTTCAGGGACAGGCTGGCCATCTCAACTTCGACAGTATTTGACTGCCTACCCCTCCAGTCTTAATTGTTGTCGCAAACTGCAAAAAACTTGAAGCATGCGACCAAAATTGAAAGGAATTCTAGTAGAGTGATTGATTTCTAGAAAATATTTAAGCTAAATGTCTCAGAGGCAGCCAAAGCATGTCGATGACGCCCCGCTTAGTAGCAAATAAATGGAAAAGTTGGAGGTAGCATGGGCCATATGGAGGACAAAGGTGGTAGACCACTGAACTTATAGAATGGCTCAATATATCATGCACGTACGGAATAGATCCGAGCTACACTTACACGACATGTCTAATTTTGGATAACCGTCGCCCTTTTTAGGGACAGAAGAGCAATCTATGGTGAAGACAGCGACTCGTCGCCCGTTGCTGTCAACAGGCAGGTTGATCACTGAAGGCATAGAGCTGTGCAGATCCAGGTCTACGTCAGCTAATATGTAAACCAGGCGAATTTCTTTGCAGTGCTGAGGGAACGACTGTCTGCGGGCTCTGAGCTTGGATCAGGTAAATATAGGCTATGCAGCGACTTTAACCGGTGTATGCGTCATTGGATAAAGGCTAGGAAATGTATAAAGTCTCGGCCTTGGAGAGGGTGCTGATGTTCAGCCACAGGGTTCCCTCCGAATCATTGGCTCCGCCCATTGGCACTGTTGAAATGTATGTTTGGGGAGAATGGGTTGCTCCACGGCTGCTGTGTAATGTTTCAATTGGAGACGAGGACCTCGGGTGTTTGCTGAGTAGAAGCAGAGACAACAAACCTCACGAAGAGGGAGGGCTGAGAAAGCTTCACTTGAAACTGAAAGAAGAGCCAAGCAAAGACTTAGGACCTGAGACCGCTGCAATTTCGCTAATGGCTCGTGCACCTGAGACGGAGCAGATGCAGCGACCCCCTGAGCCCCTGAAAGAGAGAAAGCGTTGGCGCATGAGCATTCAAGGTGGATGAACCGAGAATCCTTATGGCACGATTATCGGTCGAGCAAGGTCTACATCGGACTGATGACCCGGTTGATGCGGCCCTGGACTCTCTGATCTGAGTAGGTAGCGAGGGTAGATCTCAATCATGCATGAGAAAAGATGATCACGGATCTGAGACTGGGATTGAACTTTCTGGCTACTAGACCCGGGGGAATGGTAGAGCTGCCTCCTTAGTGGTCTTAATGGAGCCAATGGTGACCTGTATCATTCTGGGAAGTGTTGGTGTAGTAAAGTAAAACCGGTGGCTTTTCCTTTTCAGCCAAATGAGGAGCCTTACCGGTTCGCTCTCCGTTCGGTCCACACTTCTTTAGGGAGGTGCTTAGGGGGGTTCACCTCAATATGGCTGGTACGTTTTAGGTACCTTAACCTTAGGCATAGGGGGGGCATCGGACTAATATAATTCCAGATTCGGTTACCTGCTGGCTCGGTGCCCTTCCGCTGGGGGTTATCCACTAGACTAGGTACTGTATATCCGATAAGCGCCATGAATCTGCCCCCGATAAGCCCCAAGCCATGTAGTGCCGCTCAAGGGACCTTGACGATTGCTTCACTCCCTCTCTCCACCATCTCGTATTTGGCAACCTGGGTGTGTCTCAGAAGTACTTCGCCTTTGACAACCCTTAAGTTCGAGCTCGCCTGTCGCGATTTTCGCCAGCATGTGTTCTTCCGATATATGTTTCCTGCCGATATAGACATTTATGATAACCTTTCTTTAGACACATTGCAACGATGGCTTCCAACCCTGGAACACCTGAGGCGCCGGATCAATCCGCCGACCAAGATGCTCGAAAGCAATCTCCTTCGCAGCTCAATATGGAGAATCATCCCGAAGATCGGGTCATTCAAGCCGAATCTCCCCAATCTAGCCCTAGCGACAAGCCCGCGCAAGAAACCTTGGGCGATGAATCAACCGACAGTGAGAACTCCAGCAAGGCTTCGCCCGTCACACCTGCTGGTGCCGCTGATACCACTGATGAGTCGACTGCCGACGCTTCTAGCGCTCCTCCTCTTCCAAGTGAGCCGCTGCCGACTGCACAAGACGATGGTTGGGACTTCCATTGGGATCAGGCCAATCAAGCTTATTTCTTCTATAACCGCTTCACCCATGAATCGACCTGGGAGAATCCTCGAGTATCAGTCCAAACACCAGCCTCAGCTACAGAAAACTCCCAATTACAGACTCCGCCTGCCACTGCCGTTCCTCCGCTAAACGAACATCTGCCCGCTGGTGGCTACAATCCTGCTATTCACGGCGACTACGACCCTAATGCTTGGTACGCTAAGGGTACTGAAGAGAGTAATGAGCCTGAGGTTTCTACGGTTGATACCGCTGCTGCTTATGCTGCCATCGGCTCCTTCAATCGCTTCACCGGCCGATGGCAAGGCGCCGACCAGAACCCAGAGCGTCACAACGACGAGTCAAAATCGCGTCGCCAAATGAACGCATTCTTCGACGTTGATGCGGCTGCAAACGCGCACGACGGACGCAGCTTGAAAGCTGAGCGTTCCGGCAAGAAGCCCTCCAAGTCCGAGCTTAAGCACTTCAAGGAAAAACGCCGGGCCAGGAAGGAGGAGAAACGTCGGGCGTGGTTAAGAGATTAAGGCTAAGCCTGGTCTATCTGCGTTTTTCATGGTTCGGAGTTTTATCGGCATGTACTTGCCACTTGCACGTTTGCATAAGAAAAGGCGTTGGTGGCTTGTGTCTTGCTTTGTATAAGTTAAGGCATACGGATTATAGCATCTGGAAAGCATTGAGAGCCTGCTATACTCTCTAGGCCGGAGTTGGATCCGCGTATCTAAATGTACGTGTGTGGTCGAAGTTGTGTGGTGGGACACGACATGAGAAAGGCTGCTTGGTTGCCGGGCTTAGGCTTGGTCATGCGTTAGGATTTGCATGAAGACGCCCGAATATCTGTCACAGCTTGCGTACCCGTTGACGACTATACCCACATAATTGTATATGGCTGAATAAAATCGATGAATTTTTCTATACATTGCCTACGCTGTCAAGACAGATCATGGCCTTTGAGACTTGACAACTTGATATGACAGCTGGCATGGCCCTTGCTACAGTCTATCCATCTCTGCCAAAGCCATTTGCTAATAGCTATTACGTAAAAATTGATTCTCGATCTTATTATGCAGGAGTTGCTCACATTCGTGATACGTTTCATACATACAATATACTGCACGCATCTTCCTGGCTACCCCGACTCTACCCAGCGTAGCAGCTAGAGGGTCGTAATAAGCCCCCACAGCCCATTCTCTGTTTTCTTCTGTCATTAGTCTCACCAGTCCTCAGTGCCCGAAATGCAGCCCCTATTCAGCTAACAACCTGGCGCGCCTGAGAACGCTTCATTCGTCATCCGCATCTTCGTATTCATCATCCGACGAGTCGAGTTCCATATTCAAATGCACGCTCTCATCATCACTCTCATCTTCCTCATCTTGGACTGCTTTCAATTGACCAGTCACGACAGCTGCAGTCGCCGCAGCCACATTCGTGGTGATAGTAGCAGTAGTATTGGAGTGACCTACGACAACTGGCGCGGCACTCGGCATCGACAAGCTCGCGGTGTCTGTGTCGATCTCAACCCGTTTCGAGAAGCTGTTTTCTACCGTTGCATCTTCGTTCTTCCGTTTCAGGGAGCTGGCCGGTGCGGGCGAGTGTTGCACGACAGCTGTCTTCGACTCTGGCTGGGTCGGTGCGTCCGGTGGCTGTGCAAGGAACGGTGTCTGGAAGGGCTCGGCGCCGCGCATGGGAATCGGACTCAATGGCTTGGGCTGAGTAATTGGGGCTGGAGCTGTGAATGTGCTTGAGAACTGACTGTCGAGCGCCTGTTCGAACGAGAACCCAGTGGTCATGGTATCGGTTTGGATTTCTTCATCCTCTTCCATGATCATCCCGTCGTCTGTTCCCATGAAATTGCTGGGCAGACCAGTAGCTGTGGGCCGGAAGTTGAAGCGCAGGATCTCCACACTCTCGTCCTGGGGAAACTGCTGGGCCAGGTAGGGGAGGATTACTTGGGGCGTACGCCCGCTACGATCTCTGGCTGGATGTAGTATACTTGCCACTTGTGCATCTTTGTTCCGGTCGAGGATGGCTACTTTGAGCATCTGTGATCGTAACGAAGAGGGAATGTAGTGTTGTGGTAAGTGGCTGAATAGTGTAGCCAACAATGCCCTGGCTACACTATGGTGGTTGGCGTCGAGCGAAACTGACATCATATCGTCTTGGGCTTTGCTAGGCAAGAATGCATCGGCATTTTGAGAGAGCGTTTTCGACTTTTGTCCATTTTGCGATACAGTAGAACCCTGTGGTCTCGGTTTCTTCAGATAGCCAGCCGCTCCTAGAAGATCACGACAACAACACTTTATGAGGAAGCCAAGGCTTTCAACTGTAAGTTTAGGTAGCGTTGGCCCACACAAGTGTAGTATTTCCTTTATCAATAAGAAGGAGGCTAGTCGAGCTTGGGGTAGCCGGTATGTAGACTGGAGGATCCGTAAAACTTGATCCAGTGCTTCCTGAGCTAAAGGTATGTAGTTTTTTTCTAGCCTTTGGACTAATGCGATATGCATTCTCATTGCGGCAACCTGAATGTCAGGAAACACTGCCCACAGCTCATCTCTTTCCTCCCTCCCAATGGCAGGATTCATATGACCAGATTCGACTTTCTCTTTTCCTGGTAGGGGTAGCTTAATTGAAGATATTCTCGACGTGACATCGAGTAACGCTGTAATTGGGACAGTGACAGCTGCACGAGTGCGTAAACGTAGGTAATCTCCGATGAAGTCCAGCAAACCAATAAGTCGTTCCCCTCCAGCCTGCACCCCAACCCAGCAAGGCAAATGCTCTATGTCCTCGCCACCCCCTTGGGGCTCGACATCGACATTGACAGGCTGAGCCTTGTAGTTTGCTGTTGACTCCCATTTTTCCTGTACAGCCCGGAAGACTTGATCGGCTGTGGAATGTAACATAATAACAAGCTCTCCGACATGCTTTGTCCATTCTGTAGAGTCTCCGCCCTTTACAGCCATCATATGTAACCTGATTGCTAAGCGTCGACTACTTCTTTGCAGGGTAGTTGGAACCAGAATGCTATCCGCGCTAGTTGGAGCCAGATATATCCGCGTTTCAGCTCGTATTTTCCCAGCAAACTGTCGAAGGGTAGTGGGGTGAAGTGGAATCAAAGTCGACAACCCGTCAAAGATGGTCTCAATAAGGCTAAAAGGAGTCTTCCCAGCTTTGGTGGAGACCGCAGGTTTGAGTATTTGGAGACAGGCCGTTGCAAATGCAGGTAAAGTAGACGTGACGACCTCTCGTACCAGCGTTGGATACTCATGCATTAGCTTATAGATTTTGGTGAGTGTTATAATACATAAATCCTTGGTGGCGGCAGGTTCCTTTTTCTATTTAGGGTCAGCCTTTTCTGTTCTTCCAGGAACACTTAATAGTACTTGAGCTCACTTGTAAGATAGAAATCAGTCCTTTCACCCAGGGCTCAGATGCTCGAAGGCATTCCCAGCCACCGCTCTCTACGATGGCCTTTACTAAAGCCGCCCCAACGAAATGACCATGGCTAGTTCGCCCACTAAGAAGCGCAGTTATTTGCGTTTTAAGCTTGTGCACGAGAACAGCAACCTCGGGAGAACTGTCCGAGGTCTTAGACTCTTGTGTCCTAGAGAGGGCTTCCTGACAACGCGCTACATCTCTGAGCAGGATTGGCAATAGAGCTGGTAGTTGCTCGACCTTGGTCGATGTTAATCTTCGGCAGATGCTCCGGAGCTCTGGCGGTAAAGCGACAAGAGCCATTGAAGAGCGAAATGCCGGGCAGCTCAATCGGGCTCTGTCTGTCGAGACACAGTCCTAGTAGATCACGAAACACCAGCCGTTGCTTGCTTCCTTTTCATCAGCTACACTTAGGGTGAGCACCTGAGTATCAAGTATAAGTCGAAGAGGAACGTAAAGCTGAGTGACGAACGCAGCAACAGACCGCAATCCGCAACAAAAGTTAAGCGACCCAAGAAAGTAAAATAGCCCTTACATGTAGAAATAACGCAGCTTGCACTAGACGAATAATGCTAATATAAGTACGATGTAGCAATCATCGTTAGAGATGCTGAACTTTTTTTTAGATTTCCTAGCTAGCTTTTCGATCCCTGCATATCATGTTTAGTTATGGAGATAAGGAAGCTGTAGTGTCATGTGGCTCAGCCATGTGGCTGATTCCAGTAGGGCTCGAATTCGTTGCTACCCAGCTGTGCATATCTTACATAATTGCATATGCTAAACTGTACCTGTCTTGTATATACATAACCTGGGGCTCATGCTAAAAAGGAGATGCCGTCGACAATGACATCGCAACGGTTACCCCTGTTCGTCCAAACTTCCACCTCGTGCAATTGCAAGGATTCACTTGTAAATTTCCATTTTATTAGTTTCCAACCAAGCAACAGCAGCGCAGTCTACCCCTTTTCTGCGTATCCAACCCTCGTTTACAAGCCTTCCATGCTCGAGATGGTTCTTCATAGTCCAATTGATCAATAGCGCGACAGCCCAGCACTTGGGAGGATCCGGTCGGGAAAGCAGTCGCCAGGATGAGCGTGCGTTTTCATTAATATATCTCTTTGCTAGCTACTGACCAGCATGCGTGGCTATAGAACCCGATCAAAGCAGTCCAATACCTAAATAAGTTAGAAGATGCAAGGTGCGAGGGAAAATGGGATGAAGTGCCGGAATTAGTGCGCAAGATACGCAAACATGCCGCCGATCGATCTTGTAAAGTTCCTCGGCCCTCTACGTGCTACGACAGCAGACTGACAGCTCAATGTAATGCAAGGTATTACCACCGCCGCCGAAACCGAGTATGCCATCGTCAAAGCTTCTCAGAAGCAAACCACCAGTTCGAAACCTACCACTACCGTTTCTCCTAATGACTTAGATACCGCACAGTTACTGCCGAAATTGCTCGAAGCCGTTGACGTCGAGAGTGTATATCCCGAAGATAAATTCCAAGCCCAAGTTTGTCTTGGTTGGCTGCACTGGACAGTGGGCGAATACGACCTTGCTTCGACACGGCTGCCTACGGATCCAGGAAATGAGCTCACTCAGCTAGACCAGCCAGATAGCGTATCAGAATGGACACGAGTCTGTATACTCAAGGCTACATACCTCAGGGCCTACTGTCTTTCACGGAACAATAGGGCTACGGAGGCGCTCGATCTTTTCCAAGATGCGATCACGTCTTTATCACATATTTGGAGTGGTCAGAAAGGGCGCACGCAGCTGTGGTTCTGGGCTGAACTCCTTCTGACAGAATATTGTATGCTGCAAGCTCAGGCTCTCGAAAGAGGTGAGAAGAGTCTCGAGGACGATAACTCTCTTACCCCCTTCCGTTCGTGGGCCAAATATTGGGAAGTTGCTAAGTCTCAAGGGGCTCCTCTCGTTGGTGGCTACGGCTTTCGTGGAGCAGTGCCGCGGAGAAGGGTCTGGAATGAGTACTATGCTGCCATCTCTGCCATTCTTCAACAAGATCTGCCTTTCCCCACAGGATACATGAGCGCAGTCGCTGATGAGCCTTCCGCTCGCAACCAACTTCGGATGGAGTTAAAGAAAGTTGAGACTGCATATGAAGGTCTACTATTGAGCGAAACCAGCTTTCCTCGAGCTGACGAAGAAAGGGAAGAAGTCGAGAGTTTTGTTGCTACTGTAATGAGAAACTGGAGCGTCATGATCGGTCGCGATTGGCACGAACAAGATCTCGGACCTGGAGGTAGAGAAGGTCTAAGCCGCGGTATATTAGACATTCTGTATCGGGCGGCAACCAAGACTTTCCATTCTACAGCTATCCTACGATATCTCTTCACAGTTCACTTGGCTGTTGCCGAGTTTGATCTTGCTTTCCACGCCCTCGACTCATATATGGAAATCGTGAAGAAGGGGAAAGCCCGCGTTGACAAGACTGGCCGACCCGAACCTAGTCTCGACGATGATGCTACGGTCCTAGAAACAATCTCACAAGCTATAACGTCCCTATGCAAATATGGTTTTCGAGACGCTGCTGAAAAAGCGCGCGGTTTAGGGGTGGAGCTGGAGGAGATGCTTCAGAAATTACCTCCTCCGCTGCCCAATACTGGAGACAACATTCCTACAGTGGACGAGGAGAATGGAAATGACGCAGTTCTTCATCCCAGGGTGCCTTCTCGCGTTTACGCTTTATCCTGGCAAGCTATTGGGTTGTCATACGCCCAATGGTCTCGGGTAACTTTCGATGAGTCATCAAGAACTGAGCTCCAGACCAAAGCTATTCGAAGTCTTCAGAGATCACTATCGCCAGAAACTGGCAATCCTACTGATGTCAGAACTTTGTTCACTCTAGGCCTGCTATTGGCGGAGCAAAGAGAACTGACTGCAGCTATCGAGATTGTAAAAGCTGCGTTGATGTCTAACAAAAAGATTTCCGAGCAAAAACTCGGGTCCGGTCCGTATTGGCGGGAAAGATCCCTGATTCCTCTATGGCATCTTCTCGCACTGCTTCTTAGTGCCAGGCAAGATTTCGTGATGGCGGCTCGAGCTTGTGAAGGGGCATTTGAGCAATTCAATGACCCAGAAGTACTCTTTGGATCGCAAATTATACAGGGATCATTCCGAAGCGAGCACCTTAACGAGGCTGAAGCTCGGAACGAGAAAACGAGTTCTTATGGCCTTGTAGATGAAATGGATGATCTAGAGAAAGAGGGCATCATTGAGGTAAAAATGACACAGCTCGCACTTCTAGAGCTGCTAGAAGGGCCAGAAGTGGCAGTCAATGCAAGTCATGAACTTCTTGTTTTGTATACGCGGCTGTTCGGACCTGTGCAAACGCAAGCGCCCACAACGACGTCAAAACCAATCTTGGAGGCCCCTAAGAGTTCAGCTGCTACGCTTCGGAGTATCAGAGGGAGCATTTTCGGCCACAAGTCAGACAAGAGCTCCAGCCAACCGAGAAGGGGAAGTTTGTTGGCCAGTGAAAAGTCTACCACTATACCAGAAAGACCCCAAACAGCTCAAACCACTGTTGAAACTTCTACTGCAGCACCGACTATACAGATAACGAAGGAAAATGGCGAGGTTAATGACACCCAGCGATCTGCAAGACCTACAAGCGTTCGTGGACGGCGCAGTGAGTCAACGCGCAGAAACAGCTTGAAGAAGCGAGAGGGTAGTGCCCAGCAACGACGTGTGCATAGTAGTGGTGGTGTACCGCGTGATCCATCCGTTGTGGACGGTGAAGTCTATTTCACACCACTACAAAATGGTACGGCTGATGTTCAACCAGAATCCTTCGGATGGAGCAGTAGGAATAACAGTATCAGCCCACAGTCCTTCTCGAAAGGTCGAGGGCTACTACGATTTGACTCGTCTATTTCCTCAAATAAGGGTTCAATGACCGGATCTGAACCGCTGGTCGTAGACTCATTGTCTTCTCCTAATCCCCTGCCAATGATCAACTTTCCTGAAGATCAAATCCAGCGCCAGCGGCGCACACTGCTAGTCAAGGTTTGGTTAATGATTGCCTCATTCTACCGACGTTCTAAGATGTATAGCGACGCTCGGGGTGCGATTAGTGAGGCAAAGAAGCTAGTAGATGGCCTGGAAATCGAGATTGCCAAGGACACCAGTGGCACAGTAACCTCGCAAAATCCAGGTTGGGGCGGGAAAATATGTCTTGAGGAGCTCTGGGGTGATGTACAAGCTGAGGTGAGTCCATCTATTTGCCGGAAATTGGCCATTTGACTAACCAGGATGCAGCTGGGCGTCCTTGCTGTTGATGAAGGAGCGCCGTATAATGCCAGAGCCCACTTCGAAGAAGCTCTGATGCATTACCCTGATCACCCATCTGCTATTGTCGGGCTATCGAATATCCTCTTAGACATATATAGCGAACTGCTTTTGCCCTCCCCCGCGATCCCTAGCATAGCGAGAGAGTTGACTGCTTCAGAGCTCTCCAACCCTAGCAACAAAGCTGGGAAGCCAAGCCCACCGAAATTGGGGGCTATGCATCCCTTACCAGTCACACCTCTAGGTCTTGGTGGTGATACTGATCAGGAATTTGTTGGAGCTGCACCCAGCAGGGGAGCTGTCCCCCGCCACAAATCACCGGAACTCCAGGCTACGGACGAACTCCCTGCTCCCTACAAGGCATATTCGCTACCCCTTGTGGATCGCCTAACTGCACGAGACCGAGCATACGGCCTTTTGTCTGGTCTGACTAAGCTTGGTAAGGGGTGGAACTACTCAGATGCCTGGTTCGCTCTCGCGAGAGCACACGAAGAGAGCGGTCAGCCAGACAAGGCTAAAGAAGCACTATGGTGGTGCATCGAGCTTGAGGAAGGGATGGGCATCCGCAATTGGCATTGTGTTGGCATTAATGGGTACGCCCTCTAAGTCGACGTCATAGGAATACCGGCGTTGTGGTGGGCACATCATCATGGCCAATTACAAGTCAAGTCTCCGCACAAATGGAACGCGACTAGTTGGTATGTCTATACTCACTGTCATACACCAAAACTCTCCCTAGGAGACATGCTCTTATTTCTATGATTCTTGCAATATGTCAGACAACGAGAGCCTGACAAAAATGCTTTTTCTTAAATCAAACGTCGATACCCCTCATGGCGGTCATGATTATTTGAAGACATCAATAATACATAGAATTAATCTAGAAAATTGTTTTGTTTTCATTGTGATAGCACGTCACAATCACGGATTATGAGTCGACTTTAGGATCTAATGTACGCATCAACCTACACGCTTATGTAATGCATTCCTAATGGCGACAGCCAACGATGACTAGCTAGCTTATGTGATATGAAGTCTCAAGAAGTCCCACACTTCTGGTAGATTATTTCAGCATCGATTTACACGCATTCGAAATGTTTTCAAGATCGGGAGACCCAAAAGGCTGAAAGTGATAGGAAGCGATCTTAGAGCCATCTCGATGAGCGACTTGAGTTTGAGCCTTTCAGAACTCGTAGTCATACGCTACGTTCATTGCCGCTCTCAGAGCAAGACCCTTCGAGATGTCCGAAAATATCATTTCTGCTGTTCCTTATTCCGCTCGGTCTGACTCGCCTTCAGCACGAGAAACAAAATCAGTTGGTCTAAGGTTTTCATCATCGCAACCGTGTGTTCTATCAGCTACCGCTCCGTTCCATCTATAATGGCACTGCAAGAAGGACACCTTAGCGTGTGCATCAAACTTTAAAAAACGGTTGAAGAAGTTTATCATTAATTTGCATCAGCACTTCAAACTCAGAAAGACCGGACAATGCGGGAACCCACTGAGATTACCTACCCGCCTCCCGCTTTTGCCATTTATTAGCTCGAGCCGCGTCCTTGGCATTGGATTTTACCCCTGATTTTGGCACCTATAAGTGTAGCGGAAAGTTTCATGTGATGGATAGTGATTATCATAGATTGTAGACAGTTGCCTGTTGATGAGGCAGGACTGCCGTCAAGTAAGAACTCAAAATACGCCCTTTTAGACTTCACGCAGCGATATAGACGAAGATGCTTGATTTCTAATCTATATGGACTCAGAGGGATACTTAAGCGCATGTGTTCGCAGTCATGTTGATTGCTGGTTAGGACGCTCCAGACAGTCGAAGTTGAATTATCGAGAACTCTTCAAACTGCCACCTTTACGATTCTCTCAAACTCGACTAATCTACACTTTACATTGTATCACTTTCAACCTCTCACAATTATGCAGATTACCAAATTTCTTTTAGCCACCGTGCTTCTGCTCGGTCCCACCGTTCTTGCGGCCCCAGCCGCCACGCCGATTGAAGTGAGTTAGAACTCCCATGCACTCTCCATAGACTATCATATACTATTGAACTTTCGAATTCCCCCTTGGTGTACATAAAAATACAGACACTCAACCAAACTTCCAGAACGGTGCCCTACTTGCTGAGCGCCAGGAGCTGCCTGGCGAGGGACCTGATGATCCACCCGACGACGGCCACCATCACCACCATCATCACCATCACCATTATTACTGGAATGATCCTGATGATAACGACGATAAAAAACGGGACAATAATGACGACAAAGGGGGTTATGGCAGAAACGGTCATGGCTGGGATAGTCATGGCTGGGATGGTCATGGCCGGGATGGTCATGGCCGAGATGGTCATGGCTGGGGCGATCATGGCGAGGATGGCCATGGCAATGACGGTCGTAAAAGCGGCAATGGTGGTGACTAATAAATAAGACTGAGTATGGAATAGTCACTGGCTCGAGTCGGCTGCTCTCATGCGCTACGGGGAATTTTTGAAAACGCCGTTTATATTCCCCTCTATACTCTGCATGCGTTGGAGTTGTGAGATGTAATTTGTAAGAAAAGATTCAAAAAAGTTTGGGGCGTAGTGGGATCTTTCAGTGACATAGCAAGAGGTTCGCCTTTGGTATATGTATGGAAGCATGAATAATTACCCAATGTCCTATTTTGCTTCTAATGCATGGTTCTTCTTGTGTTTAGCAATCTGCCCTCGTAGTAAGCTATTTAATACTCATATCAAATCAGTGCCATATGTACGTGTAGACGTCCTACGACACAAGCTGCACGTGTGTTTTCTTTTTCATTCCATTCTTTTCAATATATCGATATGAATGGTTGTATACAATAGCACAAGCCGCCAAGGTTAGCGATCTTGAAATTGCCTTTGATCTCAAAATTCTAGTAATTGTATCTGTATCAGGCTAACGAAGCGCAGTTGCTGACAAGATTCAAATATGAGAGACTTAGTGTGGCTTGCATCTTCTACCATAAGGTCATTAAGTTTCCTCTCGGAAAGAAACTTATGTCGTATTGTATAACAATTTTAATGGCAAGCTTTACGAGAGAAAGTAAAACTCCAGACTATTCCACGTGATGGTAAACACAATACACATTGTATACAACATAAGATTCTTTCTACGTCTTATTCGACTCGTACAACCATACGCCACTCATCCAGTCTTGTTCCCCTACATATATACTAAGGCAACACACAATGGGAGGCATGAAAGGTTAATGTCAAGTTATACACCGGGTACTGAATCAGGCGAATGAACAGCAACGTTAATTGGCTATTGGTCCCGAAGGACATGGGTGCTAAATCTATCTCCACCCGGATCACCACCGCTGAGCGGAGCAAAAAGGCTAACTCTCTTCGGCTCTTGTCTTCACTTTGGTGGAACAACAAAAGCCGATAATGGCGCCCACCAAGGAAATACAAGGTTCCAAGGACGAAAGTTTCTCTACAATCACTACCGCGCCCGATTCTCAGATAAACGCCAATGCCTCACGTCACTATTGGGAAGGTATCGAGGCGAACGATAATGGCATGCTCGGTGGATACGCCCAGGTATCTAGGGTAGATCTCCGCGGCTCTAGGAGTTTTCTGGTCAAACTGGGCTTCGGTCCGAAGGAAGGCGTCAAAGCCATCGGGAGGGCTTTGGAAGGCGGCGCTGGGTAAGTCTCTTCGTCAGCCGGTCTTTAGTCTTTTCACCCTTGTCATGCCGCTGGTTTGTGGCTGCCGTAGTGATCTGCGGGATTTTACACCTAGAAACTCTACAGAAAATTATAGAGTAATGGAAGGAAGAGTGGCTGAGACATCGCTCGGGACAGTATCGGCCGCATTACGCACGGTCTGCTCCTCGATCTAGCCGAGACCGTCGACGTCGTTGAGCCAATCGCAAAGTTCACCGAGGCGCTGGCGAAGCGCGAAGGTGTGGGGAGGATCTTCAACATTGGGCTTGAAGACTGGCGACCCGACGAGGCTAAGGGCATCAGCTACGACGTGATTTGGAACCAGTGGTGCCTAGGCCACCTGACAGATCCTCAGCTCGAGGAGTATCTGGTGAGGTGCAAGTCCGTGCTGAGCGTCGGCAAGGACGGCAAGGTCAGGGGTATCATCATCGTCAAGGAAAACATGAGTACTCGCCAAGAGGACGTGTTTGATGACACGGACAGCAGCGTTACGAGGTAAGAGCTGCGATGCGATTCCAGCCCTGAGATATCACATCAGTCACATCACATGACGTTACATCGTGGCGATCATGACTTGTACTAATTTGCCTTGCACTTACTGACGCAAACGCAGACAAGAGAAAACATTTAGACTTATCTTTGAGAAGGCTGGGCTTCGCATCGTGAAGACGGCATTGCAACATGGGCTCCCCAGCGAACTGTATCCCGTGCGAATGTTCGCGCTCAAGCCCAAAGATAGTTGAAACAAGATTTATCATGAACATGAAAGATGAGGGTTAGCGGTGGCGATAGTAGTCGTCTCATCTATATGTATATATATATAGCTTCTTTTTCATGCAGGTGACATGTTCAAAAGGAATCAGTCTATAGCCTAGCCAATGCATCGGTATCCGACCATCACTTGTGTAATTTGAATGGAAAAGGGTCCAAGCCCCTAGCTCCTACATCGACCTTGAACAGTGCACCGCCGAGCTCTACTGCCTCGTCCGAGCCCTCTCCCTTCTCCATGGCTGCGGTAGTGATGAAAAGCTCCGTGCCCACGAATTGCGTGCATGTGATGTTGTGAGTGGGCAGATTGATCTGGCCGATGAGCTCCCCAGCGGGCGAGATCTTGATCACCCTCGACTCGCCGTACACGGCATGCCACAGGTTGCCGTCCGTGTCGACGCGAAAACCGTCAGGTTCGCCTGGCCCATCGTGCAGGTAGAAGACGCGCTCGTTGGACAGACTGCCGTCTTCTGCCGAGTAGTCCCACGCGAACACTGTCCGCTCTGTCGAGTGCGTGAAGTACATGGTCCTGTTGTCCGGGGACCACCCAACCGCGTTGGGGATCGTCACTGGGTTTCGCATCGACTGCGCGATGGTGTTCCCGCCGAAGAGGTAGACATGTCCTGGTTTTATTCAATCTGTATTAGTACTTATTACCTCAAGATCTGCTGCTATTCCAGGTGCTAGTCTCAACCCTCCCATGTTCTTTCATCTGAAAAAGAAATATTAGACAGTTGTCTAGATGGCACACCATGGGATGTCGTAAATTCTGTGGGGGTGAAGACCCAATCCTGTCGTCGTCCGAACTCTCTCTCTCTATGATATCGCGCAATAAATGAATCGTTCTTCGCCTTACCTTCAGCCCGGAGATCAAGTCCGATATCGGTCATGGAACCAAGCCAGAACCTGCCATGGGGGTCGGCAGCGCCGTCGTTGCTACGCAGTCTTTCATCGTCGGCCTCGGAGAAGCGCGCGACGTATTCATATTTGCCCGTCCTGCGGTCTAGCACGGCGATGCCGTATTTGACGCCGATGAGGATGCGCTCCTGCGGGTCAACGCCCTCGATGTCCGCGGTGACCGTGACGGGCGTGTCTAGCTGCACGGTCGTCACCGACGCTGGCCCCTCGTCGAGATTCACTGCGTGCAGGCGCTTCTTCTTGATGTCCACGAACCGCAGGCTGTTGGTCACCGCCTCGTAGTACGGCCCCTCGCCAAGAGCGCAGTGCAGGTTAAGGTACGGCTCCGTAACATGCCACTCCTGCAGTGCGGATTTCGGGGTAGACGACATGGTGAGACTGTTGGCTCTTGGTATGTACTGTCCCCTGTCGCGATTCTGCTTTAGATTGGCTCGAATCCGCAAGTGTCTGTCTCGACGTAATGCGCTGCGTATACTCGCAATCGGTCGAGGGGGAAATACTTATGAGTGGAGCTTCTAGTCTGCCAGATACGCTCGTCGGTCTGGATCACTTTTTTGGCGCTTGGTCTTTTCATTCGATTTGGACCACCTGAAGCCATTCACGTCTGCCGACAGATTTTACTCTCAACACATAGCAATGCAACTTAATGAATATACGTCTTGCGCGACAAAGGCCGTAGGGCGTGTCTTGGTTAAAAGGACAGAATACAGCTCACATAATGGACATAATTGCCCGGAGACGCGGGCCTCGCAGCCGCTGAATCTCGAGTTTCTCCGTCCAGTTGCTTCCCGCCTGCATGCGAAGCCGGCTACTCTCCCGGCGGCTCGGCTGGAAGAACATGGCCCAACGTCGGTATGCAAGCGGCCGCTATTTCTCTTCCCGCCGCTTTTCCGTCGCTTGACGGATGGTGAGCAGTAGTGAGCCGCGCCATATCTAAAATAACATGTGATCGTAGGACAACATAACGTACGCAAAGGTTGAGACGGGCTAGGTTCCGTTGACTCGCAATAGTAATTTCTGATTGCAGAGAATCACCGGATACAGTCCACGCCAAAGTGGAGTTCACGTAGTTAGCCATCATTGGTGTTTAGAGTATTTACGAGACGCTACTTGAGCAGATGAGCCCAGCATGCATCTCTCTGTACTCATTCTTGATGAGAAGCTGTTGGTAGTATGAGTCCCTTTGCCGAGCTTACAGCTGCTTTTGAGTTGGTTGACCGCTAGTCTGAAGTTGTTGGTTTGATAGAAGTATAAGTTAAAGATGTAAAAGCATGTTTCAAACAAATAACGTCTGGGTTACTAAGTCAACCTCACCGCCGCCGAGTTGGGTGCAGCCGCAAAATCCTTCCAAAACGGTGACCGCCTTTTGTGCAGAGATCACTAGACGAGCATCCACTACTTCATCGACAAGATCCTTGAAGAGTTCATGCGAAACAAAATTCATGCACGGTCCTCTTCGAGCATGCAGTACGCAGTATGGCATTAGCCCTACTGCAATGTCGGTGTAGGGCTGTCGCCAACAAGCCATCTCTTTCTGGCTGGACGTTGACCGGCAACGGACCTGAATCTCCACCAGACCAGGAGAGAGTGTATACATACATACAGCATACACATTTTGTGCTAGACATTGGGCGCATTGCAGAAACCGCCACCATGCAGTGATGGCTTTCGGATCGGTTGAGGAGCAACTGCGTCGAGTTTTATGAGCAACGAACAACACCAAAATCCACGGGTGCTCAAGGGGCGCCAACGACAGTACCATATTACGACTGCCCATGCCTATATAGACCAATATTAGTAAAATGAATTCGTGCCGTCCCGTGCAACAGGTCCACCTTTTTTTCCTTGGTAATTTTTTCCTTGGACCTTTCAACAACCCGCAACGAGTGCACATGACCACAAGCCAATGCGGACGGATGTCTCACTTGGGAGCTTATCCTGGCTTGCCTGGGCAGGACCTGGGAAGGGAACCGAGATAGGTCAAGAATTGCCACGAAGCGAGCCGCGAATCCCAATAACACTGTAGTGCCCTGCTCCCCGCTTTGCCTTCCATGAAAATGACTGGCTTCTGTCGTGGGTTTTCTGGAATTGGGGATCCTTGTTTGGCGCGGGACGTTAATGGAGAATACGGGGGGGCCCAGGGGAGCTGCTCGAAAATTTCGTCATCTTCAAAAAAAGCAGGCAGCTGAGCTAGCCGGCTTTCCCCGTCAGCTTTGCGCGATACCCTTTGACGGAAGCCGAGAAAGTTCTATCGTCAGCTCATGTGAGCACGGAATTTTCGTCGCCATGGCTCGCCCGTTCCTGTAAGCAGAACGGTATAGAAATGGCAGCCAGTTGATCGTGCGTATGACACACACTGTCATAGCCCGTACTGTACTGGCTGGGCCACCGGTCGTCGAGTCGGTGGCGAGGGCGAGCTAGGGGAAGCAACCCGGGCCCCGAAGCATGGTTCAGTTGGGTCCCGTACAGTAAATGACAGTTCTTGGTGAGACGAGAGCAATCATCTCTTCCCACCGGTTGTTTTCCTGGTCACTGGCTCCTTGCAAATCGGAAAAAGGTTGAGTACAAGGTTAGGTGAGTAACAAGTGACAGTTTGCTTCTGGAAGTATTAAGCCCCCTTCTGGCAAGGAAGATGATGCTGGTTGTGAAGAAGCGATTCCAAGGCGTCTCGACCCTTGTTCCCCGATGCTGCAGGTCTGCTGCAGTCATTTCTTAGTTGCAGCTGCATTCTGCATGCCATACTTTTCGGATTTTTATATAGGGTCCATTTTGTGCTTCCCGATCAAGATGCGGAGCGCTCGGCAGCGACGAAGTCCAGATTACTGGGTTTACTTTTGACGCACACGAACGTAAGGTGAGGTTTGAGGTGTGGGATTGGTAGCAGCCCACCAGCAGGGACTGTAGCGCGCGCCATCACAGGCGCCGTCGACTGAGCAAAGGTATGAAACGATGTTAGCGTTGACTGCTATGCCCATCTGCGTAAGTATAAAGGGCTATGTCGTCCGAAGACTCCGTTAGAGGGAAGCTAATATTGAATCATCGGTTTGGAAGACTTATTAGTACGCAATATGGGACGGGCCGGCGAGCTTGACGGCTGAGGCTTAAGCAATAGGTCTCAAGCAAGTTTTTACTTGGTGCAGAAATCTCTGCCTCTCATTACGAGCTGTTCAAGATTTTCGTCTTTATCGATCGGTGCAGTTATTGTTCAAGATTGGGGTCTGAAATGTATACCCATACGAATATACTGGCACTCCCCCCCTTCTTAGAGCATCCGGTCTACGGGTTGGTCTTAATCAGGCGAAACGAGCCCAATGACTAAGGATGGCTGATCATTCATTCCGCGTAGCGCTGCCGTGCCTTGCTCTGCTGTCCACCGGTGTCATCTTCTTTCTTCAGTGGCGTGTGATTGTCAACCGCCACGCAACATGGGTTTAATTAAAGCAGTGGCGGACTCGAAGCGTTTCGCGGTCCTCAGCACGAATTTGGAAACCCACGTGTTGGACATAGCATACTGTAGTGACACCGGGCACTAACAATCACAGCCTCAACACTATGCTGATGATTAGTCGTGGATGACGTAGGCGATTCTTTGCAGTAATGCGATACGTGATACAAAATAGTTCCATCATAACGATCTCGTTGCCGCATTTAGTAAAGGAGATCCCCGACTATGTGAAATGCAATAGGTGAGCTTATTAAAAGCAAATTACGTAGAACCAGAAAGTAATTATCCAGTCGACCACCCGCAATATCAGGAGAAAGCTCGGGGTGTCAAAATGGTCAACAAAAGCCGGCCGGCTACGGTGAATGTTGCTTTTTCATCTCTATCTCGCCTCTTCTGGCTCATTTCGTGCAGAAAACCAGAGACTGGGGCTATCGTAGTTACTTCCCTGATCACTGCCTAACCCTGGTATCGAAAAAGCACCAATATTAAAAAGTGTGATAGCTAGTGCAACATAATGTACCTACAGTATAAGATGCAACATTGAGAAATGACAAGCGCGCGCAATACGACATGGGAGAGATGACAGGTCTTTCTGCTTTCGTCACATGGCGCTGACGAAAGTCAAAAACCACCGAGGCTGATGATGCGAAACACTGCCTCGCTCGAAGCGACAGGCTCATTTACCAATGGAACAACGTTGCCTCCCTGCCGCACAACCGACACTACTCCCGAGGCGGTTTAGGGTGTGGTTCCTTACCCAAACGGCTGGGTTAACGAAATCGGGAGAGAATCCTTGCGCTTATTATGGGGGTATTAGTTTATTGCTTTGAGTGTCTTTAATCTCGCGCGGGAGGAAGGGTCTCTCCTTGAGGGTGCCCTCGAGGTCGCATAAAGGGCTGCAGACAGGGGTGCCGGAAGACTTTTTTTGGTCGCCAAGTGCCCTCGTTATTATATACTCAGTAGTAGGGCTCGGCAGGGTATCGGCCTCTCCAGAGCGTCATGTTTATAAGACATAACGCAGCGACCGTTGGAGAAAAAGAACCGATATTGCTCCGTACCAGATTATGAATGGCCTGGCATATGCAACGCACATACATATGCAAAGCGTATGCGTTGGCCCGCGAGCCCAACATCTGGAGGACGGTAGCCTACGTTGCAGGCCTGCTGTATGCAGCTCATCGTTCTATGGTCCTGTAGTTGAACTCGTCACAGGGGTAAAGCCAGGAAGAGATTATTATACTTGTATATTGGGGGGTCTCCAAATGTTCCCTATGGTCGTGGGAAAATTAGGTTGTTATCCCCTTGTTCCCTGTTGCATCCACCTTCACCGTGGTATTGGAGTCGACGCCAGAAGGCTACGTGCTCGGGGGCCTGCAGCCTTCGTCTCATTCCCTGCACTCGCGAAGGATCAAATACCGTCAGAAAGGGCCGGCCGCATGGGCTTGGAAGCCCAGAGCATTCCCAGGTTAGCGATTGGGGAAACGGCCACACCTTGGAACTTTGATCCAACCCGTGGGTGCATTTGGCGCCCCGCAAATGGCTCTGTGCCAACAGTCTGGCTGCGTCGGCGATCCTCCTGCGGCCCTGCGTAATGCTGACAGGGAAGGCTGCGATGCGACACCGCTTTGGCGTTGGGCTGGAATCAGCTCCAGCTCAACCACTCGCGTGTTGGTACCTGATGGCTTGGTCCGACGTGCCGCGCGCAGAGTCACGCATGCAAGCAAGGTATGTATAGAAGACTGGCAACCTGATGTCTTCTTTGAGCATGTACAGTAGCTCGGGTTTCCGCACATGGCCGGTGCTCGGACAGCTCTGCCCGTAAAAAGTCAGCAGCAAAGAATAGAGCTGTGTTGCCAATAACGGCGGAGATGACCTCGCCAGGGGGTTAAGTGCGCGATATTGCGCACTACGCTGGCTCATCTTAGAGCTTTACCTTCCATAGAACTTATAGGCATACGACGACGCAGCACACAAGCACACAGTACGCGCTACTGAGTCAAGAGAGAGATTAAAGTAAAAGAAATGCCGCTCTCTGCACGCTCGTCCATCTACCCATTACCAGTACAGTATTGCGTGCAGGCCAAGTCGTCTGAGAGGCATACCTCCCGCTTTCCGCGGTGCGGACGAACCCATGTTCGCTGGTGGACACGCGCTAAAGGGACGTTCTCTCGATCGTGACCAAACCTCGGAGAGCCTACTGCGAGTGCTAGTGTGCATAATAATATCCTGCGTATTGTGTACTGCGTACTGCAAGTATCCACTGGCCAGCTAATCTTCTGAACAGCACTCGGGCAGGCCCAGACACCATTGTGTCGTAGCATCTCCCCTACCCCCAAATCCTATGATGAGCTGTACGTGTAGTAGTGTAGGTGATGGGCTCTACTTCGTACATCATCACGTATCTGCTGCTGCGTATGTAGGATGAGCTGGCCGGCATGGATCCTTTTGGCCCTCGGCTGTCTGGCCTCTCAGAAGTGCTATTGCCACTGTCGAGGCCACATTAGTCTATTCATAAAACCCACCAGTTTCATCCTCCCGCTCCGAGTCACGATGTTTTTTGCCCTATCGCGTCTCAACCGAGTGAGCTACCAGGATAGACATCCGAGATCAGCCCATATATCCACTAGAGTGGCCACCAGAGCTTAGTTTCACTCTTGACATAGTGTGATCGTCTCTGAAAAATAAGGGCTAATATGAGCGGCGGCTCTTTTTGATTATACTATAGTATTTTTTATTTTATTTTTGCTTTTCACTTCGTCTTGTTCCTCTTATGGACCGGATTAACCTAACGGTTACCTCGTGACTAGAGGTCAGCCATTTGCGCTTTGCCGGCGGCGAAGAACGTACAGTTATACAGTTACATCCCGTATCGCTGCCTGTGTACAATGCGTCGCTAGCCCTAGGGCACGCCGATCAACTAGGACTTAAACAGCTTGATGTTGAGCTCAGAAAGCACATGGCTAAGAAAAAATCGTGGTCCTTTTTTTCCGCTTCGGTCGACAACATAAGCTCCACAAGTCCACATCGAGGCATTATGCAGCATCCCAATCCAACCTCACCTGTCCTTTTCTATCACGAGGCCTTCTCACCGCCCCAGCCCAACTGATCCGGTCTGCGAACTGCATGCTAACCTACGTGTACATCTCGGGTCCAACGATTTAGTGGTGACATGGATCGTCACGATGCCTTCATGTCTCAACTCCCTTCCTAGTCGATATCTATGCGTAGATCGGAGCAACTGACAAAGTGACCTCTGATTTGTACAACTTAAGCGTACTCGTAGCTAGAGGTTTCCACTACTAACATTGTCATTTGCCCGGACTCAGGGTGGTAGTCTGCTGGCTTTGAAGGACCCTGCAGAAGACCAAAACGTTTCTGTGTTGAGAGAGGCATCTCTGACCTACTCAAACACTGTGATCCGACATTAACGCTTGCCAAAACGCTGTTGGTAGACCAGGCGCAACCTGGGGATAGTTCTAGATCGAGACACAATGCTCTGCGTACTTACTCGCATATACAGCCTATCGGATAGTTTCGGGGCTATAAGGCTGCGAGGTTATCGACTCGTGGCAATTAAGCAGCTCGTATCATTTCGTACTCAGTGTATACACATCTTGGTGATGGTTCACACCTTCGTAGTCTATACGTAGTACCTACATACTGTACGACCCCCAAACTATTCTTCTTGGTACATAACGTATGGATGCCAAAGCCTCTAAGCCCTGTCGGTACTCAGTACCAACGCAGGCTTTGCACAAGGGCCCCCTGGAGTGTCTGCACCCCAGCCGCTGGTCCAAAACGACACCCATGCTTGGTCCACCCTTTAGTAGGGATTCACAACCTTCCTTTGATAAGAACGGTCTGAACCGGCGTATGAGCTTGGGTCTTGATGCCAAGGAAATAATGATGGAAGAGAAAGCAGCTTCGTTCGAAGCTATTCTCGATTGACCACTAACCAGCAGGCTTACATCTACCTACAACTCGCTCTCTCCTACTATCAAAAACCCCTACAGTGCCTGTGTCCAAAAAGGCTGTTTACTATTTGTGGACAACGCTTCTCCCGCATTCTGGTCTGTGGTCACTCCGAGCCCTTGTTTCTGGTTATCAAGAGTTGTCAATAGGTAGACCATACTGTACCGACATACTCGCTTTCTCGATTCATCATAGAAAACTCTCATTAATCTAGCCGAGGGCCTAATTTGCTCGTCATCAGGACCCTAAAAGCTTTGCGCTTTGGGAGCTGTTCTCAGCCATTCGTTGCGCAGGGCTTTTGAGCAGGACTCTGACTGGTCGATCTTCCTGCACTCTCTTCATTGGCAGCAATTGTGTTGATTAGCAGAATCTGGTTGGGCACTACGGGCCAGCTGATCTTCGTGTCGCTGTCTGTCTGGAAACACTGACCCAACTTCCTTCACTCCTTCGCTCCCTCTCTCCAGTTGTCGCTATTTCAAATTCAGACCTGTTCATTCTCAACTTATTCTGTCTATTATTGGCTAAGTTGTAGGGATTTCCTGGTCAATCTTTCCACTCTACTCTACGCTTAGAGAGGGGAATCAATATCTCACGCGAACAAAGCGTAACTGGAATAACACTACTTCCGGTGCAATCCCCATTCTTGAGGGGCAGTCAGCTTTGCACAGCACATCAGTCTGCAATCTTGCAGTGTCAACGGCAGGAGTCTGCACTGCAGCCCCTTTGCTCTACGACTCTTGGAAAGCATCACTTTCAACTAGTCGTCCTGGCGGTCCAACACCTCCTTCAAGCACCTCGGCAAACCCTTTCCCATAATTGCCACGAACACGCGGTTTTAGGAAGTCAGCCGATCTGTACACATCATTCAGGACAGAGACGTGGCGGCCAAGGTGGGGACCGGCCAGGCAGTGGCGGGGCGAAGACCGAAGACTACGAGTATCGTCTTGTGAGTGCGAGAAGCGGTCAATGTCTGGGACCCCAGGGCCACCAGCGAGCAGGGGAAAAGGCTTCGATGTCGCAGAGGGAACCTACAGGCCCGTCTGTTTCACCTCGGACATCGACATCATCCCCCGCGGGGACAAGCATCTCCACGGATTCGTATCAGACAGGTCTTCGAGGAGGAGGTGATCGCCAAGCGGAGAATAGGCTGCTAGAGAGCGCTGGCATTCTACGCTCCAATGGGGAGAACGTACAGCAGTCATTTTTATCTAGAGGCCTTGGGGTTCACACTATATTAAATCCTACTGATATTCAACCACCTCCTACGACTGGCAGGCATGATGGGAGCGCTTTAGGTTCGCACGCACCAAACGCGACGTCCAGCTCGAGTCCTCATGTACACCCCCATTTCGTATTCCCGGGGCATGGAGTAGGGAGACAAGAACAGACTACACCAACGCATGAGTACCCTCCATCAACGGCGCCGCCGTCCGCGGACCGCGGTTCTCCGGGTACATCCCGTCCATTTCCAGCAATAGCAGCAGCAAGGCGAACCTTGACCCCTCGATCCCCCCGATCGATGAGCTTGGGACAAGCCAATTCCTTTCGATCTTCAAGCCATCCTCAGCCTCAGCATCTTGCAGTCGGGTCCCAAGATCCGAGTCGAGTAATTGCGTCTGAATCCGGAATTCCCAGCCGATTAGACCAGCCAGTGTCCGCAAGAGGGTCCCCTTTGGCACAGCAGTTCAACAGGACCGAGGGTCCAGTAAGTCGGCCACCTCCAAATCTGGCGCCTCTTGCGACATCCACGCGGTCAATTTCCCAACCTATCCAAACCCAGGCAAGCCCCAATACACAGGGAGATCCGTATTATTCCCCTGGCCCGGGAGTCCAACCTCGGCAGCACCCTGGTTATCCGCAGAACAATCCGTACCCTACGGGTTTGCCCCCAAGTCACAGTGGATTTCCAAGCAACCACTCTGGGACAGATCATAGGTGGTCTGGGGGACACGAGAGTGCTTTGCAGTACGGTTCAAATAGCGTTAGGAATCTTGCATTTGGAGAAGGTCAGGCAGCCCTTCGCATTCAACCAGCTCATGGAGAGGAGTTCATTGTCCCTGTAGACACCCATCAAGGATCGAGGCAGGCAGACGAAAAGCGTCAACGAAACGCAGGCGCATCTGCTAGGTTCCGCAAGAGGAAGAAAGACCGGGAGATGCAGGAGCGCCTTGAGCACCAAAGACTGGAGAACCGAAATCGCGAGCTAGAGAGACGGATTCAGGGGTTAGAAGTTGACCAAGAGAGACTCCGATCAGATTATGATCGCGTGCGGTCAGACCGCGATCGGTTGCGCGACATCGTATACCGAACTCCCACAGTCAGCGAACTTGCTTATCAGGGGCCACCTAGCCCAGACTCAACGAGGAGCGGAGGCTCATTTGCAGAGAGAAACTCTCATGGATCCGGCCCGCCGCCTCCGCCTCCAGTGCCTATGGCCTATGGGGCTGCCGATCCTGCAACGGGTGAAAGATCGTCACAGCGACGTAGAACAGATCCCCATCCTCAGGTCGAGTTCTCAAATGCTTCGTACGGTTCGGCTCCGACTTCTCTTCCACCGATCCCTGCCCCTGGGTATACCACTTCGATCTCGCAACCTGGTACTCCATCAACGGGGCACCATCCACCTCGACTGCCACCATTGCGTCTTGATCCGGCGACAGGGACACCTACAACAGCAGCATCAAACGCGAGCACTCCAGTCCAGGCTTATCCGCAGATGAAAAGAGAGCCCTATGAGACGGGATGGGCAACAGGGCCACGGGGACCTACCGATCCCGGTCAACGTTAAGCGCTAGGACAATATGCACCTGAGTGCAAACCATACGTTTCTTCATTTCAATGAATACTATTTATTCTCTATATGTGTACACCATTCTAATGATCGTTTTCCCCTTTCTGCCTGCAGCCGGCTAGCTGGCGGTACCTGCGGTACTGGAGGGAGGAAATCGTAGCTCCACTCGCCACACCAAAGCGATCTTTTTCTCTATTTTTTTTTGTTCTGGGATACGGCGGCCAAATTATTAGACATGTTTTTTCACATCGTTCGGGCAACCGACAAACAACAACATCGGGCGCGGGGAAACGGAATCCGAAAAAAGGCGGGACGCGCTGCTTGTTTCTTGCTTGGTTGGGATGTCTAGGAACCAGCCCACATGGGGTCTTTTGGTGGAACACGGCACACACAAAATACGTTGTACGGGCCCACGGCTGGGAGATATGCATCAGTGCGGCATGAGAGAGAACTATGGCGAGAAAAAATCAGGCTCTTCCATCGTTCTCGGCATATCATGTCTGCACATCAAACCAGACCCTAACACTTCCTAGTCGCAGGAACCAACCAGGAGAGGTTTTCATAGTATACATAGCCTACTTGGCTGCTCTCTTTGGTATTTGGAGGAAATGAGCTTCGTAATTGCTGCTGCATGGTCGAAGCTGGCGTTTCGGCGTTTTATTGTTTCATCTCTTTATTTATTTTCCGGTCCTTGCCGTAGGCGGCAATCCATCGATACCAGATTGTGAAATTTATGAAAAGATTGCAGATTGTTTTATTTAGGCTTACCTATATATACTCCTATCTAGTACTAGAGAACTCTGGCTAGCATGGATTATCTCGATACCCTCGCGTTCAATGTTGGTGGAAGGAGAAGAGAGAAAAGGAGAAAGCTAGAGGATTGATGGCCGTTCAACTTTGTTTTGCTAGAAACTCGAGATCTTCCGCAAAAGCTCTTTGGATATCTACATAGACATAAAAGACGTTCTATCTCGGATATATGTTCCTGTCTGAAGCGCCAACCGATCTAGCTTGGCCTTGCACTTTGGATATCATCACTACTAGTAGATGATCCAAGCCCTTGGAGCTTGTTTTATGAAAACTAATATTAAATAGATGCGCTACTTGTAGAGATGCAAGGTGATGGAAACTCTCATTTCAGCCGCAAATAGGGCTTGTTGCCAACAACAGTTTTGAACCCTTAATTATACGAGTTCCAGATTTGAGTCAGGTATAGTTGATGTACGTACAGAGGGTGAGATTGCTTAGGCCAACTCAATCAGGAACGCCAGGCGCATAACCAATTTGGGTCGCTGCATAATATCAAATCAACCATGCGGCCGCTTGGTATTATTCAACACTATGCCAGAACCATCATTTCGCATAAATTGGGCTGAAAGGTGTTTGATGATGTAAGGTAAACTAGGGATAACCTAATTAATTATTAGAACCATTGAGTACCGCAGCCACTTTAGCCATGCACGTCTATGGCTATTGCTTTTAATTCCCGGTTTAATTTGACTTGAACTATAAATAAATCACGGTGGGAAAGCGTTGATAGGCCTAACGACAGTGGCAGCAGCAAAGAGACATCGAAAGTCAGAAGGGGTCTCTTTAAGTAATTTGTTAGCAAATTAGTTGTTTTTCCACAGTTATCCGGGCAGCTATGTTGACTGGGGAAGTGGCTATTGCTTTTTGCTTTTTTTTTCCTTTTCAAGATATTTGTCCTGCACCGTGACGGCTCGTCTCGGTTCAGAGAGTTACATACAATCGTGTTCCCTTATAATCCTACATAGATATGGTACCTGTCCCACTACATAGTGAAGTAATTAGCCTACTTCGACCGCGATGCGTCTGACTTATATCATAAGATATCTACTACATTTCCATAAAAACAATAGTGCTGATATTCTACTCTGGAGAGGATATCTAGCATAAGATATGCACAAGCCCCGGACGCCAAATTTCTGAACCCAGCAAGGTGTGTATCAACAGATTCGAAGTGCTCCATCTCAGTATCAGTAGAGTAGGGCTTAGTGGCAACTATAGCACGCTTCGCACCGTTTCTGGCGTATTCGGTCGTCTCAACCCCAGGAGAATATACGTAAGAAATAGCCCTACTATCATCCCAGCTATTCTAGGTAACCGGGTAGCCGGGCGCAAGAACAAAACATGCAGCTTCTGTAGATCTCAAGCGTCGTACACTCCAAAAACATGGTTGGTGAAAACATGATGCGAAACTCTCGTTGACGCTGATCTCATGTCATTTTATTGTGGTTGCTTGGCAGTAAAACCTACGCCCTGGCCATTTCAAAGACTGGCACACTTACATTTACTAGAGTTCAACTGTCAAGGCTATGAGGGAGAATAGTGATACAATTTACCAGCTCACAGGCTGCTGCAACTGATGATGGGTGTAACACTATTTTCGCTCATCCCTTTGACTGATGATCAAAAAATAAGAATAAAAAAAGCATGCTGTGAAGATGGCAACACTCACAATGGAACTCGAATGTTCTAAGATGCCAAATTATGTAAGAAGACTAATTACTTCACAGGGCATCACTGAAAGCGATTCCAATTATTAACAAGGGCAAAAATCCGCACGGCCATTCAACTACGGTACCAGCGTAGCTACCCGATGCCTACCTTAGGTTATGTAATATCAGACATGGAAGGGATTCATCCCGGGTACTCATCATAAGGTTTCTAATTTCATCGGCCAAGCCGTCCGGGAGCATTGCATCACACTGCAAGGAATAGCCCAGAACACCGCCACCAAAAAAGGCCCTAGTGATGATGTCCCTAGAACCCCGTGCCAAATATAATAACGCAAATGTCGTAGCTAATGTATCCTCACTTATGAAGTCTCACGTCTAACTCATTCTATAGTACATATACTAGTAAGTACTGACCACCAACTCATCGGCGAGCCCGCGATACGACCCACATCACTAACGTTGCAGGCTTTCTCTTCTTTCTGCATCATCGCCTCCTCGTTTAACTTAACAAATCGAGCAAATCTAACTTCCCGTTCCATCTTCTTGTCAGTCTAGTCCCTCTCGAAGACTCTGATGGGCGCGAGCTACTACATTATTAAGGACTACCTGATGGTATTGTCAGCCGTAAGGATGCCTCGGATAGGTCGGAGTCCTAGATGTGGGGGTACGCGTCCGGTACGGTGCCGGTCAGGTGTATATATAGTGATCTTATATATCTATATCGAAGGGGTGTTCAGGTCTTGATGTACTATGCCGTAAGCCATCCAATATGATATCCACGACACTGCTCCCTCTACTCTGTACGAGCCGTATCTGACAGGCATGGAAGTACTCGAATGAAGATACTTTTCTATGCGTTCGACTTCATTAACCATGGCCATCACTCGCGAAAATGAGGAGTCGGTCGTAATCAACTGCGCGAAATTAAGATTAGATTTGGATAATTCTCAAATAGGATAGACATATCCCATATCTAATTTGTGTCACTGACAGTTCCTCTGCTCAAATAGGCGTTATGAGTTACTAATATGTTACCTTCTCCAAAGTCATATCTACTGACCCTCACCACTGTATTAGGTAGTTAGTAATCATAGCGTTTACCCCCTCCTCGCACCTTGCCACATGCCAGCAATAGGCCCGTGAGAAGAACGCGATGAGAAGCGGGAGCCAGCACAACCCTTCCGTGACACTTAGTATTAGAGAAGGTGTTGTAACATCAGGAAGTTCGTGCGAAGACTAAGCAATAAACTGTCCTCCGCATCTCATTCACAGCAAAATCCTGCAGTTCATATCCTTCCATCGCTCGCGAATTGTGTGACTGACTAGAGAAGCGATATCTACAGAGCTAGCTACAACGTCAAACATTCCTACAGACCTCAAGGTTCCACTGCGTCCCGCGTTTGGAAGACAATATGTATACTAATCTCTCGACCCCTTTTTATGGATTTCGTTAGTCGCTGTTTATTGCTATGCCCGGCCAGAAATGATTAGGAGTCGATTCATTGCTCTCTCTTCGCAAGCTGTTCTAAGAGTATACAACATTAAATTCGGTATTCGCGAGTTAAGTTGCTTAAGTTATGGTCAAAATCAGTACGTTGCGAAATAACTTGCAATCGTTACTACTTGTAAAAGAAATTTCAAATTTACGTGGCGCGCTTTGACATTTTTGTGCGAGCTTGACTTTGGAACGAAATAGCAGAAGATGACTGGGAAATGTTCTGATGACGAGTCAGGAGTGCTACCAAGCGAAATAGTGGTTACAGACAAATCATCCCACCAGAGACGATGACGGAAGCACAATTTATCCCAAGCTGATGATGTATAGGCGACCTTCATTGGAGAAGTGGTAGAAAGCCAGGCCGAATTTCTTGGCGATGCTTCAGAAGCCACCAGGGACCAAGGCTTACTTTGCTATGAGGGTATTTCCCCACCGCTCAGAGCCCGAGGCCAAACCAGTGAGCCGCAAATCTGTCCCTCCTGTGTCAGCGGTTTCTTGACGCCGATAGTAAACCCTCTCAATAACGCAATATGATACGGGCTCTCAGAATAGTCCGGCAATCAAACCACGAGGCCAGCACCGGGTAGCCGCATAACGGACCGGGGCTGAGTGCCGATTTCATGCGTCCAACACCTGGTTGAACTGATAAACATCATGAATTTCATTAGCCTGCCTTCTATCTCCACCGTCATCCCTAGTAAGTTTGGAGTAAACAACCAAATGGAGAAGTCTCCGCCATGGCTATTCCAACCACAGTTCGTCGTCGTAATTGCGAAGGGCGATCTGGAGATAAACCATGATATCTTAGGGGACATACTGCTTGCCAAGAGCAGGAGGACGTTGCGAGCCTCGTTTTGGCAAACTCCTCCGATGACAGTTGAACGTGTATGAACATATTGCGATCTATCACATCATGTTATCTTGTCTTTCATGATCACCGCGCTCTTCATCCCCTCGACAGTGGCCCTACCTCCTAGCTCCACCTCCCGTACAATCTGGGTTGGAATCTCCCAGCATCAAGAAGACCGTTGGCTCACAGCTATAGCCACCTCAAAATGCAGTACACCCTCGTCTTTGTCTACGCACTCGCTCTCGGCGTCTCGGCGACGTACGACCGGGGCGTGTCGTGCACGGGGCAGGACGAGGGCGGCGACTCGGACGCCGTGTTCGCGATCGAGGAGGGCGGGTCGCTGTCCAACGTGATCATGGGCCCGAACCAGATCGAGGGCGTGCACTGCTTCGGCGCCTGCACGCTGACCAACGTGTGGTGGGCGGCCGTCTGCGAGGACGCCTTCACGGTCAAGGAGCAGGACGCCGGCGACACGACCTACATCCGCGGCGGCGGGGCCTACGGCGCCGAGGACAAGGTCCTCCAGCACAACGGCGGCGGCACCGTCAGCGTCTCCGGCTTCACCGTCGACGACTTCGGCAAGCTGTACCGGAGCTGTGGCAACTGCGACGACCAGACGGAGCGCCATGTCATCCTTGACGGCATTACGGCGTCGAGCGGTAGCACACTCGTCGGTAAGATGAAAATTTCATTGCAGATATACAACTCTGATGACAGCCGAAGCTAAGCCCACAGTTACAGGCATCAACTCAAACTATGGCGACACGGCCACGTTGAGCAACATCTCTGTTGATGATGTGGATCACATCTGTGTAGAGTACGAGGGCAATGACACAGGTGATGAGCCCGACGAAACCAGTGAAGGTCCTTCTGACCACTGCCTTTATGACGACAGCGATATTTCTGGCGAATAAGATAATCCTAGCCCCCAGGTCCAATCGGGAAGAAATTGACTTTACGCATGATGCCATAGAGGCACTAATGCTTGTACTCTGTTTCGATTATTGTCATATCTCTGTAGCTTGTAGATTTCAATCGAGTATAGTTATTTAATTTGCAAGCAAAGCTTTTGAGCTCGCGAATATCTTGTGGTACACAGAGCGGCTACCAAGGTGCTGAATAGCAAAGACATTATTTTCCGTAACTTGATGACATGCTTCGTGATCAGGCAGTCTTATATTCACATCCTAGATACAAGCGCTAGCACTCATATGCTGTAAATAAGGAGCTCTTATCACGATATGTCAACTTGCGAGGTTTCTAGTGTACTTATCAGGGTCCCCAACTAACGATTCACATGATCTATACCTCTTCCTTGCTCCCAGAATCGTCGCCACTCTTCTTGCTAACAACCTCTTCATGCACTTTTTCGTTTTTGTGGATTGCTGCATTCATCGCGCCGCGAGCAGCAGTCTCGATGAGGCCGTACCTCAGAGCTTCTTGCTCAACCTTGAAGAGAGAAGAGTCAGTAATTACTACGCATAGTAAAGGTATAGGGATTTTGGCAACATTTAGGGGCCAAAGGGAGCAGGGAAATTCATAAATATATAATTCCTGCTCCTGTAACCCGCTACATTGGGGATGAAAATAGTTCAAAAATCTTACCTCCTCATCTGTAAGGAGTGGCAACTCCTTAGCGGCCTTGACGTACGACATCTTCTCGACACTGCCCTTCGCGAAGATAATATCTATTTCTTCTAATGATCTTCGGGCTGTCTCAGGGTAGAAGAAGTAGATTACTGGGATGAAAGTGGCGTTCAGTGCCGCAAAGAAGAGGAACGTGCCCCAGCCAATATTCGTTACCAACACAGGAGTGATCAACACGACTGTAGCAATGGTCAGTCATGGCTAGTGGAACTCATACGTCCTCTACACAAATCGAACTTGTGCCGCCAACCCAGCTAGAGGAAGAGGAGTTCTAACAGTCTTTAATGTAAGGAAACTGAAGATTTACTCACTAAAGAAGTTGAAGAGCCAGTTTGTGCATGTCGAGACGGCGTTTGCTTTGGCTCGCGTCATAATAGGGTTAATCTCGGCGGGATATCTAGGATAACTTGTTAGCTTTATTTCGTACAAAAATTCGCAGGACGCGTTTATCAAAGAGTAAATATTCGTATAATCCCAAACGCATGCTAAAGCGACAGAGAAGACATGAAACGGATAAAACTCACAGCCATGGAAGTGGTAGCCATGTAGCCCCAAAGCTAGCAATGTACGTGAATAGTGCGACACATGTGCCAATAGCAGCGGAGTGGGTGTTGGGAATGAGTGCTCCGAAAGCAAGCACCATCGATAGCCCCTGACCAACTGTTCCCCAGAGAAACAGCTTTCGCCGACCAACTCGTTCGATAAGGAACCACGATACTGTAGCCTACTGATAGTAAGTATGACGTTGATAAGATAGGACAACCTGTCAGAAGTAGTTGGAAATAACATACTAAAAGGATGTTAGCAGGAGGACGAGAAATCTCATAGCAACAAGGTTTCTTTCACTTACCAAATATCGCATACACGATAGCATTGACACCGCCCAGTAGTAATGCCATGTTATGGTCCCCAGGTGTGATGAATGTCTCACAAAGAATCGGGAAGAAGTAGATAACGGCGTTGCAACCGCCGACCTAATTGATAAAGTCAATATCACTTATGTCTTCACAAGTTAACGGAGCTATGGGTGTTGATTAGAGTACTGACCTGTTGCATAAACTGACTGCTAGCACCAAGGAGCATTCTGCGGAAATGCTGCGTCTTGCCGTTCGTGAGCAGAGCTTTGAATGGCGTGCTCTTGCCCCCAAAGACGCCAGAAGCCCTGATCGAGTCAAGAATGATATCGCGTTCCACGCTGGTCTCGTGACTGTCTACTTCGTACCCTCTAAGACCAGCAATCACCTTGTTGGCCTCCTCGTATCTCTCGTGAGTCAGCAGCCATCTCGGGCTTTCCGGAAGCCAGATCATGCAAGCAGAGACAATGATGCCAAAGACGATTTGGAAAGCGATAGGGAAACGCCACACCAAGTCTGGCGAACCGTAAGACGCGCCGTAATCTATCCAGTATGCGATGAGAGTTCCAAAGGCGATAGTGCCACCCTGGATACAAATGAGAAGGCCACGATTTGATGTTTTGCTGCATTCGGCTGATTATGTAGTTAGTAGAACTCAGCGTATTTCAAGAAAGATGTTCGCACCTTGATACGTCGGAATTGTCGATGTATTGATACCATTACCCACACCAGTAACAATACGCCCGACGATGAATTGAGCCAAGGGGGCATGAGACGGATAAGCTGTGACTTGGATTATTGTTCCAATGATCATAATGATGCCACCCATGATCATTGCCCTTCGTCGGCCGAGCTGATCACCGACAAATAGAATGAAAATAGCACCGATTAGACATCCGATCTCGTATATGGAGGTTACGACACCCTGTAGCGTGCTATTATTCCTTGTTTCTTCAAAGACATCCGCGAACGCTGGGGCCGTGATGATACCGCTCATCACTCCTTGATCGTAACCAAACAGGAGGAAGCCGGTGGTACAGATCGCCGATACGGCCATGGAGAGGTGACGGCCACTAAGGCCCATGAAACTTGGGGGCGCCATCTTGGAGACGGCAAGGGAACGTCGTCGCCGAGCTCGATCTTATTCAATAGCAAATCGGCCAATGCCAGCACAGTTCAGATGACGGGAAGCCAGTAGGGAAGACAAAGCGGAAAGGAGGAGATTAAATAAGAAAAAGGATGTACCAGAGATGGGGTAGAAGAAGCTTAGATCCTACTTAGATCTGCAAGTCTACGGTGATACTAGAGGTAGTAGTGGTTGGGGAATCCATGGGGAAGCCAGGGCTTTAAAATCATGTATTTGTACGATTTCGTGTTACTCTAGCAAAATTTCGGGCTAAAGATGCGCGATAACAAGTTCTTGCATCCATCTGCGCGGTCTTACGCATATGGCCAGGCGAATGATGGTAGCGGATAACAACTTATCCCCAGCAACTCTTCACCCCACTCGACTGTCGTCGACATGAGGGCTTGCGAGTTCGGGGGAGGTGGGGAAAGGGAAACCTACAGATGGCGTGAAGTTATGCGTATCGACCGCCAATTGAGACATACGCACATCACATATGTACCCCGAGACGATCCTACTGCTCTCATTCGATGGGACGCCAGCACACTCAAATACGCATAATAGGGACGTAGCTGCGGCCATCTTGACTCTGCTCTGTCGTGGTGTTACATCTCGTCATGTGTGAATGGAGTATGTTGGTGAGGTCATCCCCTCGAGAGCCTCGGCAGGGGGGCCAGGGGGTCGTCGAGGTGTGGGAACGCCATGCAAGCTGGGGTAGAGGCCAGACGAGATTGGATGCGCTCCCGGATGGCCTACAACCAGGAACGGCAGTTGTGCGGTGTGGCTTACCATCGGCAACTAATCTGGACAAAACCCCCGGCGACCCCTGCATCGGCATCCGGCTTCTGGCGGCTCTCTCGATACGTGAAAGCGTCCCCGATTTCTACTATGTATAATGGATGCTACTCAGGCGACCGCGAACATTGGACATACCAACAAGGCATAGAGAATAGGCCCTGGAATAGAGACTTTAAACGTTGGGCTGTTCGGCGTAATACTGTGTCTTTATAAGACAGATGCAAGAAATTACGGTAGAAGATCTATACGGAAAGTGTAGATATAAAAGGTTAGCAGTTGAATCCCCCAGCCTCCCATCCACTAGCTTTAGGTAAGTTGTGACGGGGCATGCGGGGAGTTCTGCGGGGATGGGATAGTATGAACTGTTCCTTTTCACCCCACAAGACATATTATTCTAGTCCACTTCAGATATTCGTCGGCACTCTTTTCGGCATTTTGGTGGTCTTTTCACGATGCATTTGCATGGGAAGTTAGGGAAGAAATGAAGTGGTAGTTGAATATTTGTAAATGGGATAACGTAGAAGTGTGTTGTGACTCGCATTGCAGCATCCCCATCATCCAACCCCGGATTATTAATACGCTCTCCGTTTCGTAGGTGACAATTCTCCGGGAAAAGCTTAATTAATCTATCAGAGGTTTCATTGACACAAGGCAAGTCCATACCTAGATACCGACATTGACGATCTACAAAACCTTCATAACCAAAGTCACATGCTTCAACTTGAGGGCTGCTTAGTACAGTATACTCCGACGTCATTAGGCAGGGGCCTATGTGGCTCTAACTTGATGAAGTCGTTAGCGTAAAGCCATGCAGGATGCAGTGCGCCGATTTGGCTCAATAAGAAGTGTCCTAGTCGATATAAAAAGCCCAATACATGCCATGCCTAGAACTTATGAGAGCGCCGGCTGGTATGATACCGAGGCAGAAGACCGACGGAGAGACCTACCATGTGTTTCTGGCATCTCTAACAGAAAAGAAAGCAGTGCTCACGTCGGCATCAGACGTCTTGCCACCGAATGAGATGTACTAAGTGTGGTACAGGATGAGTTAGAGCGATACTAATATGTCCATGCTGATTATCCTTATTGACTCGAGCAACGCTGCAAGGCAGTATTACGGTGCCAGATGGTTACGAATTTGTATTTGTCTCACATACACAAATACCGGTCACTCTTCTAAGCTATCCGAGGCGAGCGCATATTTACAAATGCTAATAACTCAAAGCCTCTCAGAAGGGATACGATTTTACCCGGAAGAACTAAGTCTACTCGGAGAGTTAGAGGCCACTTTACAGAAAAGCGAAATAATACTCACAAAATGAGTTCATCTTTTTTATAACAAAGCTAGACTATGCGGACATCTAATACAGCGGCATCTCCAAGCGATAATATATTCAAACTTGTTTTCGCGTATCTCTGGATCTACCATCACTACGCCGTATAGCGAGCAACATCACCACCAGTGTTGGGCCAAGACCCAGTAAACCCATCTTGCGTGACAATGTTGGTGCCATCAGCAAGATGCAGCGTGGCATACGTGTCCTTGGAGCAGAGCCCGAACGCCTGAAGGTTTGACGGCGTTTGCGCGATCCAGTGCATGTAGTCTGTTCATTGTGAATTAGCGCCCAAGTCCCGATACACCGGTTGAGATTAATGACTTACCTTGGCACTGGAAATCGCCGGCACACGACTGGTAGCCGGGTCCGCTGTAGAAAGCCCAAGAGGCCGAGGCGTACGTGTAGATGTTCGAGCCGCCATTGATGTAGTTCGCGAAGCCCATGCGGCAGCGTGTGTCGCCGCCATTGCACCATGAGAAATCCGGGTCACCCCAGGTGTTCACATCAGCAGTCCACGGCGCGGGAGGCGTCTGCAGCACATGGTCGCCCTGGTCGTAGTTCGTCTCGGACTGCAGTAACGAGACCAGCACGTTGTTGGCATTGTGCAGGTTGAGTTGGTACAGCCACCAGTGCTCGCTGCCGAGGGCGTGCAGCCAGGTGCCCTGGGTAGACGCGACGAGCGCACCGCCCTTGCCGGCGATGTTGGACCCGCCGCTGAAGTCCTCCGTGGTGTGGTCGGCGACCCAGTTCCAGACGTTCTCGACGTACGCGGACGAGGTTGGCGCGAAGTACATACCGAGGAAAGCCCCCTGGCACTCGCTAGCAGCGTTGGTGCAGGCGTTCGTCAGCGCCGAGGCGCCGCGCGTGCCGCCGACGGTGATCAAGGAGTTCCATAGCGCCACCTGCCCCGGCGAGGACCCGGCCATGTTGAATTGAACAATGATAGCGCCCGGAAGCACGTCGTTGACCGTGAATCGCATGTCCTGGATCTGCGCGGTTCCGACGTCGCCGGGATTACCGACGGCGACCACGGGACGTGGGTTGCTGGAGTCCTTGAAGTTGTTGCCATTGCCCGTGATGGTCGCCCAGGCCTCGCCGACGATGCGCGAGCCTTTGGGAATGAGCAAAGTGCTGTCTACCCGATACTTGCCGAACGGGAAGTAAGCAATTTTGTTATTGCTTGCTGCAAACTGAAGAATCTGGTTCAAAACAGCAGACTCGTCCTTGGTGTTGTCGCCCAGAACGGTGTGGCCGCCATTTTGGTTCGGATCTTTAACATTGATGAAGTCGCTCACAGGATTCGTGGCGTAGTTTGGCGCCGGTAACACGGGATATTTGCCGTTTGGTGCGAGCTGGGTGGGACGAGTGTTGGTAGATGTTGTCGCTCCATAGATCGGGTTTCGGTTTACCGTGTTTCCGTAGGTGAAAGTATTGACGTGACTTTGAGCGCCGAGGATAGTACCCGATGGTCCTTGAGCCACATCGGAACTAGTATCTTTACTGAGATTCTCAATAAGGAACGAAGGGAACCCGGTTGTGACAAAGGTGACACCAGAATTGACGGATACAGCATCAACCAAAGCGATCCAAGGGGCGCCACCTGTATTCTTGACACCAGTTCCACAGGTGTCGAAGGTCGGAGCGAAAATACTAATTGTGTCGCCTCCGGATATGAGCATACCAACAGTATTTTGATAGAAGTAAATAGACTTGTACAGAGCTTGTTGGTGACCATTATGCCATATACCGTTCTGCATATTGTCTTCATTAGCTTGATGGTCATGGATTTGCCACAAGGGCGGAAAGTCTCACTTGACCGCGCTCAATTCTCACGTCGGCGAGGCCAAGAGTAGAGCCTCGTCCAAGTTGAATACCAGTATGTCCATTGCCATTACTGGAAAATGCCATCGTGATCTTGATGTTCTGTAGCTGAGCGGCTTGAGCTACGCCCCAGTATAGAGCAGTGAACGCATTGCCTATGCAGCTTAGTATATAACGAGGAAATGATAGGCCGCCTCAAGAAGGATGCTAACCTCCTGGAATACTCGTCGTATCGAGAACCAAGTTCTTCAGACCGACAGCAAAAGACAGCTCTCCCATTATGCCTGTCCCTGGATCTTGGCCTATGTTTGATCGTTAGATGAGATCATGTGATTCTCGTCGAATACTTACCAGAAATGAGCGTCTGGTCACCAGAGAAACCGGCAGCCGCTTTGATAATCGGAGGCTGTGAGTCGTCAGTTCGATAGCCTGTCACTATAAGTTCACAGGGTCTCGACTTACATTTGTGGCGTCGCCCATCAAAATAGTATCTGTGTTCATCCGGATGGTTTGGCTAATCGTATATGTGCCAGGCGGTATGTAGACAACCTGCCCAGACCTTTAGCTTCCATTTCCCTAAGAGACGACTCAATGACATACTCTTGGCTGAGAAGCCAACCACTTGGGATGACGGGTTGCGCCATTGGTGCCGGCGTTGATCGCTTTCTGAATACCGGCGCCATCACCTGCAGCTACTGCCATATACACGGGATAGGTGAAGTCTCCGTCGAGATCCGGAGCGTAACCGCGAGCATTCCCAGTATGGTCGAAATTAGCATACCAGAAGCTGGTTGCCCGAGCCGCTAGGATTGTGTCGTTGACATCGTCTTTTGGTGTTGGGGAGGCGCTGGCCCCAGCCAACAGGAGCGAAGCCGCAACCCAGAACTTCATGATCGACCGGTCACTTTTCTCTATTACTGCGAAGAGTGTGTGATGAGTGCTCACTTGACTACCTCACCACTAACAGTCGAGGGGACAGGAAGTCATATTTGTATACAGCCAGTATGCCCGGTGTGCCATTCACGTTATACCCGAAATTGCGAGGCCTGGCAGTTTCAACGACGGCCCAGTCAACCTCAAATCCTATTTGCTAGAAGGAGTATATGTAATTTCATATCCAGTAAGCTACAGGATGATATAAGCAACTTAGACACCCCGCAATCTCCATGAGCAGATCTGCAATTACGGAGCCGCATCTTGAGCCAAACTCCCGGCGCAACCTCATGACTCGCCTGGGCATCTGAACCAAAGTAACGAGCATTACGGAGAATGTCTGCTATTTGCTCTCCCTCTCGAAAACCGTCTTGCAATGACCGTGGTGTGTTTTATTGATTAATACACGCGATGGGAAGGTCTAGTGCGAGATGCTCAGTAATCTGCTGAGAAATTAGTTCTTATGCTGAGCTCAGCCATGTCACTCGTGTCATATAATCGTATGTCGTTCACCCCATAGCCGTTGATGATCGTTCTACCAGGTCACTAACCGGTTACTTTCTCACATCATTTTCTCAAGACTTAATCACCGCGAGTAACGTGGCTTTCGTGGTGATGGTCCCTCCACGTTACGATTTTACTAGGATATGGGCTGCCTTCTTGACAGGAAAAGAAAGACCAAGCGAATCCTCCTGCAGCCCAAACTGCTACCTCCGCGAAGGGGACCGGCAGTGTCTCGGCCCCACGTCCACCAAATAAGTTGATTGGGCGCGGGTTTAGTCCGCGACACTAATGGCCATATAGACCTGCCATATTTGGGCAGAACAAAGCGCAGCTTTTCCCGCAGCGTTAATTTGAGTTTTTTCTGGGCACAGAGTTCACCCAGTATGCGATGAGTCTAGATTGCTACTGGGCGGGTTGAGCGGTAGATTGAAAAGGTCACGTTGTCTGCTGGCTAATGCCAAGGGTTAGGCTCTTGAGCTAATATGCTGCTTCTAGTTTGTTGCGCACCCGATATAATTTCTTCAACTCGGCATGTGGTTGTTTCAGCCGGCAGGTTGCTTGTTGAACTTAGCGGCCGAAAGCAAAGAGAGAAGAGAACCACGCTCAACTACGTGTATTAGAATCGATTACCGCACGCATGTTTGCCTTGGTATATAGTATCTTGGGAAAAGACAGAGTATAAAATAAACTGATGAGAATGTTGGTATGTATTAGCGGTTACTATTAAAAGGGACAATACTCCTGCCATCGGTATCAATCTCCTGAGTGAAGCAATTCTCGCGCTCTATGGTATAAATTGTACATAATAATCAACACTTCAAGACCCGATTTCCCCACAATATGTGACGAGACTATGAGGCCATCTGCTTTGAGGCAGCTTAGTACACGTACGGCACGATGTGGTACTTGACCTGCTTCTTGTACTTGACCCAGTCATCACCGTACTTCTTAGCGCACGCGGCATCATCTCTTCCTTCGCGGTGAATGAGTAGAACGGCGAAGTAGAGCACATAAAAGTACGTGAAAATGATGCCCCAACCCTTTGCCTGGTCTTGAACAACAACACGACCGTCAAGCATTTTCGCCGCGTGAGTTGTTGCAATGGCACTGCCAGCGGAGAGAATACTGTAACCAGAGATACCAGTCGGTAGACTGAACGGTGAAGCCTGCAGCCAGTCTCCAAAATAGTTGATGTGGCGAGACTTGCCCCACCAGCCTGCAGTGAGAAGCTTCGTGCCACGCTTCGTTTGGATGTACGATAAGTTGGCCAACTTCGGATCGTTGGGATTGCTGCGGAAAAGGCTCTTTTGAGAGTTGGCGGCTCGAAAGATGTATAAGCCGGTAGCAAATACAGCAGCTGTAGCAGCGACTCCCGCCCACCCGAGTTGAACTGGGTAGACGGAGAGGTAACGGGCCTGTGTCGAATACAAGAACGGAACCCAAGCAAGGTCACCGAATGACAGCATGTAGCCAAAGCCATCTGTCGTGATATCCATCATCGTCATGATTCCAGATTCCAAATATTGCCCATCAAGCACATAGAAGGCTTGGAAGGCAGAAACGAAGATGATGCTATCTGAGACGTAGCCGTAGGTCCGATATTGCTTAGCTATGAAGGCCAAATCCATCAGAATCCATCCAGTAAGACCCTGACGCATCTCACAAAAAGTCTTGATATCAATCTCGCCAAAGAAAGGCAGAGTAATACGCGGGTTCAGTTCTCGACCGATATAAAAGTCGTATATGAGATTCCCAGTATGGCCGCCAGCTGCAAGCTCACGCATATCCTTGTTAGGATAGTTGGTGTCGACGCTGAAGCTTTTGACGTAAACATAAACGGCAAGCACAGTACTAATGAGGATATTTGCGGTCAGAAGTTGAATATAGTTGTCTGTGATGTAGGTCCAAACAATGAAGTCTGCGCCCTTCATATACGTTCCAATGGCGCAGATAACTAGGTGAACAATAGTGGAGGAGAAAGCTAAGATTCATTAGTTTGCTGATCCGGAGAACTCAGACGTGTGGTACTAGCCGTTCATGCGGTACTTTAACGGGCGGCCGTGTTGCACTAACTTCGTGCCCAACACCTCTTCCGCAGGCAGGACCCTCCACAGGATCAAACTGAAGAGATGGTATGCTAGCGTGACGCCAAGCACCTCCCAGCTAAGAAGGCCACTGAAACCAGGCCATCCTATCTCCGACTTGAATTTCTCTAAGCTGAAGGTGCTCGGCTCTAGCAGAGACGGAGCAGGGCAGCCAGAGATATCATTGCAAGCAAATGCAAAGGTGTACAGCAGTATCGGAAGGCCAACAACGATACCCGTAGCACCCAGACTAAAGATAGTTAGCAATCTCGTCGCTCGGGCTTTGCATCATCGTGGAAAGAATACAGCACTTACGGTCCGCCGAACTCGTAGTGAGCTGGCATGGCAAAAATCAATGATGGAGAAACAATTGGTGTGACCTTCAACCGTTTGCTGGCAATCGGGTGCGTGTGCAGATTTGCGGTGTTTTGTTTTCTCTGTATCGATGACGGTAGTGCGCGCAGCTTTGTTCTTAAAGGAATAGGGGTGAAGGCTGCCCAAGCTTGGCAAGTGGGCTCTCATACGTGACGGATCGGCCAACTTCCGTGGCAATGACAATTACTACCCACGCGTCCAGTGCAGGGCTCAAATCATAGTGAGCGTGGCGAAGTAAATATGTTGGTTGTTGATAGCTTTCACTAGCCACGCCAGTTGCGTCTGTTAGCTGTCAGCTGCCGGCCGAGGCGCTAACTGCATGCTCCGCGACATGTTTCCCCTTTTGGTAATGATGTAACCTGCTTAGAAAAACATCGCGATGAATAATCATGATGAATGAGCTAAAGTTAACGTCGCTCACGATGAGGTCAAATCTCTACATTTTATGGTATTAGACTATTAAGTATATAAGGGGACGAAAAAGCCCTGTCAGAAAAATGGCATCTCACAAGTCTTACGGACCTAATCACAACAGATTACGCCAGAGACTGCCTTCTCAAATCCTTCTGCCCAATTTCAAATTCTAGATTGTATTTGCGAATCATGTCTTACCAACAAACCCACGACGCCCTCGTGATAGTAGCGGCTCGGGCCCCATACGAAGTCCGCAGATTTCCGACTATATCCCCCAAGGGGGATGAGATCATGGTCAACGTCAAGTGGACGGCATCTACACCACTAGACCTTCACCAAGCCGATGGTGGCCTTTTGGTTGAGCTTCCCATGCGCACAGGACACACCGGCGCTGGCGTGGTAGTTGAGGTTGGCCCCGATGTCAAACACTTCAAGATCGGGGACAAGGTCTTTGGCTTCGCGCACCAGAAGCCTGAGTGGAAGACGCACCAAGAATACGCCACCGCTCCTGAGTGGGTATTTGGAAAGGTGAGAGAGAAGCCCTGATCCAAATGCAGCATATAAACTCAAGATCTGGACGAAACTCATATAAATATATAGATACCAGACGGTTTCTCGTACGAGGAAGTCGTCACTTTGCCCGAAAATCTGGTCACGGCATTCAACACCATCTCCACAGACCTAAAGCTCCCAACCCCGTGGCCGAAGCCCGCAGACTATCAGCCGCCTCGGGCAAATGACCGCATTCTGATCTGGGGTGCCGCCTCTTCGGTCGGACAACTTACCATCCAAGTGCTGAAGTATTACGGCTACAACCACATCGTTGCCACTGCTTCGTCTAAACACCATGAATACCTCAAGCACCTTGGAGCATCAGAGGTCTACGATTACAGGAGCCCTACCGTCACCGAAGACCTCCTCAGCTACGCACAGGAAGGAAGTACACCGGCCTATCCATTGATTGTTGACTGCATCGGTTCGCAGACGGGCTCGCTCAAGCCCATATCCAAGGTCGCGCAGAGCGGCAGTACAGTCGCCGTAATGCTCCCGGTCATCGTAGAGCACGCCTCTAAGGATACCGCACCGCAGTACTCGATGGATGCTGGGACTAGCGTGGCATGGGGGGCAGGCGTCACAGTATCGGGTGTCAGGACCTTTTTCTACTGGCGAGTAAGTGATCGTTCCGCATGCTTATTACACTCTCCGGGCGAGCTGCGTGCTGATACTAGTGCACAGAATGAGATGTTTCGTGAGAAGCTACAGACGGAGATCATACCGACCCTACTAGCTCAAGGCGTAGTGAAGCCCAATCGGTACCGGGTCATTGAGGGCAAGACTCTGTTGGAGAGGGCCACGAAGGCATTGGATGAGTTGCGAGAGGGCGTGAGCCGCGAGAAGCTCGTTTGGAGGGTTTCGAATGAATAAGGAGTTCCTCGCTTCCTCCTATAAATTGCGAAATTGTGAAATGATATAACGAATGAGTATAACATATGGGTTAATAGCATAAAACTATCTGGCTAATTTGGCTAATCTTACACCAAACGTCAAGCTCATGAGCCAAGACACATTTAGGCCGGCACTAAAGATGATAGAGCTGATGGACACCAAGACTACCATGCAATGCCAGCTATTCTACCCGTCTTTCTACGAACGGATGTCGCCTCTTTCATACCGTAGTTGATAATGAGACCCGGGTTCCATGAAAGCAGGTTTTACTCTTTGAAATGCCGCCAATGTTGCCAGGTCCATTTTCTGGCATTTTCTCTTCCATTTCTTGCCTTTGCCCCTGAGCGACCCCTGGATAGCCATCAAGACCTATCAGTATTCCATATCTTGACTACTATTCCATCGCATTCCGGATGACTCTACGGAGCTGCATGTCTCAGCCCGCTGTCATGCATCCCCACCTCCGTACCGTATAGCATGTGCGCCCTTCCCCACAGCTAAGCTCCGCGCCGAGTCATCTATGCACCTCTATAGCTTGATAGCACCCCACCTTGACACCTACCTAGGCTATAGCTCGTTGTACTCGTCGTTGGGGTATAGGGCGTGGTAGCTGTGCTGTATGTTGCTATGTCGTTGTCTGCGGAGCAGCGTTAGGATAAGACATGTGTCACACACCGCGCGGGAATCGGAGACTTTGCCGAGAGACAACAGAAATTATTGGACCAGAGACAGAATTCTTTGCAGTCTGGACGTGTATGGAATATTCCAATATCATTTTCGCACTTTTCACACGTCCTCGTTGAGTGGCGAGACCCCTGGTTTGCAATACCTATTGCTAGTGCTATATAAATGCTTGAGCCGATACAGTCTCGAGATATCATTCGGCTCTGATCATTCGTATTAGTAAGCATAGGGAGAGTTGAAGAAGAAGAAAGGAACAATTGATAGGCTCGTAAAATCTAAACCTCAAATTGAAATACAACAAGTAATGCTCGTCTTAATCACGCGGTTCAACCGCACCTCGGTGCATCTACAAGGGAGAACTACGATCCGGAGACATTGACCTCAATCAAGTTGACGTCTTCTGCGTGGTATTCGAACCTCGATACCCTTACCTATTGATCATGTTCCTCTCCCAACAACATTATGTACTAGTACTGTTACAATCATATAGCTCAAGTAAACATGGGTGGAGCACCTATAGAACCGCTGGACATTAACCACACAGCAGGATGTTGTAAATATACGTGTCACAGTAGAGATGGGATCTCATGTACTAGAGTCTCGCTTCCTATTTTGGTGTGCTGGGGGTGTGTCGAGATGATCCCGTGCCGGGACTATGATCTGATCCGATCTCGTTCAAAATCTATATACACTAATAATTGATCTATCTTCGCTTCAGCAGGCCACCCATTCCGCATCACGAAAATAGGTAGACACGATTATACGATGTCTTGTGTGCACAACCGTGACGACGTATCTCCTTTGGATTGAAAACAAGATCAAGTGGAAAAACACCAACGACGACATCGTGCGACATGCCTATCAGCAGCTGACCTAGATGGACACGATGTTGTTGATACGATTACGAGTGGTGCGTCACACTGATAGACAAGTTAGAGAAGAGCAACGATCCATGTCCAGCTGGGTAACAATAGGCTGCTACTAACTTTTCTTCATTGTTTGCTTTCTATTAGCATCGCCCCATTGTCGACTATGGCATGGTGTACAACCAGCTCGCCGGCTGCCTGATCATCAAAACAGGGTGCTCGAGCCTCGGCATGGGTAAGGTGTAGTACGAGGTTTGAGATGGGGTCATATTCCCATTGCTCTGATTTATTCCCTCGCGCCCGTGCGCAGAGTTGTGCACGTTGAGAAATACACGCATAACTTTTGGGGGACACGGTAGGGTTCAGTGACGGCATTCCGCAGAATCTGGCCCCAACGACCGCAGATGGGAAAATTTCATACAGGCAGATGTATAAAAACGGGAAGTCCTAGATGTGGAGCTCAGCTCAAGCTATTTTCCGCATGCAGGCAGAAACTCGGCCAGTCGACCAATAATTCACAACATACTTTCTCAATCCCCATTTTAGATCATGCATGAGACCGCACAAAGGAGATATGGGTGGACGACATGCCGGTGAGGATGACAGGGCGTGGATACACATACGATAGCGCCATACCGGTCTTGGTGGACGGTGAGAAAGAGGCGTATGTGGTGGGTGTGTCACTCATCATTGATCAATGGAGGGAACACGATAATGCCAGATACTGACAACTGCAGGCGAGGAGTCATCATTCTGATCTCGGGTGCAACCCTGCGGGGTTCTGGGTGTCTGGATTCGCGGGGCATACATACAATACCGGGTAGCCAATCTCACTTGACAACCGCAGATTGTCCCGCTTCCTCGCTACGACATTGGATAGTGGTGGCGTGGTGTCCTGGAGGTTTGGAGGGGTGGTGTGTGGTCATACCTACAAAGTGCTCGCTCTCATCTTCCTCCTGCCCCCCTCCTTGGCCGCCTGTTATCGAGGGCCAACAGGCAGCAGTGGCTGTGGCTGTGCCGCGATCCAATAGGCTCACCAGGCAGGCAGCTAGAACGGGGGATTGTCCAATGTCACGCTCCATGATGGCGGACGCGCGGGAAATTCATCGAGACTGCACACAACCCCGCGACGATCTTAGCGGGGTTCGATTTCCCTTTCTTTTTTTTTTATTTAGCTGCGCATTAGAATGGAAGGTCAAGGAACACAAGAGCATCATTCTGAAGAGGATTCAAATTTTACTGTTTGTATTTTGACTAATTGATCGCTTCCCGTCTGCCTAGCTAGTAAGACATTTCCAGAATAGCACATGATCTATACAATGCCTCGTAACCCGAGCTTCTCCTTCTACACTGTTGGTATAATTGGTATCATCTAATACACACACCCGCTGTAAGCCCAGAGCAAAGCCCAACCAAGCCAGCTATACCGGGAGCAAACTAGTCTAGTTTCTCCAAACGCCTGACGGTCCCATCTATAGTTGAAACATAAAGTTTTGGGTATTTTAGTATTTTCTTCCTTTTTTTTTTGGCATATTGATATAGCGTCGGCCTTAGGGGTAGAAAGGCGGTGCATAGGTGACTTGTGGCCGTCGTTCACCTTGGCTCAGGGTGTTCCTGCGATGGGGAGTCATGCGCTCCTTTAGTCGCTGCTTCTGAGCTTCTATTTCTCGTTCTCGTGCTTCTGCTTCCTTCTTCTCGCGTCGCCGTCTCGCCTTCTCTTCGTCTAGGCGCAAACGCTCCGTCATTGATACGAGAGGGTCAACAACCACTGATCCTCGTCGATAGCGAGGGCTTGCAGGCGCATGCGGCACTGGCATTCGGTTCGCGATCGCTTCGTTCTGTCGGTGAATCTCCGATTCTAGCTTTTGTTGCCGCTGCTTTTCTTCGTAGTGTAGATCAGAGGCGCGCCGTTGCCGTCGCTCATCCCCGCTGCTGTCTCGTGATGAGCTGGTTTTAGATGATGATCCGTGTCGGTGATGACCCTTAGGCGACCGCTCATTGGTAATCTTTACTTTAATCGCTGGCCGAATATGTGAGGATGTGGGGCGGTCGCGCTCGTCGACGATTGTCTCACGGTATACAGGCTCGTAAGCGTCATAGACATCGGTGATGGGGCTCGATGGTGTGCTGTGTTGGTAGAGTGGTGGCGTCCGGGACAGCGATGAATTGTCTACATAGACCCCGCGATCGCCACTCCCATTTCTCTCGTGTCGCAAAGAGCGCTTCCTGCTAATATCCAGTATTTTCTGACCGTTGATATAGACTCCAGACCGCCGCTTGCTCGAGCGTTCCGAGTCAGAAGTGTTCTCCGAGTGAGACGACATGGGCGGTGTTGGTGGGAATTGCCTGTAGCTGTGTGGCGGGCTTGCTGGATCAGACCTTCTGTGTCCAGGTGGCAGGCGGAATTCTTTGGTCTTGTCGCAATATTCGCCATGTCGGGAGTTAGGGCATAGGTACGTGGGTTCGGAATAGGTCCGAACGCGGCCATCTGGCCCGGTCTCTGTGTAGATTTCCTTCTCGCACATTGTGAAGTGTGCTGATGTGTTGTCCCTTGTGGTGTTGGGCGGATTGGGCTGAACAACCCGGGGCCGCGGTCGAGTCCTCTGGGGTAGGCGGCTGGGATAAGAATGCGATTCGAAGGTGTATTCTTGTCGCTCACGGGTTTGTCTATGACCGTGAATAGAGTTGTTGATTATGATTCTTGGTGTAGAGGCCACTGCGACGGAGGTAATTGGTTGTCGAAGAGGTAGGATAATCGTTTGGGCTTTAAGCTCCAAGCTCTAGACGCGAGATGACACGCGAGTAGACACAGCTTGAAGTAGGGAAGAGGGATACGAGACGCTAGATCGCGGTGTATAAGAATTACCAGGTGGTAGAAACAAGATGTAGGCACTGGTTAATGGATTGGACAGAACTGGATAGATTGGGGGGTGCGGGCCTGATCCCTTATTAAATACAAGAAACGAGGAGGGCATTTCGTAGTCTTGTATTTTTTCGCGCGCAGGTAAATTGGCAGGGGTTCAATATACCCTCCCTTCTCACCCATGCTCGTTCTTGGGTGCACTTGGATGCCTGGGAGAGTGCCGATGAATCACTTCTCACTTCTTCCGTACGGAGCTAACGAAAAAGGAAAGGTGCATTGAAACACAAGCAATGGACCACCACAGCCGTGCGGCGAAGCTCACCTAAGGTAGGTACTGGTACCTCCCCAGCCTGCGGTAATGGATGTCCTCGTGCTGCAAGCAAAGGTGGCCGTGGCTTAAACACCACACAACTTGATTGCACGCATCGTAGCTGGTTCTACCCATGTTTATCGCGACTGAGGGAGCCCAGCTGACTGGAAGGGCAGCAACCCAGCAACCGCTCACTTGAGGTGGGAAATGAACATGAAACGAACGAGATGAGGGTGGCCGTTGGGCATGGCCAACAGCTGAAAGTAGTGCGCAAGCCTGAAAAAAATCCCTCGAATTTCGGAGGATAAAAATAAATGTTACTGGGGAATTTCCAGATCGCCGCTGGTGCGCGTAGAGTTGCTTGTACCTAGCAACCACCACCCACCCGGCAAAATGTCATGTAGCAGATACCATCGTAGTAATGATAAAAGGTGGACTATTAGGGGGGATTCCACTTCACTGACTGTCGGAGAAGAAGTATCATGGAATGCGACACAGCTATGAACAGTCGATGCTCCAATGCAAGATGTGCAAATAGGGACGCCGAATTCAAGACAAATCTCCCCAATTTTGAATTCGGGGTTGACTCACCACCTGCTGCTCGCGTCCGATCTCGTAGACACAAGATCTGGCCTCTCTCTGTGGTTGGCCATGTGCGGTTCGCAGCAGTTCGTCTGTGTGAAGACATGCCAGCACCGAATCAGATGCGACAGCTCGACCAGCAGTGACGTGCGGTGCTGCCGCGACAACACCCCGACATTTTGGTGTCTCTGTCCTTCAGCAGACAGCTACACTACGCATACTACGGCTGTCTCCGTGGCGCCGTGATTTGGTGGAATGTGGAGGAGGGAGGGCACAGCCATTCTGTCTGTTGGGGGATGGGTGGTTGATGGTTGGAGAAAGCTGTCAGCGCTTGCTGTCAATAGCTTTCGAGCTGCTAACGAGGTTCCTGTTGGCCACAACCTCAGCCCCCGTAAGAACCAGCAATCGAAGTCGCAGAGCCTCAAAGAAAGAGGAATAATCCTCGCCATCTCAGACTCCTTCTCATGACCTTGCTGAGAGAAGGAAAGGGACACGTGCCCATAATGCTCATACTGTGCTCCCGGCTTACACAAGCTGTCTAGGTGAAGAAATGGCGGAATGGCAGGGCCAAGAGAGATGCCTAATGGGAGGGAGCACACGCCACTTAAGCTAGTTGAATAGCACCAGGATCTGCCTGCATTGAAAGGTGTGGTGCACGATGCGCAAGGATTAATTGAACATTATTGAAACAGCTTGCATTATCACATCGTGCATAACTCTTTTAAATCAGTACTTCTGCTAGATGCACCTACCGATTAAGAATCGATGTCCAGAACAAGCATAATATTTTTTAGTAGCATTTAATTCGCTCAAACCCCCTGTTTCCTGTTTCAAAGTACGTGCATATATGACATTATTGAGCAGGACATGACAAGCTTGGGCAATGGAATGTTGAGCATTCTATGTAGACTCCACAGAAAACAGGCAAAAAGTCCCCTGCCTGGCACATGGGCTGATATCGAAGTGTAGTAACAACATCACACCTGCCAGACTATACAACCTGACACTCTCCCCTCGATGAGTGATGAAGTACTGTACATGAAGAAAAGTCGGCAACCTTGGGTACGCCAGCATTAGTCGGCCGCGATGGCATGACCCAAAAATTTTATCGATCTTGATATTGTTACGTTGTACGACATACTGGAAATACTAACTGCAGCCTCACGGTTCGCGCCCACAGGTCTTCGAGAGTTTGCCTACTTGGACGCCTTGCACTTACAGCTTCCTAGTTGGCGTCATTGTCGCCACCTTTCACCGAGCACGGGGTAGGGAGGTCTACACATTCCGGCCACGTTTGAGATATTTCAGGATGCGTGTCAAGCTGACGGCATCTGTGTTCACCGCCGTGAGACGGCTTTCATTCTTGAAAGGCGTAGGGTTACTGCGTTAGCGCTTCACTGGTCATCGGCTGCTCAGAATGGCTTGAAACTATAGAGAGTCGTCAAATTCTCTTTATTGATTGCACTTATCAAAGTGCTGACGGCATTCCCGTTACTCGTGTGTAGGCGCACTGAGGCTTGGCCCCAACGAAGGATTTCCTGCGGCCCCCAAATGCTGACGGAAGCTGGGGGGGAGAATAGCATAGCGTTCCCATATTTACCAAGCAAAACATTTACAGCCATGTTCGAGAGGCAGCCGATACTGTTTGAAAGTACAATTTTGCCATCATTAGCAAGCAAACAGGTTTCCGACACGAATATTTTGTATCACTCGCTAAGGACATGAGGACATCACGGCCGATGGAATTTGGAAGCGAAGCGTCTGGACTCTCACCAATCCTGGATGGAGACGAAATTCAGCCCTACGCTAGGCTGATTTACCTGATTATTAAGCGTTTCTCTTCCGTTGCGGGTCAAATTTTCAATGGCAAACACTGGAGGCCCAAAACCAGGCCGTTGGAATGATGTTAGCTGCATTGTATGTTTTGCATGGAAGCTAAGCACGCTTCTTGCCGCCATTAGACGCTTTGTTATCTGTTGGCATACATATTCATCGCGAGCATCATGGCGATCGTCCAGTGTTTCGTAAGCCGCCGGCTGTTAGTTTCATTTTCGTTATTAGTTGGCCAGTAGTAGCCGTCAATCTGAAAAAAAAAAAAAAAAAAAAAAAAAAAAAAAAAAAAAAAAGTTTGCACTTTTGCACTTTGGGACTTTGGGATTTTGGGATTTTGGGACTTTGGGACTTTGGGACTTTGGGACTTTGGGATGTCTTGCACATCTGCACATCTGCGCGTCTGCACGCAATGTTGGGGTTACATCGTCAGTGGCCCACAGATTCTATATTCTGCCTCTAGCAGTATGCGCCGAAACTAATTGAATGTCGAACCAAACGTCGATCCAAACTACCCTATGGAACGACGCCAACTGTTCAGTGACACAGCATGATCAAGTCACATGTCAAATTACCACGGAATTTCCTGCCGAGTCCTTCTTGTCCTTTACGCATCATTACATTGACAGGAACAGATTCCTGCTCGCTCCGAGTGATCTATCTTGTTCGCCGGTTCGGCCGGCTTGGATTCACCACTCAAGTCATATGCCGCGCGTATTGAACGCTTTTGGACTTGGTATTTCAAAAATTTGCCTGGTTTTCCGACAATGTGGCGGTCAGCAGCGAGACGCAATTTCCGCGTAAGTTAGCAAGCAGCCATTGAGCTTTAGATTTGATATCTGGTAGGGAATAGCTAGGGATTAACCCAGAAGACACTATCTCGATGCGATGGCCGAACACAATGCACTAGGTAGTTCGAATATCAGGCTGTGTAGTAGACTACCTGACATACCCGAGATGTAATATCCCTTTCATCTCTCGGCCGTGTCTTGTGTTTGGGGCATCTTTAATCATACGACATAGAAGGATTCGCAAGCAACGTTCCTCTAGACCCCATAGCCAGATTTCATATCAATCTTACCTTCAGCGTGACCCATGATCAAGACAAAGTGCTATCAACCTCTATACAATGATGGCAAGGTTGGAGCAAGCATACTGAACCATAGGCGACTACCGAGAATCTCACTTACCGCACAGATAATCTTGCGACTTTGTTGCAGCCAATATATGCATATGCACCTACTCTGCAGTGCCACTGCCAGCCTTGCTGACGCAGTAAAGGCGAACCCCGAGCTCCAATGACTAGTCGCCTTCGTAGCAAGCGTCTCGGCAGAGCATTTAAGGTAAATGAATTAGTACTAGCCTAGTATTGAGGTTTTTCCATGTTTCCATCTCGAGGCACCGAGAGTAATGTTAAACATGATTCCTTCTTTGTCTGAGCTACACTCGAAAATCAGTCGTCAAAGCCATTGACATCTACCGGACCCGTGACAAACTATGGTGGCAATTATGCGGCAACTATAAGCCGCACTACTGAGATTTAACTACCTTTCCGCCAAGAAAAATCATTCTCTATATAAATTAGACTTGTTGATTTTCTATATTTTTATTATACTGGGGATTAGTCGTTTCTTTTATCGTGGATATGGCAAAAGATTTATCCTAGATGCGGAGGCTGAGGACTTTCTTTCAATTTTATTCTTCCTCGGAATATCCGATAGGCCTTTATCCCAGGGACCAACCTCCTTCCTAGTTTTTGGGATAGGTCCCATCTTACCGTCTGTATGAATGAGGCATTGCTTAACTTGATCTGCCACCAAATGTTAGCTCCAATAATGTTAGCGGCACCCAGCCTTCCAGCATACGTGTTGTAATTGTCAATAATTAGCATCTTTGGTGCTCTAGCATGTAAGCTACCCATCGATAACTACAATCAGAGACCATGGCCAGAAAGCAACGCCTTTCAGGAGTCTATCTCTTCGCACTTTGCCTGGTCATAGTTTCCAACTTTTGTAATATGAATTCCGATCAGTACCCTCAGAGATGGACTATATTTGCACCTCCTTCCGTAGATAATGGACAAATTAAGTCCATACCAATTAATAACCAATTTGTATCCAATATTACTGACGCTAAAGCAGCATTCGCTTTCTCCACGTCTCCCAGCGTAATAGCGTCTTGTCGGGCCCGGATCCGGTCTTTGTTATCCTAAGACTATGATCCCACGGCTCCAAAGACCTCACCAACTATCTCCGCGTCCCTCTTGTTTTTCTCAGACTTTTCCGACCTTTCCCTCTCCACTGCGCACGAAATGACAATTTCCTCGAGCTGTTCACGACTGAGACTCGAGGCATAAATCTCCAGACGAGCCTCGGCTTGATCATCTCCTCCCATCCCTCCCATTGTACCTGGGTTCAGTTGACCATGTGTACTCCCCGGTAGTCCCGACGACCCTAAAAGCTTGGACACCGTTGTCGACCCAAACAACTTCTCTTCCAGCCCCTTACTCCCGTTCTTACCAGACCTGGTGCTATACCGTGCAAGCAGGCGTCCATTCGCCTCCAGAATGAGCCCTTTGTCACCGCTCGGCTGCCAGCATAATTGTCCCAGGCCCGTGAACGATTCATACTCCTTCTTCCAGCGCACATGTCGGCCCCACAGCGTCATGTCCGCCTTGCTCGTCGTCATTTCGTGCAGTCGCGCCGTAGCAATGGTCTCCGCAGTGGAGTGGCCCCGGCGCGCCGTCAGGTTGTTGCTACCGTCACAAAGCCCTAGTTCGTCTTTCCATGGTAGTGTAAGCACGAGAAGTGCGTCGGGCCGGCCCGCCGCTTTCACGATCTGGTTGTGACGCCCATCTCGTATGAAGAGTAGCTCGAGTGCGCTTGGGAAGCCCGGTGGTGCCGGTGCTGGTGGTTGCGGTGCCGGAGCGCTATTCCCGTATCCGACGGTGCCGAAATCCTGTTGTTGCGGCGGAGGATGTGGATACGCTCCGTAGGCGTAGTTATTCGGCAGCGGCGAGAAACCTCCGGGTCCTGCTTGCTGCATCTTGGGCAAATGGTATGCGAGAGGCACTGTTGGTGTATTAGATGCAGGTAATATATCGCGTATACGTAGGCGCTTTTCCCGGTCGTCGTTTTTGAAGCAATGGTTGGGGTTTTCAAAAAAAGCTATCATTCCAATCTTATATAGAAGATTCGCAGCGGCTTGCATTGCCGCCGCGATATGTCTAAGCCAGGATTCTACTAATTATGGTTGCAAGTGTAGTTCGCATTATGTAACCCTGTTGGGCTACCTGGCCAATTCTTGGCCATTTCATGTCCCGATCTAGTAATTAATACGCCGTAAATGCGTTGCTGATCGCCAGCACACGTTCATGTTACGCAGCCTCCCACGATGACCCACGAGGATTTTTCATCGTTAATAGTGTTCCATAGCTCTAGCAATTGGATGAGACCCCCAAACCACCCTAAGCAGTTGGACTTCAGTAGAACACTTTCTATGAGGGAGGGTGAGTAAGTCTCTTTTGTCCGGGTACTAGACTCTTACCTTAGAAACTAATTTCACATTATGACTATCTCCTTCAGTCTACATAGAGGACCTTTGCAACCGTTCAGAGTCCTACATCGTCATGGTATGGCTCTTGGTAGCAACTACGTAGCTACCGGCATGCACTTCACCTCGCGAATACCATAGGTATGTTTGGGTTGATATATTATTCAACTTGAGTATCCATAATTTTTACATAGTCTTTCCTTCCCCCTAGTTCGCATCGTATAGATATTCGACTGCTACTCGGGGTAAGCCCTTTGTGATTATCGTCTTGTATACTGCTATAAGGACCAAGCCATCCATCTTGTTGAGCAGCCGTTTTGAGGCAGTCTATAATATTAGCAGTAATGTGCTCTCTACGCATGGTCCATCTATTCAGGCTGTATCATTCGGCTACGGCACTACGTTTGAATTGGAAGAGAGAGAAAAACGGTTACAATTAATAGCCAACAACAAGCACTTCAATTTTCTGGCGTTAGATTTCATAACAGTGTTTCAGTTTTACATTTCAAAAACCAACGTACTGGTGGCTTTCTTACAGCTTTATTGGAACAGTTGATGCGAACAAGTCCTCCTAATACCAAGTGAGTTTCCAGACTTTAGGCTATGGTGTTTCAGGAAGAGCGCCCTAATAGTTGCTTTCGAAGACAAGAAGCACAAATCTGTTGAAGCACATGGAACTTGTTTCTCTTGGAGATCTCGTCATAATGCGAGTTTTATGTCAATGCATCAGGGCCTGGTAGGCCATGTGCTGTTAATTTTGATGAAATAGCGGGTATATGAGCGTTAGATTCACTGTGTTGACCTATCTGAGAGAGATGGGAAGACCTAATTATATATACACGAGATGCAAGATTCCACCATGTACAGTACTTATGTGACATTATGCTGAATATCTTCAAGAAGTTCTTTACGGATTTAAAACTGCGCCGCTGTATAATACAACACTCCAGAATGGTAAATGCTAGCGTGGCGCTAACAACTTGTACTCTAGGGGTTTTTTATATATAGGAAACTTTCCATTCTTTACTTAGAGCATAAGCTAGACAAGGGTTTTTTTAAAAGGCAAATCTCGTCAAAAGGTTAATCGGCTATTAAGTCATTATATAAATTTCTATAAAAGCTTCCCCAATTAACTGTATAATCGTACTACCAAGCACAGACTAAGTGTTAGCGCTGCGCTAACATTTACTATCTCAAAAGAGTTGTATGACTTGACGTTTGTCGGTTTTTGTGTTAGCTCCACTAAGCACGGGCACCGTGTCAGGGCCGTGCTCGCGAACTGTATAAATATACGGCCTTATAAGCTACTTAAATCCGTCAATATACTCATACATCAAGCGAGAGCGCTGCCAAGAAGGATACACTCGTGCATTACCAATCCATATGTCAGGGTTTCACTTCGTTGCATATTTTATATAAATTGCGGCTGTATCGTCATGTTGAACTATCAAGTTTAATCACTAGATGAAACAAATATAAACGAAGTATCTCCACAGAATGACGAAAACAGTAGTACTGATTTCAGGTTGGGTCTCAACCTCAACTTTCCTGTGACATAGTGAGCTGATCTATTGAAACCAGGTGGCAACAGAGGCATTGGCCTTGAAATCGCCAAGGCATTGCTCGAGGCGGCGCCGTCAAACTTGGACACAGGCAGCGGCGCGCCGTACCATGTATATATCGGCAGCCGGGATCTACAGAAGGGCAAAGCCGCTGCAGCTAACTTGCCTGTCGCACACGGCAATACTGTTTCAGTAATCCAGCTAGATATCACGTCGCCTGAGTCCGTCGCCAACGCTGTCACCACTGTGAAGGCCGAGTCCGGCCGTCTTGACGTGCTTATCAACAACGCCGGCTTTAACGATGCTACCATTGCCGACGAGGCCGCCAAGATGAGAACCGTGTACGAGACTAACGTCATCGGGGCGTCGAGAGTGACAGACGCCTTTAAGCCGCTTTTGCTTACACCGTCGACCGAGGGAAGGCAGGTGAAACGAATCATTCATGTCACGAGCAGTATGGGATCCGTAGCCTCACGACTTGACCCAAAATTTGAATACTATAACCAGCCTTACACGGCTTATCGCTGTTCCAAGGCCGCAATGAACATGTTGGCAGCGTGTCACGCTTATGACTATAAGGACGAGGGAGTGAAGGTCCACGCATTTGACCCCGGCTGGGCGGCTACGGAGTTTGGAGGCGGCGATCCGGCACAAAGCCTGAAATTGGGCGCCGTGGACCCGAGAGTATCTGGGCTCTCTTGTCGAGATATCGTCGAGGGGAAGAGAGACAATGAGAGTGACCTTATTGTTAGCATAAACGGGAACACCTATCCCTGGTGACCAGCAGCTAGGGAGCCATATCGCAAATTGAGAATCTGGAATCTGCCCTCCAGTAGCATTACATGTTGACTAGTAGGAATACCATGACCCTCAATACGCCACTGTACAATTCCTAATCTTCAATGTAAGTGTTAGGTATGAAGTCAGTCATCCCCGGGTATATGATTTGCTGTAGAGTAAGAACAGCAACTATATACGACATGGTCCCTGACAAAGAATCAGCGTCTCTGCTGTGAAGGAAAGGGGTACTTCTTATTATACAGACTAAGACGCTCCATTTTTATGCTGGTCTGAACAAGGTACGGTAGGATGCCGAGGCACCAACTAAAAATTCCCTTCCTTGTGACATGAGGTTTCATTATTCGTATTATCCATGACGTGTCAGATGATTCGGAATAGGCATGAGCTGTGATGGGTTGTGATGTTTTTCTTAACTGAGAGCTATCGTTGGCTCTATCGTTGAAAGGGTGGTTATGTTGAGGCGTTGCAGCAGTCTAGTATTTACCCTTCCGGGGCTGCGGAGCCATTCCCTCCGTCTCTGGTCGGCTTTCGAGCTGTGAAAACATCCCCGGGCTGAACCCATAAGGCTACAGCAATGCAAGCAGGGAAGCGACAGTTACGTATCCCTTGTCCGTTTGGATTGTTGCATCAGCCTTGCTCATATTAGTAAATAGACTATCTTTCAAAGACCTCTGTCTTGAAAGCTACCTGGGCTTCGCCAGCGCATCTCCTACTTAGACAATTGGAGGACCTCCAATAGCTTGGCCTAAACTACCTTAAATCTAAGCTACTAGCGTTACCAGTATGTGAGGGGCATACATTGAATCTTAGCGATAGCTTGTGACATAAAAATGCGCAAAGCGGCTCTTACACTTTGCTATTAACGGAGGACAATACGTAAGATTTATAAGAACACCTTTGATACCCTCTGGCTTAAGATTTGAAACAACACTATTACTATTTGAGTGTTTCGATGAAAGCCCTTGGACCGTGCTTGAGCAAAGCCACCACTATTGGGAAGTCCATCATTGAAACGCCCTTATATAAACATGAGACCCCCCAAAAATTAATTCAGGGGATCTGCACTTGAAGATGCCTAGCTAAAAGATCCTAATGATACTTAAAGCCACGGACGTTGCAACGCTAATCTCTCAAAATACATCCGAGTAAGGCAGGTCGAACTAGCGGACTGCTGGGGGCTAGGCACAATCGATCGCCACAATGCGGCGTCAAGGCATATGAACAATAGGAGAGATAACACGACTGCAGATGAACCACCTGAGCTTTATTTTGAATGCCGCCACAGCTTCGATCGACATAACTGCAAGTTCGCTCGTTTAGAATGCCGCATCCTCTAGCGATTGTCCACTCCTGGTCCATTTGGCACCGCTTTTTAAGTCGGGTACAAAGGTCCTACAACCTTCCTCAATGTGAATAGTCTAGGCGTGTGTGGTGATGATATTCATAAAGCTGTGTGAGATATCCCAACTATTAAAAGAGCGCCTCGTCCCTCGTCCGGGCACTCTCTTAAGCTTGATCCCTCACGTTCTCAAGTGCCTTCATATACCGCTTATCACTATATTATTCGGCCATTATGAAGGCATTCCTTCTGTCTCTCGGGGCCCTCGCGCTTTCTAGCGTGTCCGCGTCTCCTGTGAATTCAGTTCAACAGTCAGCCAAGTCATGGATGGGCACCAACCTGTACTATCTCCAAGGACTCTCCGATTCCGACCAAAACACCTACATCAACGACATCGCCAACTACGGCGTCAAGGTTGTCCGCGTGTGGGCCAACTCGCAGGCAGGCGGCGGAGCCTGCGAGAAGGGGAGTAAGATCGAGAAAGCTGTGCCCGCCTTCGAGACGACCGTTGGACAGTACAACTACGCGAATCTGGACGCGCTGGACCTCGTGATCAACAAGCTGTACTAGAAAGGCATCAAGGTGGTCATCTCCCCCTACGACGGTAACTCGCTCATTGGCGATTACCGCAAGTAAGTCCCAGCTCATGGCCCTAGGCGTAGAAATGGGATTTCTGAGCTCACTCGTGTATTGAAAGGGACGTTTACTACAACACCTGGGGCACGTCAGGCTTCTACTCCAACGGAGATGCGCGGAACGCGTACAAGAACCGGATCAAGGCCATGGTCAACTACAAGGGCAAGTACTCCGGGAAAGTGTGGAAGGACTGGACTGATGCAATCTTGGCCTTTGACCTCCAGGTACGTACGGGTGAGACCCCAGCTGCTAATTACAAGCTACCAATGCCATGGAAGTTTGAGATTTCAGGTTTTCGGCTGGCTAACTGAACGGAACGAAAAAAACCAGAATGAGCCAATGTGCGCCGACACGTCCCTGTGCACCAACAACGACAAGGCCGGCTGGCTCTGCGACATCGCGCTGGCCATGCGCGTGGCGCTGGGCGGGCAGAACCCGATCAAGATCGCGTCGGGCGGCGTCGGCGGCGACGAGTCGCACGGGTGCACGACCATCGGCGCCGCCACGGGCTGCGGGCAGATCGACGTGATCGCGGCGCACAAGTACGCGGGCAACGAGGCCAGCAACCCCGACCAGTGGTCCAACAACGCCGCCGCCTGGCTCTCCAAGGCCAACGGCAAGCTCGTCTTCGTCGAGGAGTGGGGCGTCGACGCCGCCGCCGCCTACCAGCCCGACGAGTTCAAGGCCCAGGCCGCCGACATCAACAGCTTCGGCATCCCCAACTTGTACTGGCAGTTCCTGCCGCCCCAGAACTCGGCCTGCCCCTACGACCCCAAGACCGACTCTGGCGACCATTTTGGCATCTTCGTCGGGGGCGCAGCGGATATTGCCTCCGTGGTCTCGCAGACGAATAATGCTAATGCGAAGCAGGATTGGTCTGCTATTATCCCATAAGTAGTCGATAATATTGCATGATGCATGATGCAGGGATAGTATGGTTGGTTGGTTGGATGAATGGATGTATGGATCAACGAACGAACATAAAGACATTACCATATTAACATGATGAACATGATGAATTCATGTGCCCTACGCCTGTATCCTGTGCTGTCTCATCGTGAACCAATGTCCATGAAAGGCGTAATTTCCACATAGTCTCTAACAAGACGAGTAAGACGTTGCCTATATGAAAGTAAGTAGATTTTGGTAATAAGAGTGTAGTAGCGTAAATCAGAGACAACCCTCTTGGAGACGTATGAAAGTGCAGTAAATCCTGGAGTCCAAGCGACACTGAGCCTAGCAGGCTCGTGCGCCTTCTCGTATTTGACACTAAAATATACATGAATACTCACAGAGGACAGTTGTGCTCTAATGTATAATACCAATGCCAAGCCATGTTCGCCTTCTGCCAGCTCGCAAGCAACCGTTAGAAATCGTGTTCAGCATTAGCATAATGTGTTGGCATGGACCATGCCACCTTCATGTTCTGCGCATGAGCGGCTTCATACCTCCTCATTAGCGACAGCCTCATATTGACCTCTTCTCCTTCCAGTTAACCCCAATCTCATTGCAGCCGGGCTCTCGTATACCTCAGTGTAGTTAATGCGCTCCCCTCCAAACATCGCATCACCATTTTCCCTCTGTCCAAACATAGGCGATGGGTCGCACCAGAAATCCTTGCAGTTCTGCACATAACCTTTGTTATATGGGTTCTTCTTCTTGCGCATCTTCGTTCCTGTCGCTGCCCCACGGCCCGTGGCGGTTTCAATGAAGGTGTCAACACCAAGTAGCCGACTCCATTGCTGCAAGAAACTTCGGTGCTTGTGCCCATGCTGTCCCTTTTTCGCCCCAAGCGGGTCGTCCGCTGCGGAAGCAGGCGCCCCTGCGTCTGGATGGCTGGGATCTAACGGAGCTCCAGTGCTTGTGAAGGCTGATACCAAAGCGGTGTTGCTTCCATCTTGAATACCATACATATTTTCGTAGGTTGTCATTGCTCGAGCAACCTGGACGAATTGTACGAAAATAAGCATACTAACCCACGTAAGTTGTAGAGTTGCCCATATGCCTAGTAGTACCGTATATGGGTCGGCATTGACAATTTTACAGAGCGACTCAGACAAGATTAAGCACTCTGACGAGCCAGATTTGGGCATTTCTGAGAAGTAGTAGTACAATAGCCAATCAAAAGTGAGAATGCCAAAGATTAAGCTGATCAAGTAGATGAAGAAATGGCGATGGTTATTGACACCGACACAGTTGTTGACCCAAGGGCAATGGCTGATGAGACGTTAATGTGGCTGTCCAAACTTGTCTCTTGAAATGACTTACTGGTCATGCTTGGCGACACAGCGTTGGCATCGTCTGCAGTGTTTGCTTCGGAGAGGTGTACGAATCATGCAAGTGGTACAGAAGTTCGATTCATCAAACTTCCACAGGCTCAATAACTCGTCGATGACAGCCTTTTGCTCTGCAATGCCATTGAGCTTAGGAACAAAGCCCGGATCAAAAGTCATCGATGTTGCGTAGTAGTACATCGTAAACCCATAGAATACGAGGAAAACTAGGTTGAGGAGCGGATGACTAAAATATGTTGCTGTCCTCTGTTAGCAAGTTTGTCAGGGCAAAAGAAGGTTGACTTACTTGGGACTACTATCAACAGCCATTGGACACCGATTAGAAACAAAGATCCAGCGAAGATCCCTGCCAGCCAAGGCTGCATTTCATTAGGACCTTAACAAAGCCTTTGTTATAGTAGGATATCATACCGTCTTATGGAGATGTCTCATATCTGGAGGTGCATACTCGAGTATTTGGTTTGTAACCCACTGAAAGCCGAAAGCAACAAATAATGCGATAAACGCGGATAGGAATATCGGCAAGTGCGACACGATCAAAAGCTCAATCCAGAGCATCGCTGTTGGCAATAGGAATAGGAATTTGTTCATGAAACCTCGTTTGTCTTTGAGGAAGAACGATGCGCCTGGCCACCACGGTACTGCTGCGTGCCCTTCCTGATCATAACCACATTCTCTTAACGCACGATGCCATGCGCCAACAGTGTTCAAGTCCTTCGCTGTTATCGCTGGAGTTTTACCTGTTTGCGTCTTGGCGAACCGATCTGCCCCATATTCTATGAGCTTGAGGATGCACTGCGGTGAGCCTTTAACCAATGCCCAGTGTAATGCTGTGAAGCCTTGCTCGTCTGTCGTATGCACGCTCGCACCCCAACGCAGGTACAGGTCGACGCATTGTGGGAACCCTTTATATGCAGCCCACATTAGACTTGTATGCCCGTATGCATCGGCCACATCGACTGGTATGCCCTGGTGTAATAACAAAGTGACCAATAGTACATTGCCATTGAATGTGGATATGTGTAAGGTATTGTAACCTTGCGCGTCGGTGATCAGAGGGTCAGCACCGTGTTGGAGAAGGAGGTTCACAGTATAGTAGTTGGAACGCTGAGCGGCCCATTGGAGCGGTGTCGCGATGGATTCGCCTCCTTTCTTGTTGATGTCGGCGCCTTTCTCGATCAGGAATTTGCACATGGAGTATTGGTTATTGATGGCAGCCCACTGTATTCAGCTTTGTCAGTAGAATAACTTCGACATGGTAAATGAGAATGTCGCATACATGGAGAGGCGTTATGCCCTCGTCATCGGTGTAGGTAGCATCGTACTCTGAAGACTCGAATAGCTTCTCCATGCCTGGTATGTCCCCAACTCGGGCTATTTGCATGATGTCGGGCGATGCTGAAGACGCATCGTTCCCTGGAATGTCACCCATCTCCATGTCTTGGGAATTGAGTTTCGGCGTAGCCGCGTTGCCTTTCGCAGCCGGCTGCGTGGGAGCGCCGGCAATGGTGCTGTTGAGCGAGGTTTGGGACATGGGTTTGGACAATGGGGTGGAAGTTGGCTTATTCGATCAAGTTGGATTATAGATTCTAGGACGGTCAAGAGCGATAGAACGTTGGATTTACAGACGGTCGTTAATGGGCATATCGATTCGAGCTTGGCATACTATCCTCAGCTTGGTACACAACGGCGATTACAGACAGCTTGGCCGTATGGAGGGAACAGGACTTGGCGCTGACGAAGGAGATAAATGCTGCCGCTAGACCAAATTGTACACAACGATACGGAGAAACGAAGAAAGAAAGCGGCAACAGCAGTCGAAATAACTTTGATAAAGGCACAAGAATGTTGCAGAACTTCTCCTATAGATGTCGGGAAATAAAGGACTAGGTGACCCTACTACGTGTAGAAGGCACTAGCGTGGCCTACGTAGCAAATGTGAATGCAAAAAAAGTTGTCGCATTCTACACATAATTTGGAGGCGGAGTGCGACAATTCTTTTTTCTGAAACTTTTGCGTAGGGCGCTGAGCCACTCGCTGTCCGGCGCTGCGGGGCGTAAACACAGCCACCTTATCCACTAACACCTGAACTAGAAACCACAGCAGCTCGTTGGTCCCTGGAAATTCGGTACGAAGAACCCTGGCAGCTGAAGTCCCCATAAAATTGAGTAGCTGTAGCCCCAGTATACCTACCTATTGCACCGCTAATCAGTGTAAATGCCGCCTTGGCACCGATAACGCGAGGCGTCGTGCGATGAAGCCAATTCATCAGGTCACTCCGGTACATCAATACCCGTCCCACTTCGACTTCACAACACGTCACTCCTCGCATCTTCACGAAGACTATACAAACGAAGAAAGACAGCTTTCTCCGCTGATCAGTATGTGATCCCAAGGCGTTATCACCAGCGGCAAGACACAGGTAACTGGTACCTCTTGTACTAATAAGCATATTACTGCTTGTCAAAACTCGTCAAATTATACCCTCCTCTTCCTCTTTCACGACAACGACGCCAAAATGTCTCTCTCCACCCAAATAATAGAAAACCTTAAACGGGCCGTTGAATACATATTCACGCCGTCGGCGCCAGTCTTCGTCGTGGGGCTGCTGATCGTCTTCGTGGTGCCCGTCCTCGTCCACTTCTTCATCACGCGCAAAACACCATATACAAGCCTACCGTCGATCCTTCTCGCAGGCCCGGCAGGCGGGGGCAAGACCTCGCTGCTAACGCTTCTCGAGCGCGGCGATGCGGCGGCCGAAACCCACACCTCGCAGGTGCCACACGCCATCGAGCTGACGGTGTCCTCGGACGCCGGCGCATCCACCTTCCGGGAAGCAGCGCGCGAGGACGCACCAGGCTCGCACAAGAAGTTCCTCTTGATCGACACGCCCGGCCACGGGAAGCTGCGGGGCGCTGCTATGGGACAGCTGGGCGGAGACGGCAAGAGCAACATGAAAAGCCAGACGCAGCTTGGGGACTCGGCGATGCTGCGAGGCGTCGTGTACATGCTCGATGCCGCCACACTGGACGACTCGCTCGCGGACGCCGCCACGTATTTGTACGAGGTGTTATTGGCGCTGCAGAAGCGCGCGGGCTCCGGCCGGACGTCGCGGTCACCAAACGCCGTGCATGTCCTCGTCGCTGCGAACAAGCTGGATCTGTTTACGGCGATGCCGGCTTCGCTCGTACGCAGCAATCTCGAAGCTGAGCTAGGGCGGATGCGGCAGTCGCGCAGCAAGGGGCTGCTGGACTCGGGCGTAGGGACTGACGATATTGGATCCGAGGAACAGGATAACTGGTTAGGCGAGTACAGCTCGGAAAAATTTACGTTTGGTCAGATGAGGGAGTTTGACATTGAGGTGGATGTTATCGGGGGCAGCATACTTGAGGGTAATATTGATAAGTGGTGGGATTGGATCGCTGGCCGCTTTTAGAGCGCGAGTTCGACAGCTCTGTGATGATAATAGCTTGATTAACAGACACTAGGCACAAATAATACCCCAGTAAGACCTATTTTTGAGTAAGTTCTAGCCTCACTGTGTTCCATGACCTAAGCATACACAAGGCGCGCACTATATGTCCAAATGTCATAATTCCGTGATTCATTATGTGAAGACGTTGAGTCTGCCGTTTAGATGATGAGCCCGCCAACTAGCATATCTAGAACCTCGAGTTGATCCGTTCTGAAGCCACTGAACCTAGTCTGCTCTAACGGTGCTTCTAATCACAAGTTCTAGAACCCATTTACCGCTATTCCCAAAACACCGATCTATGTTAATAGCTATTCAATAATACCCCATTAGGAAAGAAAACACTAATTTAAATCATGGACAAATGCTCTGTAGCCAGGTACAAACAGTTTATGTCTTGACCTGCTTGACCATCCAGGTAAGCAGGTCAACCTTTGTAACAATTGCAATTGGCTTGCTGAGAGTGTTCCCCTTGCTGTCGCCGGGCTCGGTAACAACGGCGGCGCTATTCCACTCGAAGAAGTTATTGAGCTCTGTGAGCGGTGTATCGAGTGTGATCTCGACGAACTTGCGTCTCTTGGCGCCCTTGCCCTCACGTGGATCTGTCACGACCTCATCCAACTTGCCAAAGTCAAACATGACGTCGCCGACCGGGCTCTGACCTGTAGCGCGGCCCCGTGAGATGTAGCTAAGCAGGTTGCCGAGGGTGACAAGGCCCACGAGCTTGCCGCCGGGACCAGAAAGGACGGGAAGCTGGTCGAAACCACGGTCCCGCATCGTCTCGATGGCTTCGGCGCATGAGCTTGTCGATAAGACCGAGGTCACAGGCTTCAGGCGCAGAGAGCGGATCGTAGCACCAGAATATGGATCTTTGATCTTTTTCGTGGAAGCAATATCACCAGTCCCGTTCCCAGCCGCCGCCGCCTTCGCCGCAGCGTCCGCAGGCAGCAGGAGATCGTTGGCGGCCAGCCAATCGTCGTCAGCGAACTTGGTGAGGTAGCTGCGGATGCTGTCCGGCATCACGACGACAACGAGGTCGTCCTTGCCCAAGCCTAAGTCTTTCACTGCCTTGACCATGCCGGCCATGGCACTTCCCGAGCTCCCACCCACTAGCAGGCCTTCCTCAGCGATGAGTCTCCGCGCAAACTGGAACGACTCCTTGTCGTCTGTCTTGTACCACTTATCAACCTTGTGCTGGTCCAAGACGTCCGGCACGAAGTCATAGCCAATGCCCTCAACTTTATATGGTTCGTCGCGGTGTTCCTCATTCAGGGACTCAGGCAGCGCAAGGATACTGCCCTGCGGATCCGCTGCTACAATCTTGATATCCTTGTTGTGTTTGCGCAGACCATTGGCCAGCCCCGTGATTGTACCACCTGTTCCCGCACCCGCCACAACGCAAGTAATCTTGCCGCCAGTCTGTTCCCAGATCTCCTCGGCGGTACCGAACTCATGTGCGAGCGGGTTATTTTCGTTGGAGTATTGGTCAAGGATGTGAGCGTTGGGGATCTCTTTGACAAGGCGTCGAGCGACACCGATGTGGCTTTCGGGGCTGTCCCATGCGGCTTGGGTGGGTGTGCGGATGATGGTAGCGCCGAGGGCTTTGAGAACCGAAACCTTCTCAGCTGACATCTTCTCGGGAAGCGTAATGATGGTTTTGTATCCCTTCACAGCGCCCACAAGCGCCAGTCCAATGCCTGTGTTACCGCTCGTTGGCTCGATCAATGTGTCGCCCGGCTTGATACGTCCGCTGCGCTCTGCTGCTTCGATCATGCGTAAAGCAATACGGTCCTTCACGCTGCCACCGGCGCTGAACAGCTCGACCTTTGCGTAAACCTGACATTCTATACCCAGTGATTGCGGAATCTTGTTAAGCCGTACGAGGGGTGTGTTGCCGATGATCTCGGTCGCTGAAAGAACAGTTGCGGCCCGCGGGAGGACGTGAGGGAGGGTTGAGGTCTGTAAGCCAGAGGCACCGTTGGTGCCGTTTGTGGAAACCATTGTTTTGTACGTGTAGGAGTAGTAATCTATGAGTAGCTGCAATACCAGCGGGATAGGAGGAAGGCTAAAAAAAGTCGCAATATCTCGATCTGGATCTCTCGTCTTTATCGAGGTCTGTGACGGTTGATGAAGACGAAAAAAGTCTTCAGATACAGTAATAAGCTTGCCATGTTTAGGTGGGATGGCGTGAAGTCTGGGAGTACATAGCCGCCTAAAAAGATTACCCCGCCAAAAGCCGCTGGTATGCGCCACCTCTAAATCCCTAAATTCCGTGCCTGGCTATCAAGTCCTGCAAAGGGCTTCACGATTATAATTACACAAACTCTATTTCAGCAAAGGGGGTCTATTCTTTTTGCTCTTGATAATTTTCCTTCCTTTTTCAGTTTCTAGTAAACAATTCAAAGTGATCTTCAGCTTCAACTCAGGCACGAGTGCATTTATCATCCTCGAAGCATATATTTCGAAACCCTGTCCAATCATTTCATTACGTGTTCTGACTCGGACTCACAATATATTCGATTGTTCGAACACCAACGGAAATATGATATGTCAATTTTACCCCTGATAACTTAAGTAGTATCATATAGTAGAAAGTCCAAAGACAGGCGACAAATCCTCGTGAAAACCAAAATGTCCCCATCGAGATCTTGAACACTTCGTACCCGTTCAAAAGTTCGCATTCACGTTAACATGCCAAGTTAGTCACTAGATGGCCTGCGAGGAGAGGACAATGTATCATCGAGTTGGAGAATAGCAGTATCGACTTTCGGCTCAACAAATATAGGCCATTAGTTACCTCTAGTGATCATAACAAGATAATTAAGCTCGTAATCCCTGCCTAAACCCATAAGCCCCCCCAAGTGTTACTCTCTTTGTAAATGCTGCTCAAAGTGGTAGTCGTGCTGATCTTATTTCTGCTTTATGGGCCTTCCGGGGTTCATTGTCGAAAGGCTCTTTGAGGTTTCCCAATGCGGCCACCTATGCGAGTTATTGTTAGACACTAGCCTTTCATTTCGAAGTAAATGGAGTTGTACAGCTGGATTCACTGGATCTAGAATAACCGCTTAACTAGAATTTTGTTTGTCATTAAATTATGTTTATTATCTGTTGAGCAACGGAGTTCAACATGGCTGATGCAAATGAGCTGGGAGGCGACCAAGTTGTCCAAGAAGACGAGGAGGTTGTAGAAGAGGAGGATTTTCCTTTGCCTGAGTGGCTAAACGACCACCTCGAATACTGGCACAGATGGTATCGACACATCGTCCACCAGGGGGCAGATCTTGCACCGGCAAGAGCCAACGTGTATAGCGAAGAGCAGGTGACCGACGTTGAGACACCCGCACCGTTTCCACTTAACCTCGAAGCGACGTGGTACTGCGGCGCCCTCCTCCTTCTGATCATAACAGTCCAACTTGGGGTTGAGAATGACTTGTTCGTAGAGCGCGGCTATCTGCCATGGATAGGCCGCGTTCTCGGCAGGGCCTTTCTGACCCTTGGCATCGCGATAGCCAGCACCTGTAGTTTCGAAATTGGGGGAGCCTTTCTCAGCCGATTGTTCCGCCGATTCAAAGAATGGATGCAAGATTGGATCGCGGGACTGCTGATCCGATATTTGGGATGGGGGGAAGTTGACGAGAATGGTGTGCCTATACGGGACGCAGACGACAATTATATTTGGTTCTACGATCTTACAATGCGGCGCGAGCCCATACGCCAAACAGTCAGTGGACTCGCAACCCTAGGCTTAGACTACACATTCGCTGTTTTTCTCCGACTTCTTTGTCAGCTATTCGAAATATTTGCGCGGCGAGTGCTCGGTCCTGTCACATATTTCTTCTTTTCAATACCGACTGATTTTGTTGCCAGCCTCCCTTCGTGGTTGGCCCTGCCGACACCGAGCCTGGAAGACGTCCAGGACCCTAGAATACTATGGTTCGAATATGGCGTCCCTATCCTGATCCAATTCTCGCTGTTGGTCTTTCTTTGGTTATTGATGTTTCTGTACATGGCGCAGGCTGAAAGATGGGCCATGTACGGATGGCGTCGCCTAGATCCCATGATGACTCTCACCTGGAACCTCATTAGAGCGACTGCAATGCATTTGTTAGCGTATACGGCTTACCAGCTTGTCTGCGGCATCATATCGGCATTAATGTCTGGGTTGCCCGAGGGAAGTTGGTGGGTCACACTCATCGACGATCCCATATCGCCGGTAATGGCCAAGGTTGCCCCGAACGGGAGATTGTTTGCAGCAATATTACTCCTCTTTTTCCACTGGCTGCTCAGGGCTGCTAGTAGACTTAGTGTCCGGCTTATTCAGCCATTATGGATTCCCTACATTCTATGGCGAACCCGTTATTCAAGCATCGGAGCTCAGGCGTACTGGACGTCATGGACTAATGTCATGGCAGACGATATGACTATCTTCGATCCCGCTAAGAGGGTCATTTCTAGAGTGGCAATGACAGCGCTCTTTGGCCTGAGCAGTTCATGGCCGGCGAGATTCCATTTGAGCCATACAGTGGACGACGCTTGAACACAGAATTATATCTGATTGATTCGAAGAGGACGTCATAATTAATTTATCCGTAGACAACACTTTTCTATATGAGCGGAGACTCGCCCTAGCCATTAACGAATAAAGGGGTTTGCAAAGTTGAAAGAGGTATACATCGAACATAAATGGCTCAGAGACAAGTTTCGATAGGGTATTGCGTTAGAAAATAATTAGTTTGATGTAGAGGATAGATTAAATCAAAGTATAGCTGGGTCATTATTTGGTGGATTCGGTAGTTTCGACATGTTTGCTCAGGTCTCATAGAAGTTTCGATGTGATTACTTAATGTGTCTCGTTGATAATATAACTGAATATACGATGCTTATTCCACAATTATATTCATGGTAGAATAGCTCAGAGTTTTAAGCGTACAACAGCGCTTAATGTGAACTACTCTTAACATGTGAAAGTGACATTGAGAAGTACGCGATACAATATCGTGCGTGACTAAGTTTTTGTCGGGTGTGGTTCAGCAAAACAAAAAAAAAAAGAGCTAGTAGACCTTGGAGCAAGATGTTATTATTAAAAGAGGGATAATCTATAACGAAATATTGTCGTCTTTTTTTGTGTGGCATCTTCGAGCGCGGCCGACATTATGAGCGCTGTGCCAGTCCAAGCTGGAGACTCGACCACAATCACTGTTTCAGTGCCGAACGTAAATAAAACAACGGGCATAGTTGTCGTGAAGGACACCACTTGGGAGAAGAAGTCAAAATAGGACGTTCTAGTGCCGCCTAGAGCAGACCTTGCATCACTCATCTCATTGGCGGCAGACTGGCCTGTTCAAGCGTATCAACCAACAGGGAGTTAGTGCAGGTACCGAGTTTCGATGCAATGTCCTTTACCCATTGCGGTGCGGCTTTGGCTAATGGGAATACACCGGAGCTCCAAGGTGCTGCTACATTTGAGATAGAAGGGACCTCTAGGTAGATATATTCGACAGTAACGACATCAGCTTTTAGTATCTCGATCCATCAGCGTAATGATTTTGGCTGATATGAGAGAAATTAAGGCAAGAAAAGGGTAAAGACTAATAAACTATAATGAGAAACTCTCATTGAACATCGTCGCCGTTTTCAGAATGCGTTGTCATCCGAATACCCGTTGGCTTATAGGGCTTATACTATGAAGCTTCAGTTCCTTGATCGTCATAGATCATAATGAAAGACTAGTATGGCCCCTTGGAGCACGAAATTAACGCTCTAGAGGGGGTTGCCAGTCAATAGTGAACTAAAACCGGTGTATTCTTTGGTGAGTAATTAGTGGAGTTGAGCCATCACGATGGGAAGGCTGCAATTTGCAAAGTCTCTGCGAGCAATTACACTGCTGCACCTGATGCAAGACTATTATCATCTTAAACCCTTAAGAAGGGGTAAATTTATGGTATTTAGATATGATGGGAGTGGAAAGGTGCGTAGCTCTGTCTACCGTGCTGGCACTGCAGAAGTACAATACCAAGCTAGCAGCTATATGAAGTTCCATTTAGTCTAGACTAGTGGGGATATATTTCTAGAAAAGAAGAACACGTCGCTTTCCATTGGCTACGCTACTTGCTGGCGTATGATAAACAGTGGAATATGGTGAAGGAGGACATCCAAGCCTTACTATAATTATCAAATTAGTGGTTGCCTTAGGCCCTGTTCAGCATTGTGATTCCACACGTGTAGTACACTGTCAACAGTCATAATCTCAGCGCCATACTGCTTTTAGATTAATGTAATCCATAACTAAACAACATTGCTGGATTCGTTTCACACTTGCTAAGGCTTTGTCGGCAGTGGTTAAGCCATAGTTTGGTATGTTATGCATGGCACTATACGGATTTCTGATAGGTGGGAACCTACTTCCTGTACACTTCAATGTCACCATGCCAATGGCAATACGGTCGGGAGTGTCTGACAAAGCTATGCAACAGGCTAACTATATAAAAATATCGTACCCTATATCAGTCTCATGTAAAAGCAAATCTTTGCGCCACTCGTGCTATTCCTTCGCAGGCGGATTTGCAAATCGGTCTGCTTGGTTCTTTTGAGTCGCACAAGGCATCGACCGGCTTACCAGGCCTATCTGTTTCAGCACCATATTCTGTAGCTTGGCGATACGGCTGGTTAACACTGAGGGTTCAGCTTCAGCTAAAGAAATTGAAGTTTGGTCTAAAAGCCATGCGACCCTTATAAAAAAGGTGGAGCATTGCAGTAGGCCTCAATTCTGTCACATGAGTCTCGACCTCGCATAGGATCACGCTAGGAGGCCCGAATGTTCGAATGAATTGGAAGGCAGTGAAGCAGATGCTGCTCTTGTCTCGGCTCACAATGACCTCAGAGGGATCGGTTACTAATATGGCCTAGACTAAGACGTGTAAGGTCCGATGGGCTAGAATGGGTTCCAAGAAGTCAGGTTCAGTTGTTAAAGTAAGATTTCGCATTATTGTTCCGTGCTTATTTTGAAAGTCTCCGTGAGCATGGTTGCAAGATAACACGAAGGTAAGGAAGCCAATTCGCTCGGCATGAAGACTTGGAACTGAGACAGCACACCACTCGCTGCGTACAATCAGAGTTGCTAGTACAGCCTACAAAAGGTCGGTATAATGATAATATGAATGAATGGCTCGGCCTTAAATGATACCAAGATTATACGACCTGGTGTTATTTTAGATTAGTTTCGTAGCTTGAGCCGAGAGCCATCATAGAACGGAAGCGCCCGAGCTGAAATAATAACAAACTATTAAACCCCACAGACCCCAACTACAAACCCCAACTACAAACTGACATGCAATCGCTGAGAACTTACAACCGTAACAATTCTTTAATCTTAGGTAGTATGTAGCTGCAGCACTGGTTCCAGACTTGACACCCACGTCGACCTGAGACAACTAGAAAGCACCAAAGAACACAAAATAATAGCTACTTTCCAAGCCTATAATCGGTAATTTTGGCTCGTTCCAAGCTTTTCGAGATCGGTAGAGTTACCTGATTTGAAGCTAGGCCAGTATTGAGCAAAGTGGCCGAAGCATATCCACATCTATACTGGGAAAATCTGCCCTGCCAAGACGCCTGTCAACTTGGCCTCGCTTCGTGTGTCGCCGTGAGTGGCTCGACAAGCTGAAAGGCCAATGGAACAGGGATGAGACAATCTATTAGCGCTCATTGGGGAAAAGGGTCCAGACAGCTAGCGACTTGCAGATCAGGGACACTCATTTATAAGCTATGTGGTGCGGCTGAGCCGCTAGCTGATCAGCTGGGTGGGCTTACAGGCAAGTTTTTTGATAGGTATCAAGGGTTCGGCCAGGGTCTTTGGTACGATAGCAGAAAGGAGGAGCATGACTCAACGGGGGTGAGTCTTGGATGAAATGCTTTGCCTATGGAGAGTGGACAATGCACTGATGCACAAGATGCGGGTCTGTTCGGGAACTGGCGTAGCTTGGCGGCTGAATGATGGTACGGCTATTCGTAGAGGCAAGGAAAGCCCAAGAGTATCGTACAAATAAAGTGAGGTTGCCCTCTGTCGCTCTTATTGTGGAAGGAAACTGTGTGCTTCAAACGACCGAGCGAGAACAATACGCCGAATTTTCCCTAGATAAGAGACGGATGAGCTCGCACCAGGACGAAAGCTTCATATTGCAAGCCATTAATCAAGCAAACGGAAATTCTAAGATCAATATGGAGTCAGTCAAGAAGGGAGAGACTCTTATACCGACGCCGAAATGGTTCATCGGCCTCCGCGTGGCACAGATCGTCGTGTCGCTAATCATCGTGGCTTTGGCTGGCATCTTCATTCACGGGTATTACGCCGACCCGCTGGGGTTCGCTATTGCTTCTGTAAGTTACCTCTATACTCGCCCAACCTCGTCTATGAGGAGTAGCGAAAGGGCCTATGTTCTGTAGCTAACCACCTCACCTCCTCACAGAGCATCTTCACCTGGATTATTGCGTTATATGCAATCCTCTCGGAACATTCGTCAGCATGCCGTGCGGGCTATAACACCTGGGCAGTACTGTCTCTGGATGGAGTGATGATCGTCTTCTGGCTGGCTAGCTTGGGCGCGAACGCTGCCCTGCGCAGCACATTCGTTGTTCCCGTAACCGTAGAAGACTGCTACAACGACGGCAGCGCCGTCAATTCGAACCACTGCAGTGTCTATAAGCGTGCTGGAGTAGCGAACCATACGGGTCTCGCAATCCTGTCATCCGTAGCTGGTGTAAGCGCCGTCATGCTTCTTCTTTTCGTCGCCACCTTTGCGTACGTCGCACACTACTACCGCCTCGAATGGGCTAAACACAGCACCAATGCCGATGTGGAGAAGACTCATGGCATTGCCTCGGCCGCCGGCACTCCCCCCGTTGCTGCCGCGCCCGCCGCGGAATTATCTCAGCCCTTCCTCAACCAGCAGCAGCAGCAGCAGCAGCAGCCTCAGTGGGCTCAACAACAGCAGCATACTGGTTACCCAACCCAGAGCCCCGTCTACGATCCATATGCGCCTCAGAACACGGGGTACGCTGGTGCCCAGGGTTCTTACAACCAGCAGGTGCCTCAACAACCCTATAGCCCCCAAGGCACGCCGGCTCCCGGCCAGCCCTACTAGGCCCCATAATGAGTGATACTGAGCCGGCGCAGTGCTAATATAGCTTGGTTGAGGATACGTAATTGTCTGCGTGGTAATATTTTTCTGTCATAAATGCATGGAAACTTGGACGCAGTTCTTATAGGCATGGCGTTCAGGGTGTTACATATATATCCAATTCCTATAAATTTCTCAATTTATATAATCAAAGGACGTTTAAAGTCGTAATCTTACATCTGCTGTGCTTAGAAACTATATTCCTACGAGCGTTCCATAGTCTTATGTCTTATTTTCTCATTGTCAACTTAACAAAAAGTAAGCTGTAAATTCTCAATCGATTAACATCAATAGAGGAAACTAGCACTTTTATTCTTAAATCACTGTCTTCACACGTATATTTTAGAAGAGCTAATAGAAATAAAATGAGATAAGGCCGGCTCAGTTACAGCTCTATTAATCTAACAGATCTTCACCTAAGCAGCTTTTTGATTCCTAGCACTTACGGGAGCCATTGCCTGAGACCAGCGGCTCGCAAAGAGTTTTGCTCTACAACTAGCAAAGAATATGGGTAGTTGCGGGAATTTTATCTTCCACGGTTAAGGGCTAGATCACCTACGCCGTTGAATCATGCTTGATCCAATTCTAAATGATCCAGTACAGATACTAAGAATTTGATGCTAGTTATGCTATGACATCATCCACGCGAAATAGAGATATATTGGCTACAACGGTTCTAACCGGCCCTTTCCAAGAAGAGGGGGTAAACAAGCAATCCCCGTCGCGACGTCGATATAATAAGGCAGTCAAAAATGCTTACTTGTTGATTTTGGGAATATAGGTGCTATCGTCCTCGAAGCCCTTGGAGCTAGATGCCTGACTTCTGTAACTATCCACCCTTGCCTTCTTCGCCGCTGTTTCGCGCTTTTTGTATTGTTCTCTCGTTCCATCCTGGCACCACTGTCGATACATAGCCGCCATGTCTGTCTGAGTCGACTTAGCTGCTCCCCGTTTCGGCAGGTAGGAAGGCGTGTTTTGCTGGTTTGAGGACATTATGGAAGGCGTCTCGATCTTGCTGAAATCCAACTTCGTGTAGTGCTTTTTTTCTTCTTGATGTCTTAGTATTACTAGACTTAAATTTTTTTTTGGTGCATATTTCCTTGAGATCAGCTTTTGGGTGCAGAAATGTTGAATTTATAAGGAAAGCTATTGCTCGATGTTTCACGACATATGACTTTGGATTTTAATTGTGTGATATGAGTATAAGTATGTTGCTTGAGCACGAGATGATTATATATACTTCACGAGCGGAAAAATGCAACACATTATCTGCTATTTATACAATTTGTTAAGGGTCAGCGCGTCTTGCGCATCTCATGACTACAGGATGTTGCAACAGCACGAACATAGGTTCCCTTGAATAACTTTGAAAAAACTTTTCGATGTGATTTATACGATATCAGATTCAAATTCCTATTTATTAAAGAACTACATGAGATGGAGGTCTGCACATCTTATGAAGCTTTGGAAGCTAGCATCAAGCACCGCACCATATATTCCACAACATATCAAGTAGCATTAATTTAGTATATCAATACTTGGGCGGAGACACCGGCATATTTGTAATCCTAAGAATATCCATAATTACCACCGTAATTACTAGATTACTCATGCCCAGAATCGACAGACATATGATAACGTACCGGCCAGCCTGTTACGAATGCTGATAGAATAAACTGCTACAAATTAAGAGCTTTGTATTTAGAAGATATATGTTTAGCGCTTTTATTTCATGGCCCGACTGTGCTACTGATAAGCGGCAACAGCGGCGGGTAGTATAAAGCGGAAGCTAAACACAGGCTTAGGATGGTGTCATGCAATGACCTAGCCTTTTAGGACTAACAGGCTTGTAGGATATGTGTTCTTAGTAACTAAGCAATGGAAATACGACTACCGCTCTAAAAGGCGTAGCAGTTGCTGAGCAAGAAGGCTGGGTGCGGTGAATAAGTAAGTTGTTAGGGAAATTCTCCCATCTTAATACTGAAGAAGAATATGCTTAGATTGATCATGAGAAATAAGGACTAACTAGATAATGAGACACTCTGCAGCTTGTTGTCTTTGTACCCTCTTCACCGATTTCCTCTTGCTTGGTAGATTTTTTTTGGTTTACTGAGCTCCCTTGTCGTCGCTCCGGGTGATCCGGCGACCCCAGTAATCCGTCGAATGGTCTATTTGTGCTTATATCTGTCCGTCCTCCTCTATCATTTTCATCAACATGTTATCTGTTTTTATGGCTACGACGTTTCAGAAAACCTCACGTCTTCATTAACACATCGAAATATTAGATAGTTCCTTATTTTTGTAAAAAGAGATCATAGTACCTTTTGACCGTTTCTATAATACTTGCGGTGGCTTTTACGCTGGAATGTCGGGTTTTCCGTATGTACGGCCCAATGGTTATCGATTTTAACAAGAACCACGAACGCATCACAAACGAAGTCGATGCCCTACAATAGGTTTTAAGCAGACGACCATTCCCGTATCGCAACTGATCGGTTATAGACAAGACTAGACTGCATTTAATACCTTATCATAGAGCATATCGACGGCATTCGGCTAGATCCGATATTTAACATAGGCTGTCTATTACTAGAAAAGGAGAAACACACAACCGAGAAACAATACATAAGAATGCGTAGGCAAATCTTAATCGAAAACCCTTAAAATTCATTAAAATTACTATAATGTCCTACCTTACGGAATTACCATCTTATAAAAGCGGTACACATAGTTTCGTCATGCCTCCGTATTGGTTATCTACTAACGTTAACTCTCTTAAAACAGAGCAGGACCTCAGAAAGGTTTCTGGCTAGAGGAGCTTGAGTATATATTCTAGCACGGGGACCTCACAGAGGACCTCCTAGCTTACAACATCTTAATCGATTCTCATACCTTGAAAGTCAACGCCCTTATAGATTGGGAATACGCTGTATTCGCCCTCTCCTCTCCCGCCCCGGGAATGGAAAGATGGCCTTGTACACTGGACAAAAATGTGTACATTCGCAATGGTAATGATTTGGCGGATGCGATCACAACATTCCTAGCCGAAGAGTTTTTAGAGTATTATCACCAGTGGAAGGATGTGGTACCAATGGTGTCGTTGGTCGAAAGCGGGAAACTTCCGGATCCTAAGAAACTAGAATAGTACCCGAATAGATAGCGCGTTATCAACATTACTGGTTCAAGGATTCATTATTTTAACCCTGATCCCTCATTATCAGCCTTCGTGATAACACCTGAAAAGGCCATTGGGCGACTCCAAGATGACAATTTTACCCCCCACTACTCTGTAAGCTGCCAAGCAATGAGACATGTACTTAACTTGCCCTCATCACTTCTCATGGCCCTTCATATTGAAGTTCTTTCGTTTGCAACGCCAATGCGCCAAGAATTACCCCGCATCGAACGTATATATCGCTGCAGCCTGCCACTCCAGAGCAGTTGTGGCCCTATGTTCCTAAACCACCAGGTTTTGTGTATAACGGAACGATGAAGAGGGGCTTCGGCAATTACTGGGCAGGGAAAAATTATCAAGGAGATAACTAGCAAAGCCAAAAAATAGAGAGCGGAGACCGCCGAGCTCGTTAAGATCGTTGTTGTTGTTGTCTTGCCCAGCTACGGAGAGCGCCATGGCCTGACAGAAGGCGCGTAGGAGGTTGTCTCGATCGTCGATGAGCGCTTACTCGTTAAGCACAGCGAACAAATCGAGGTAGTTCGAATTGCGACGGGACGCTATCAACAGCACCGCCAACACCAAAATACTCGACAATACGATAAAGGGCTGACTACTCAGAACAAAAAGTCATACTCGCAAATTACTTGAGAGGTACCCTCGACCCTTCGCCCATGAAACTTTCATTAATTATCTTAGGTCACTGTTACCCTCTATACGCTCATCAACAAGCAACCCTTACTGTCTTCTGCCGACTTCTTGATTATGTAGCAAAAGCCTTGGCCATTTCGTTCGCGGCGTACTTGCCGAGAATCTCAATATTTCCCATGCGGAGCATGTCTAGCACCTTGATATCTGTATTGAATGTCTGTTTCCACCAGGCCCTCAGCTCCATGGCCACGAGTGAGTCCATACCGATGTCCGAAAGCCCCGTCTTAATGATAGTCTCAAGCTCTTCCGCGGGCCTAAATAGAAGAGTAAGCACCTTCGCACCAATGGCATAGGCTAGTGTATGCAGCGCCTCAGGCTCCTGGAGTATGGCTGGATCCTGTCGCGCACTACTGAGTAGGGCCTTCAGCTCATCGCCCCTGACTTCTCCGCCATCAGACCGCGACGTCGTTTTCGTGCGGAAAGCCGCCATGCGGGGCTCCTTGCGCCACGCAGAATGCTTCTCCTCGAGCTTTGTCAAACTCGTCGGGGCTAGTCCTAACGTAATACTGCAAGGGTCTGTCCAGCCGGCGACTGGTAAGGTGTTTTCCGACGGCATACTCGCAGCTACCGTGAGCGCGTCCAGTATAACGCTCTCACGCAGCCCGTGAAGACCCAGCCCTTTCATTCTGCGCGTGAGGTTTTCGTTTTCGCCGACGACTCCAATGTCCAGCACCACTCCCACGTTGATAGTGGATGCTTTCAGGCCAGCCCGGCAGCGGTATTGGCAGAGTGCTTCCATGAAGGCGTTGGCGCTGGCATAGTTGGCTTGACTGGCACTACCGATAATACCAATGATGGAGCTGAAGACTATGAAAAAGTCTAAAGCTTTATCCTGAAGCAGCGTATGTAAATTCCAAGTTCCTTTGATCTTGGGCGAACAGCACTCGTGCCAATCATTCCACAACATGTTCTGCCACAGCCGGTCACGAAGAACCATCGACATCTGCATCACACCTTTGAGAGGAGCCTCGCCTGCCGCTTCGATGGCCCGAGCCGTATCGGCTACATCCGTCACGTCCCCTTTGATCAGTGTCGCCTCACAGCCCAGGCTGTGTAGCTCGAGAATCAAAGCCTGGTGCTCTGAACGATCCCCAGCACTCTTGCTCAAGAAAATGATGTGGCGGGCTCCATTCTCTGCCATCCAGACAGCAACTGCACGCCCAATGCCACCCAGGCCACCGACCAAGAGATATGACGCAGAACTGTCAAATACCGGCATTCTTTTTCTCCGCGCGATGTCTCCTCCGAGTTGTGGGCTCTGGTCCGACGCCCGAAGTCGAATTACGACGTTTTCTCCATGTCCGTTTTGTCGTACATGATGGAATGCATCTTGAATCCGATCACCGCTAAATACTTTAGTGGGAACTATTTTCTTCATATAGCCTTGATCACACTGATCAATTGAGAGACGAAGAAGCCTGGGTTCGATTAAACATGTTAGCTAGCTTCAACGTGGGCGAAGAGGTGAAGAAGAGACGCTAATGAGACCATCATGTCAAAGCAGGAGAGCGTACCGGTTCATGAGCTCTGGGTTTTGATACTCAGTGCGATCGATGTCGACGTAACAGTAACTCCTGTTACGAAGGAACAAGTCCATGTCCAACTTGGCCGCACCAGCAAGATCCTTTTTACTGAGATCGACCAGCTTGCCGAACTCAGCCACACATTGCCAAGACGCATTCAGCAGCTCGCCCGTTAACGAGTTTAAGACCAGATCTACACCTTTCGCATTAGTAGCGCGCTCAATGGACCCAACGAAAGAAGAGTCTGTTGAGCTGAAGATCTTGCTGCACGGTATATTGAAGATATTGCTCAGGTGTCCTGCCTTCTCATCGCTATCGACCGTGAGGAAGACCTGGGCACCAAGTCTCAGAGCGATCTGGGCAGCAATGTTGCCTACATCGCTGGAGGCATCATGAATGAGCACCGTCTTAGACCTGTTAGCAAGGAGTGCGCCATACTGGGCGTATTCAAGGCAACACTTACCTGTCCGGACTGCAGGCCTCCAACGTCGATCAGAGAGTAAAGAGCTGTTGAGTACGCTCGTCCTATCGTAGCGCCCTCGTCAAAATCCAGGCTATCCGGCATCTTGACGCAGAGTATCGCCGGCACTGTTACTGACAATGACAACGTTCCGTTGCTGCATACTATTACCCTGTCGCCCACTTGTAGATCTTGAATTGCAGATCCGACTCGTCGAATGATGCCAGCGCCTTGATTGCCAAATCCAGGCTTGACAGACTCATCATACTCAGTAGCCATGGCAACATCCTGTGAGAAGTTCGTGATTAGCATCGACTGTATTAGACGACTAAGGATACCTGCTTAACTCACCGTATCATTCACCGCCGACGAGTACATTTCGACTTCAACTTCGTTGGCACCTGGAGCTCGTGGCTCAGCCCATGCCCACCCTACCTCGGCGTGGATTCCAGTCTTCCGCGGTTCTATCCGCGCTGTATCGCTATCTGCGTGCACTGCCAGTTCGTCCGCCAGTTTGACTGGGAACCATCGGCCGACCATGACTTGATCCTTACAAAGCGCATATTCGTACTCGGGCAACATAAATTGCTGCTCGTCGCACTGCTCGAGCCGAATGTTCTCAAATACATCAACAATCCGCGGGTCGCTGAAGCCACAGTCGGACTGGACCACAGCAAAGAACAGTCCAAGCTCGGCGCGCAGGGTTCGCGACAAGCCGAGAACCTGGGCATATCGTGGATCTGCACATTCAATTGGCGACAGATGCGTCAACCACACGAGTTTCCGAGAGCCGATCTCTTCCAGTATTGCTTTAAACCGATCGTAATTATTGGGGTTTAGCGAATCAAGGAACGGTCCGTCTTGATCCAGCAATGAAATCACATCAGTCTCGGGCTCGAGGTTTTCGTCGAGACTGCGGCGGAAAACGTGGTAGCCCCTATTGTCCAACTCCAGCTCGATGCTCTCGACATCACTTTCTCGGTTGACAGTGAGCAGTGTGACTCGCTTTTCAAGCAATTTGTGCTGACCCTTTCTCGCAACCAGAATGTTGTTTACCGTGAAAGGTGCTTCTACATCCGACTTGGCCAAGTGAGGAGCCATAAATCCCGCGGCAGTGAGGTGAGCCTTCCAATCGTCCATGGTACGATATGGCGTGCTTCCCGGATGAGCATCAGCAATCTTGGTCGCAAAATCTGTTTCCAGACCCAGAATGAAATGAACCCATTTGCACGACGGATCGACTTCCTGTAGAATAATGCGGCCGTTCGGAGACAGGAGCTTCCTAACATTGCTCAGGCTTTTCGCCACGTCACTCGTGCCATGAACAACATTGTTGGCGATGATAATGTCGTACTGACCCTCTTCGAACCCTTGGCTTTCCAAATCGGCACCTATATCTAAGACCTCGAAGTCTAAGTTTTGCACTCCTTGGAACTTCTCTTGGACGATGGAAAAGAGACGACTAGAGGTATCCGAGAAGGTATACTTAGAGTATAGACCACCAAGATCGTTTAGTATTCTTCGCGTCGCTGCTCCCGTGCCAGCGCCGAGTTCAAGAATTCGAAAACTCGGTCCTAGATGTCTGAGATGACCCAATAACGATGACAGATCAACTTTATTGACGAAATTTCGAAAATCTTCAAGGGCATCTTCGCTGTTAACGATATCGGCAAGGCTCTTCTTCGCTGAGATGGCACTGGGGGCGGAGACGGCGACATTGAGAATCGTCGAGGCCGCATGTGCCGCTGGGCTATCCCCAAGACTGCTTGCCAGCGCACGCATACTATTCAGAACCTGGTCGTTGTCTGAGCTCTGTATCGAGGATAAACCTGGCGACGAGGCGCTTATCCACGATTTGAACCGCTTGTGCGATGGCAAAGTTACCTCGATATGTTCTAAAGCTTTCTGCGTATATGCAATTGAGAGCTGATCTAAGCTTGCCAGCTTATTGACAAATTCGGGCCTGATAGTAGTTGTGGGACCGAGTTGGTCTTCAGCTAGGAAATCGATGTGTGGTGCCCAGACACAGCGGGCGGCAGCATCATTATCGTCGGCCTTGTCTTCGCCTAGTAGAAGTAGTCTCGCGCCTTTCATGCGCAGACAGACTTTGCCATCGGCTGCGCATTTGCCACTTCCCACGACGGACCCCTTTCCGGATTTCGAGACTGTAACGCTGCATTTCAAGTCAGAGAGACAGCGGGAAATGTCAAGTTCTTCGATGCTTGTAGCCAGCAACCTGGTGGCCCGGCGAGTGTGGCCCAGTTGCGCACTGCAACTAAGCAGTTGCAATGCGGCGTCGAGTATAGTCGGATGGAGATGATATTCCTGGTCGACCATGTTCTGGCTATCGTTCTTGATGGTCGCCGTAGCACGTTCGGGACGGCTTGTTGACGTCCGGATGTCGGTCAGGCCCTGGAAATGGTGCCCAAAGTCGATGCCCACACTACGGCTGACGGCATACCACTTTTTCGCACTCACATGTCTGGGCAATTCGTCGCTGTCTTCTAGCATGCCAAGCCCTTTGTCCAAAGACGTGATCTCCCCTGAGCAGTGCTTAGTCCAGGCCCCCTCGGTACAGGACGAGATGCTGAATTCCCACCACTGGCTGTCTAATGTCTTGGTCAATGCGTGTCGTCGTAGATTTGTCACCAACTCTATCGGGTGTTCCTCGCTAACAACCATGGCTGTGCGGACAAGCAGGTTACGGATACGGAAACCTTGTTCCGCTTTGCACGTCTGCCTCGCGGCCTCTGCAGCCATAGCGACATATGCCGCAAAAGGAAACACGATCTCGTCTTCGACTCTGTGGTCTCTTACCCAAGGGGCATCTTCGACCTGAAAGAGGTTTCTCCACGATGGTTCTAGATCTGTGCTCTCACGGGCTCTTGAGCCCAGCAGATCGTGATGGCGATATTGCGCATGCAGCCAGTCCTTGGTGAGCCTAGTCTCATGCCAATGGCTGTTGACTCGATCAAACGGGTATCCGGGAAGCCCCGTAAGACATTGGTAGTGATCAGATGAGTAAAGGGACCTGAAATCCACCGGTACTCCGAGACAGTGCATCTTTCCGACCGCAGCAAGCATCGAATCGGTGCAGCGCTGACCGCGGATCATGGTTGCGACATATTGAAAGCTCGTTTTTGAATTATCTGCCATTATTTGCAGGAGCGGCCCTGCCAGTGCGGAGTGTGGCCCAATTTCTACAAATAGAGCGTTTTGTCCCAGCTCATGCTGAGCGATCCGCGAAACAGCGGCCCTGAATAGAACCGGAGACTCAAGGTTGCGTCTCCAGTATCGAGCATCTAAAGCTCCTTCAGAGAGCAAATCACCGGTCACAGTTGAGAAGAATGGCTTCCTCGGTCGATTCTCTTGGAGGCTACAGCTGATAAGAGCTTCGTATTGATCGCCGATTTCGCTCATGTGATGGGAATGATAGGCCTTGTCCACCTTGAGAAGTCTCGTGAGGGCCTCTGGACGAGATGTATTAATATTTCGGATGACTTGTTCAACTTGGTCCGTGTCTCCGGAGATCGTCACACTCCTAGGCGAGTTGTCGCAGGCGATGGTGACTTGGGGAGCCAGGTAACTCTTAGTCTCTTCCCAGGACATACCAACCGCGGCCATAGAGCCGGCTTTCTTCTGAACGTTCGCGATTCGACCACGGTAGAAAGCGGCGGTGATGGCTTCTTCGGCTGTAAGCGCACCGGCGGCATACGCTGCTGCGATCTCCCCGCTGGAGTGGCCGACAACAGCGTCGGCATGGATGCCAAAACTCGCCAGAGTATCGACCAAAGCGATCTGGATTGCGGTACAGATTGGCTGCGACAGCTCTGCTTCTCCCAGCCTGCTGGTCTTCGCAGGCTTGCGTAGTTCCTGCTCGATCTTCCACTTCGGGCCATCATCACCCAGCTTGGAGAGGAGTTTGTCTAGAGCCCTTATACTGTTACGGAAATGGGTGTTTTCACGGCATAGATCTCGTCCCATAGTCGGCCACTGGGCACCTTGCCCAGTAAATACCATAACTATATTAGAACTCTGCTGCGCCGCAACCGGCTGGGAAGCACGACCGATCTGATCTCTGTTGGCCACGACAAAGGCCCGATGCCGGAGATGCTGTCGTCTCAGTGCTAAAGTATAGGCCAGATCTGCAATACGCTCCGGATATTTGGAGAGGTACGACTCAAATTTTTCCACCATTCTCCCTAGGGATTCGGGTGTGTTGGCCGAGTACAGAAGGAGCTGAGGAGAGTAAGATGCTTCAATCGGTTCCGAAGAAGCGTGGTGGCTAGCTGCCGAGTCCAGGATCGTGTGAGCGTTCGTACCGCCTATTCCAAAACTATTCACGCTGACCCTGGCAAAGCGATCCTTTGGCCAAGGCAACGCTTCTACAGGCACTGTCAACTTGCCGTCTGCGAACGGTATGTTGGGGTTGGGTGCGTTGAATTTAATGTTTGGGGGTATGGTCATGTGCTCAAGGGCAAGGACTCCTTTAATGACTCCTGTCAATCCCGACGCCCCCTCCGAGTGGCCGACGTTGGCTTTGACTGAGCCAATATAGATGCCCGAGCCACCGAAAACTCGAGCAATACTCTTTGTCTCGAGGGTATCTCCTGCCATCGTGCCTGTGCCGTGGCATTCGAAGAACGCTGTTTGTGACGTATCAACGATACGTGCTAGCTTATAGGCCCGTTGAATCAGGGCCACTTGAGCATCCATGTCTGGCGATGCCATACCAGCCGATTTGCCATTATGATTAACGGCTGTTGCGCGGATGACAGCACGAACAGGGGTCTTGTCGCGCAGAGCATCACACAAAGGTTTGATATACACGGCGCTGATGGCCTCGGCCCGGATATAGCCATCAGCGTCGGCCGAAAATGGCTTGCACGAACCCTCTGGTGAGACTACTCCCATCCCCCCCAGCTTCGCCGTATTGCTGGGGATCATAATCAGACTAGTGGCGCCAACGAGGGCAGATTTGCACTCGCCGCTAACAATAGCTTTACAAGCCGCATCCAGAGCCACCATCGAGGCTGAACAGGCCGTCTTAATCGTTACGCTTCGAAACGTTAGAGATCTAAAGAATAAGGAGCATGGAATGTGAGTTCATACCTTGGACCCCTCAAACCCATCTCATAAGATACTCTATTTGCCAAGGAAAAATCCATAGAACCTAGGACTCGATAGGCTCCATACTGCTGGGGATCCGTATCCAGGAGCGTTGCCCACTCGTCTCCAAAGCTACCAACAAAAACACCTATCTCTTCTCCTTTCCACATAGTTTCGCCTGCATCGATGATGCAATCCCTGGCGACTTCGAGTAGCTTCCTCTGCTGAGGGTCACAACGTGAGATCTCACTAGGTGACATGGTAAAGAAGGATGCGTCCAAGGCGCTCAGGTCTTCATCCAAGAAGTACCCATGAGCAGTCTTGACAGTCCCAGCCTTTCCGGATGCCGAGTAGTGGGCGTCAATGTTGTAACGCGACTTGGGTACTCGGACCCTGGCGTCCCTCTTAGCAAGTATGAACTCCCAGAGCTCTGAGGGAGACTCGATCCCTCCGGGAAGCCGACAAGCCATGCCGCAGATGGCCATAGGCAGGAAATCGTTGTCAGCAACATCCCCGTTTGCTATCGGGGAAAGCTTGGGGGTGTGATCTGTTCCGTTAACACTAGGACGGCCGTTGACTGGGCTGGCCCCTGAGTCGAGTGCGGGACCGCGGTTTTCGGTCATGTTCTCGCTGCGAGTAGTCGAGATTTGGAACTAAAGTGTAATGCTACAGTTCGATCAACTATAGCAGACTGACTTCAACGTTCCAAATGTGCTCACTTCAGACGAAAGTGGGTTATTATATCAAACCTGAGCAAGTCACGATGATATATCTCAAATGCTTGAGCTGCCGTGCGCATTACAATGTACCTTGGCCCCGGGTGCCTGACCTCCTCGGAACAATCCACTTGGCCTGGCCATTCCTGTTAGGATGTTGCGATACTGGTCTCGCCCCTGACTTGGTTCATTCCCCTTTCCCTCCCCTGCTGCGGGTAAGTGATCACGAGGAAAATCTTGGCGAATTAACTGGCTCGCTCGTATCTGCAGGATTTACGCTGCTCACTTTCATGTAACACCTTACGATTTATGCTGCTCATTGTCATGTAATACCATACGACCTATGCTGATCGCTGTCGTCCTGAAAAGTCGTAGGACTGCAGCTAAGACGCAATACGACGCTAGGCTGACGGCGACGCTGATGTTTCCAGGTTCGATATACTTCGTACTACCTAGACTACGTAAATTGTGATTGCTTAGTCTTTGCCTTCATGGTTTTCCTATACTAAATATTTAACTTACCATTACAGGATTCAAAATCGGGCAAGTTAAATTAGGTAGGTATTCACCTCAAAATCACTTTTTTCCTTTCTGTATCTCTGCATAACCAAATACTAGAACATCATTGCTCATCATCTACGACCCTACGATCAACCATGGCATCTGTAAGTTTGCTAGCCGCGTGGCATCTGGATGACAAGCCAAAGGCACCAACGCTACGTGGTTCTTCTGTGTTCTACAGAAACCTGGAGCAAGTTCTCGACCAGCGTCGAGAAGCTGGCACCATGGCGAAGATCCCCAGAGGCGCGGTGGAGCAGCCTGGGGCTGTTGATCTGGTCACTATGGATTTCCTCTCCCTCACTCGGACGGGGCTCATGCGCTCTCTCTTTCTCGAGGAAGAAGCAAAGCATCCCGATTTCGCCCTCGCTCTCGGCGCCTCGCGTCTGATGAAAGACAGCCCGTACACGTCCGAGACCGAAGACGAGGTGGCCGCGCTCCACGGCGCCGAGAGCGCGCTGCTTTTCCGGTCCGGATGGGATGCAAACAATGCCATTTTGACGTCGGTGCCCCGCCCGGGCGACGTCCTCCTATACGACGAGCTAGTTCACGCGAGCTTGCACGACGGGATGCAGCTTAGTCTCGCGTCGGCTAAGCTGGCGTTTAAGCACAACGACGTCGACGCCTTTCGTGAGGCGCTCATGGCTATCAAGGAGCGCGAGTCCATGGTCCGGGACGGCAGCCGCTGCGTGCTCATCATCGTGGAGTCCGAGTATAGTATGGAGGGCGACATCACCCCCCTGCGCGAGCTCGTCAGCGTTGCCAAGGAAATATTCCCCGACGGCAACGCTCAGTTCATTATCGACGAAGCTCACTCGACCGGTGTCCTCGGTAAAAACGGGAAGGGTTTGGTCAGCCATCTCGGCCTAGAGAAGGACATAGCGATCCGGATGCACTCCTTCACCAAGGCCCTCGCATGTGCTGGTGGAGGTGGGTCTCTTCGCTGTTTCTCCTCACTGGTTCTCGGGATTACTGACTTTCGTGGGGTATAGCTGTAGTTCTCTGCAATGAGACTGTTCGCTCGATGATTACCAACTTCGCTCGGATCCTAATCTACTCGCACCCCCCCAATTTTGGCGTGGTGGCATCGATCCGTGTCGCCTGCAACCTCATGCGGACCGGCCAGATCGAGCCAGTAGGTCTCTACTCTCTCCATTTAGCAGGCACGTACTGAAGCAACTACGCAGCTGCGGCTCCAGCTCCAAAGAGTCGTGAGAAAATATTACGAGACCATCACATCTAACGAGATCTTCGACGAGGCGGAGGAGGCCGGCCTGCTTTCGCTGCCGCCCGGCACGCCCGACTTCGAGTCGCGCGAGTACCTCTCGCACATTTCGTACATCATGACGCGGCAGCGCTACACGCAGTACCTGTACTTTCACCTGCAGCTACGCGGGTTCAACGTGCTGTATGTCGACTACCCCATCGTCCCCAAGGGCACGGGCCGGATCCGGCTGGTGTTCAAGGCGCACATAACGGACACGCAGATCGAGGCATTCGTTGGCGCCGTGTGCGAGTGGGCGCAGGAGATGCTCGAGATCGAGGCGGGCCCTAGGGGTGAGAACAAGATCCCCAGCCTAGCGAGGCAGGTGTACGCTTACCGAGAGACCATGGCCGCTTCATGAAGGTAGATCGGCTTGAGAGCCTGCCTACTTCGTCTGTCTATACATAGGTAGTAGGGTTGCGTTTGAGGAATCGGATTATGCACAATCCTCCTGGAACTAGTACAGTACCATAGTCACAAGCCTTCCAATGTCCCAAACCTTGGCCCATGCCACGACGTGAAAGTTCCGTGCAGGTAGCCGAGGGCGGCCGGAGGGTTCCCATGCCACATAGCTAACCAGCCAGTTATCTCATATAATCACCCAGTGACCCGTCCAGCCAAAGCCAAAGCCAGACCTAGCCTCATTTTGATAAGCTAAGCAGGCTGGTTGCAATTAAGTAGACCTACTTGAAACGACTAGGTACATGATCAGCCTATTTAGGCATAAGTAATCGTACTCGAATGACTTAAATTCGTAGATATTCTTTTCTTTGATCCTTTATCCAGTTTTTATACCGTAACGATAGGTTCCTAATATGCGTTCTTTTGTACCTCAGTAGTATATATTAAATCTCCGGCAACATCCGAGCCAATTAACGTGAACGGTGGCTATTCCTAAGCCTCTGATTGGTTAAGGACTTTATAAAAAAAGTTGTCGGTTGTAGAAGGTGTTGGCCGAAGGTAGTAGTTAAAGGTGTTGAAATCAATGTTCAAAACCGCAATGTGGCAAAATTAAGGCAGGATTCGGCGAAGCTTACACCGAATTTACCAAATAAGCAACATATTAGGAATCCACTTTTTCAAAGTTCCAGGCGCAGCTGCATCAGACCGCATCGGCCCGAAAGGTGCCCACATAACAAACGCTCTTCTTCAAGCCGAACACCGGGCTATCTAATACACAGTACCGACTTCGACACAGGATATAGTATATCTATCTTGGCGGTGACGCTAACATTTAAAGTTCTTGGGACCTGTAGGAAATGAGTTTAGATTATGGGTATTATTCTTGGCGTAGACTGGAATGCAAGTGAGAATACTTATATTAGTGGGAACGTGAGCCCTTTTCGGCTAGCTTTCTGCACGAGGCGGGTGCTGGTCCGCGGGTGCTGATCCGCGTGGATGTGGAATCCATAGGCCGTATATGCGCTTAGGGTTGCAGTGATATAGGAGAGAGGTTTGTGTAATGGGTCCCTAAACCCTGTAGAAGAATTGTAGCTTGCCGGGGCGTGTGGGGAGATATTGGCTGATTGCTGTTTTATAGGCCGTGGATGATGTGATACTTATCCTATGCGGCGTATTTCCGTCCCTGGCGGTAAAAAGTTCGTACAGGTTTTTGCATATGATTCGGTTGTGTAACAACAGAATTCGTTACTGGGATGATTACCCCTCATTATAAGGCGTAACTGTCGGCGTTTCTACATGTACTGGACTGGCGACGATAAATAGTTTGGACATGCTGCCGTCGCTGATTAAGATTCTACACCTATTCCAGGATTTCGGGTGTAAGCGTGGGTCTTTGGTCCACTAGGTGGCCTTTATAAGATACATACAACATCTTACGGCTTAAACAAAGAAAATCCTTTTTATAGTATTGTTATTTTAAGTACCGAGGTTTACGAAGTATAATCTAGTATAATAAATTACGCCAAAAGTAATTATTTTTGCGGTTCAAGTATAATATATGGTGGAGCTTATAGGCTCAAGAACCACGCTAACACCAAAGATCCCTAACAGAGGCGTAGTTTTGAACTCGGGCCATTGAGAATAAACCGTACCTCGACTCCCTGACTGATGATAATTATGATCCATGAATGAGTCCTAATGGGATTACTATGCAGGGCACCGGACCTTACGGACCCACTTAAGTAACCATGCTCTCGCCGTGGTTATGTCAGCGGCAATTATCTCCCGAGACATAAAATAACATCTAACAACGGTTGCTCCCAAGTCTCTGAATGATCCACCCCGGCTCCGTTTCAAACCACAGTGACAAGAGGCTAGTACAACAACTCTACATGCTCTAAACATAAAAGAATAAAGCTGAGATCCGTCCGATTTAGCGTGTTCTGCTCTCCATTATCACTTCAAGTCTAATTGGGGTGTGGCGACACGCTGGTGCACCCCCAGCATCGGAGTGTCTCATCCGCAACTTATCCTACCACGCATAGGTAGCGCGCAAGTCAGGCCACAGTCGACGAGATGGCAGATGACGCAGAGAAGCACGATTCTGGCGTGTCTACTAGTCCCGCGGCGGACGGGGCCAACCCCACCGTGACTCGTGGAAAGAAGCCCTTGCGATTTTACATGGCCTATCTCTCCCTTGTCCTCATGGTCTTCATAGTCTCCCTCGACTCGACCGTCCTAGCTGTTGCCATTCCTGTGCGTACCACAAGAACCCTCACTATTATCTCACTCAGACACACACACTCTCTCTACACAATTGTCTAATACTCCGACACAGGTAATCACACGGGAGCTGCATGGCACGACCTTAGACGGGTTCTGGGCCAACCTGACCTTTCTGCTCGCTGTTGTTGTCACTCAGCCATTATACGTTAGCGCGTCAGATGTGATCGGGCGCAAAATTATGCTCAATATAGCATTCTTCTTTTTTTTTATTGGCTCTATCGTCTTTGCGACCGCTCCTTCTATGCCTGCAGTCATAGTGGGACGTTTGGTCCAGGGACTCGGCGGAGGTGGTTTAGATGTGTTGAACGAGGTCCTCCTTTGCGATATCACCACCATGAAAGAGCGCTCCCTCTGGTTAGGCCTCCTTTCCATCCCCCTGGCCACCGGCTTCATCTTCGGCCCCGTCCTGGGTGCCCTCTTTACGCAATACGCTAGTTGGAGATACATCGGCTGGATCAACCTGCCCCTTGTGGCTGTCAATTTCGCTTTGGCCGTATACGGCCTCCGCCTCACACCAGTCAAGGGATCACTCTTCTCACGATTGCGTCGCCTAGACTGGATTGGTATGCTACTCTTCTCTATAGGGAGTGCCACATTTGCACTGCCCTTAAGCTGGGGTGGTGCGTTGTATCCCTGGTCTTCCTTCCGCACCATCCTGCCACTGGTTATCGGCCTCCTGGCCCTTGTGCTATTCGGCATTTATGAGGCACGCCCCACAGACCCCGTTATACCGTACCGTATATTCAGCTCTGTTACGGCCATAGCGACCCTCCTAGGTGGCTTCATACATGGGCTGGTTTTGTACCCTTTGATACTGTATCTGCCCCTGTTTTTCCAAGCTGTATACCTCCAAGACCCGCTTCAAGCGGCTGTTTCTATTTTACCCCAGAACGTCCTCGTCATAGCATTTACCGCTCTTTCTGGCTTTACGATTGAATACCTCCGCCATTACCGCTGGCAACTATGGCTCGGGTGGGCTGCTACAACAGTAGGTATTGGACTATTCGCGCTCTGGGGAGACGATTTCTCTCGTGCCAAAACAGCAGGCTTTGAAGTCATAGCTTCCGTCGGCCTGGGAGTTTTATTCGTTGTTCCGGCCATCGCTATGCAGGCGAGCGCGAAAGTAGACGACCAAGGGCTAGCAGTGGGGACGCTGGTCACCTTCCGGCTCTTCGGGGGTCTGATCGGGATAGCGGCGGCATCGGCGATCTTTAGCAACGCCTTCGCCCGCTCGATCTCTTCTCTCGGGCCTCTTCCAGACTCTGTAGCTCTGCTCGCCGATTCCGCCAATGCGATTGGGTTCATCCCCACACTAAAAGTCGTGGATATTCCTCCCGAGCTCAGAGATGCCATACGAGGGTCTTACAACGATGCGATGCGGACATTGTGGTATTTTTTAGCAGCTGCGAGTGGAGTAGGCTTCTTCGCCTCTTTCCTGATCCAGAATCTGTCTATTGAGTCGGAGGAGGTTGGAGCGCAGCACATAGAGCATTCTACCCCAGCAGTACAAGACTAGCCGCTGTCTATGAGATTTCAAATCTATCATGGAGGAAATGGTATAAACTACCTAATAGTAAACGCGGCATTATTCGGAGCAATAAAAGCAGCATAACCCGCCCGGTGGCTCAGCAATTCCGTTTTCTCTCAATACTCTATAAATTAGATTTTTGGGGTGTTCATAATAAAATGTAATAAGCCTTTAAAGCCTATATATAGTTTACTGTTAAATATTCTTAACTTTTTAGGTCTTTAATGAATTTAGTTAAAAAAATTCCATTCCTAGGACAAAAAAGTTTATGTAACCTTTAATTAAAGTTATGCAAATTATTGCGCCTATAAACACCGAGTTGTAATTAGACTTTAGTTACCTCTTCTCTCTTTGCGTAATAACAATGATTTACAACTGGGCTCCCAGGAGTGTGAACTGTCACAGTTCACACTGCTGACCTTGCTTCGTAGGTATGAAATAGCCCTGGAGAGATCACCCTATGCTCAATTAGCGGCAGCGGAGCGTCAATATCATCCAAATGGAGCTCATCATACAAGTGAGGTTGACGCCGGCGCGACATCGGCAAGTTCAACCACCCTATACTGTAAATTCCATATCGGACCGGACGGCCAAACCATGCACCAAATTGCGTCGCCAAGGCTATGGCCGAACCGGTAGCCCACACTTGGACTTCGCTCAACGTTGTTGCCTGGTCGTCGTAATTATCGTCACGAGTCTCTTGTATCGCTGAGTTGTCGCCCAAATCGTGCTGCTGTACGTTTTGCCGATGTCGCCAGTGTCTCGGATTCCGCTTGAGATGACCGTATTTTGCAACCAGAATGAGCTTCCATCTCCGAGGGTCCGAGATTGTATGCTGCCATTCGGAAGGGGACTGTGTCCAAAGGCTCACAAGGAGACGGCCGGTGGAGATAAAATGCGTATCGTGTATAACGAGTGGCCGAACCATATGCCTGTCACGATCTAAAACGTCGGCGTGTTTGAGGTGTATGACTGCCGCCAGCAACCAGACGAGCAGCACGAATACTAGGTGGACAGCCCGTATGCATCGACATACACGTCTGGTCCTATCGTGACTGGTGCTGTCTTGTAGTCGTTCTACCCACATTTGGTATACCGACGGTGTATGGATGAGAGAGATTCTAAGCTCAAAAATATGACACAATTAAAAAAAGCTCAGAATAACCCATGCGGCAAGAACGGTCGGGTAAGGGTCTGTTACGAACCAGAGGTCGTACCTGAAATTCCGTGGTGGCAGCGGCATGATGTAGAGGAAGATAGTAAATAGGTGAATTATGACGAGAAAAGCGCAATACAAAAGGGCAGAGTCGACAAATTCCATGATACCAGCGCTGAAATTTTGCGTCAATTTTCTAAGGTAGGGCAGAATGAATGTGTATCAGGAGAGTGTGATAGCAAACAGACCATATTCAAGTATTATCCGCTGACCGTACGGCGCAATAATTGCATCAAATCGCGGATATTGTGTTTTAGTGTCTTGTGGTTTGGACATGCTGATACGCAGAGGGCAGATATACGATGCTTCCATGGCTGGTTTAGATACTGTCTGTACACCGACGCAGGCGCCCTCGTCAAAGATTATAGATGGCTAAGACGCATCATCGTTCAAGACACCCTGGGAGCGCAGTCCCAATTGACTGGCCAGTATACGTAACGATATGAAGTCTTAGAAGTCAGAGGCCGGTGCGTTCCTCCCGGCCTGCCCATGATAAGGCATAATAACAACTTAAAGTCGCATCTGAAGTTCAGGGATGAATACACAGAAACGGGAGGATTTTAGGGCCTCAGGCGGTACCAGGATAGCTCACGTGTACACAGGCAAGCCCCCAGCACGGCTCTGGCTATGGCGAGGGAGCAATTTCGAGTCCCTCCGGTACAATCTTCGTGTAGCCGTGCCCCGGATTTATGAGTTCTAAATCGGGGTATGCGGGAGTCTAAAAGTCATTTTTATCGGCTTTCACAAGTTTCTTTCCAGTACTGTACAGCAGCCCAAGTGGAAGCTGCGTATATGAAACCAAGAGAGCTTTTATGCGTCAGGCTCGATCTACTTGGGCGAGCACTGACGGCGTGAGCCCGAGCCGAACAGCAGGGATCGCATCCACGTCTTCTGGCTTCGTCGTCGTGCGTGCGACAAAAATGTTCCAGGCTGTAGTGAAGCCCGACATCATATCTGTATAGTCGAACCCGTTGAACCTGTCGCGGAGTGATTGATCGGGCTGTTTGGGTCGCCGTTGCTTCAAATAGCGTATGACTCGTCGAACCAGTTGTAATAATTGCCCCCTGGAGTGGGAGGGTGCGCAAACCTGATTACTTCTATTCTCGATCATGTATTCTATGTCCTCGGCCGTTGGTAACTCGGCGTCAGCCGCACACTCCGATAGCTCGCTATAGAATAAAACCAATTCCTCCTTCGCAATATCTTGCTCCGTGAAAGAACTATTCATGGGATTTATGCTCGAAGGAACGACTTTGATATCATCGGATGCGACGAAAATCCAGAAAATCTTGGTTTAGCCATCTCAAGTCCAGCGTCCAAAATATTTTCTGTGTACTAATCAGGAGTTAGCGCAGTCTCCTGACTCATCCAAGACCTTGACATCCAAGCTGAAGTGATGAGTTTTTCTAAACTTCAAATCGGAGTCATCGGTGGCAGGACTCGATTGTGTTTGCGGTGTAGTCAACAAATGAATCACCTCAGTTTTAGCGTAGGTTTGGGCGATATTATCAATGGCCTTTTTGCCCCAGACCTTGTCCTCGTCAGTGGTTGGGACACAGAAAGTGACCATCCAGAAGAGTTAAGGTGCTTGTCTGTATCATAGATATCGCGGCTTCCAACGGCGGTAGTTCCTCACTAGTGAGAGCCTGTGCATCTAACCCACTGGCCGCGAGTCATCTAGGAAGATAATCTGGGCCACGTGTCGCTTGGTAGCTGGTAAACGTTCCAAAATATTTAGTAAATGAATCCCACTTGTGGCTATCTCTCTTTGTAATCTCGTACTGATGGTTGCGTAGTCCGTTCAGATGCTCTTGTATCCTGTGGCTTCGATATGCTGGTGGCGTATTATGAGAAGGGTTGCCGAGCCGGTCTTTCCAAACGCGGTATATAACGTAGTATTTGTTTCAAATCTGGTTTACCGTTCACAAGCTTGGTGAAAGAGACTAGAGGAGTCTTGTCTTGGTAAATGATCTTTGCTATACTGTTATCCTAGACGCAGGTTAACAACTTACCAACACAGAATTATAATATGCGCTTATATAGTGAGTACAGTTCAGATGACTGCGCTGATCTAGAAGTTCACTTTATCGCAGAGCCTCCTAGCAGCAGAAGCTTCTGGACGTGAAAATCTCGAGCTTCTCTATTAGAGGCCGAAGATCGATGCTTGGTGGGAGGTGTTGCAATACTGGCATCGCCTTTATCCTATCTAAACTGTAGACCTGTTCCGAAGAAAGCTTCTAGTCTGCTGATAATACGTGACTGAACGAGTAATCCACTGATAGTGTTGGAAATAATCGTATCACCAGGCTTAATATCGGAAAGATTCTTAGTAACACGGGTCGTGCCATCTCTACGATAGCAAGTGTAATCAATGACGCCTTCTGGGCTATCTTTTTCCACAGCCAAGCCTCCAGCAGGCCAAAGTAAAGCCATGATTGTGCTCGAGCGGTGAGATCGCAGAGATCCTTGCTAGAGAGACACCATCCATATGGATCATCGGACGTCGTCCAACCTCTTCGAATCGGGTACGTCGCGAAGTCAAGGCCATCGTATCCAGGTTCATCCTGGCAGGCATAGTAAACCAAGAAGTCACTACTCCTGAGACCTACCATGGGCCTCTAGAGGTGTTCATGGAAGCCACATTAGAGCTAATAGATGCTCATAGGCAGGTAGTGTCCGATGGTTAATTCTCCAAGCCTTCATGAATGTGGAGCGAATAGAAGATGATAGAGTGAATATGGATCGTTAATTTAGTCTCGGCAAATTGGAATAGGGCTGAGCCGCACTTGTGACTACTAAAGTAGAATAGCCATCCGGGGGTTGGTAATGGATAAATCGGTCATGATGAGGCGCAGGCAAAATCCACATAGGGCATTTGACCATTTACAGCACCGAATGTGATCAAGGTTTCTTTCAACCCTGACCAGATCTAAAAGTCCTATATTCTTCTCCCTGCCACGCCTGCGTAACTTTTGCCTTATATTTGGGGCAAATTTTTAGTAACATGAAATATTTTTGGAAGAATAGCTAGATGCGAAATCGGCTTCCTCTTCTCTCAGAGTGCAACGGGGTGACTTAACAGCGCACAGCTCAGCCACATGCTATCACCTCCTCATGTATAGATTTAGCTGTTGCACTCGACACCAAAATCTTAAAGTACAAGCTGACGCTAAAAGGCTGCTAAAGGCTGTTCACTGCGGGGTTTGGTGGCGTGGAGATAGCACGTGGCGTTTCAGTGCGCCGTCGAGTTTTGATGTTAGCATGAGGCAAGTCTTTGAGCGAGTCACCTCCATCCATGCTGTACCGAGAAATGCTATCCGTAGGCTTCTGAGACATTGTCTGTGGACAACTCTCATCAGTTTCAGTAGAACCAAATGGAGATGGGTTAGAAAATTTGTGTGCGAGAGCCCGTACGTCTTCCTACTAGATCCCAGTCTCAATACTTGTCGATGAAAAGATACTGGTTCCTAATTTTTAAGACCACATGCGTATGGGCTTCAGTACTCCATGCTCTATTTGTAAGGAAAACTAACCCCATCAATTTCCGTGTGGGGTCTTATTCTGATTCCAACCCCCAATCAGCAGTGACCTAGGCAATAATGCGACGGTGCATGCGTGGTGACCCGCATTTGAGCCCTCGAAATGAAATATTAATAAGCAAACTGATGAGATTGTGAAGTAAGCTGTGATAAGAGGGGTTGGACGAGTAAGGCTCGAGCAACATTGTGTAATGAACTACCGTAGTGATGCGGCAAAAAATGATGAGAGAAAGATTACATTGCTACGTAAAGGATTTGACAGTAGTCACAATGCCAGATCTCCATAAATCAATAATATCAATAACACTTACTTTGGGTCGTGAAAATCCAATCTGCCATCTCATCGTGGTGCCACCTAGAGACATCTACTGCAATCGCAATTGATGGCCAGGAGCAGGATGACTAAGTCCTTTTTGCATAAGAGCCCCTACTACATGCCGCGTTAAAAGGCGCTTCTGAACGACTTTCCTTTGTTACTGTTTCGACCGCTTGACGGAGTGTTATATAGATACTACTTTTCATTCAATGTTTCCTGAGACGGAAGTGTTTAACTAACAGTGGCCAAGAAATGGTTGCTGCATGTACAGCAGTGTTGTCTGCAATAATGGGCCAGAATGAGACAGCAATTTAGTGCACGCTGCAGGCTAACTTTAGGTTGTATGATAACTATAGTTTGTGCGTTCCTAAGACTGCCTTAGCAACGCCTTCAAATTTTCTAAACAGAAGGAGAATTGGCCAAAAGTATTGAGGATTTCTTGGCATTGTAATATAATGCAGCTAATTTAGGTCCACTATATCCCACTATATTTACAGCAACCTAAGCCTACTAAGTCCACTATGATTCTAAAGCATTATTTATTAAGTTATAATATAGCGGTGCAAGTGACTTTTTTTCTCTCAAAAAGAATTAGCAGTGCAATAATGGTATCCTAAATGTTATTTAATAGTGTAGAAAGTATATAAAATTCTCTAAAATTAAGCCTAACCTTATTTACCCAATACACAAATAGTATATTCGCACGGTATTACAATGCGAAGAGACCCTCAATACTTCTAGCCCGGACCTTCGTACCTTTCAACCTCTTGAGTTGTTTCCTAATCTAGATAGTAGCTCACTTGCCTTGTTTCGGCCTAGGCTAATAAGGTACACAGACGCACGGAGTACATGTACTTTATTGACACTCTGAATACCCTCCAAGGCGCTCAAACCACTTACACTGCAAATCGAGAGCATCGAAATTTCGAGGGGCCTCTAGCTTTCCTTTTGTCGTGTACAGAGCACATGATTACAGTACCAAAATACAAAAGTGTGCGGAAGAGGGGTATTTTGGTAATTACTCCACCTCTGACGATCTGGCTAGCTTGTGACAGCTGCAAGCAGTGTGCTACCAGTCACATATCTGAAAGCCCGATAATATAGTATAGAATATGATTAAATATAAAAGGGGGATATGCATGAAAGATGAGGTGTCTGGTTGTTCTGGGGGCAGCTTTTTCTGGTTAGGTACACAGTCAACATAAGGTAATTACTTACTATCAAGGGTAAAGTCATCATAGAAGCTCGGCCACCTGTGGCATGAAAAATCTCTCACGTCCTAATTGCCTGCTCGCTTCAAAATATGTGTATGTTACTGCAAAACGCATAGGTTGAGATCTTGCAGATACCCGTGCTTTGATTTCACTTTCATATCTGTGGATCCCAGTGAAAGGACCTTGAAAGGGCCTATTGAAGCACGTAGCCGTTTGAAAGACCCCTTCCGGGCTAGATCCACAAAGCCGTAAATTGGCTTAGATACACGTAAATAGCCAGAATAGCCAGTTGGCCATCCTTTTAGAGAATAGACTCACATAGACCTTCAGAATAGACCCTAGCCACCAAGTGACTGGTTCTATAGAGGGTCCGTGTTGGAGGCACATATCTGCAGACCTGTATCAGGTATATATTAACGGCGTAAAGAAAACTGCTTCGGTAGTCATGAATTCATCTACGGAGTAGTTCTGGTAGATTCCTAGATGTTGGCCAAATTGTGGCGCACCGTTTTGCCACTAGCTAGCCACTGGCTATCTAGGTACCTAAGGCAGTACCACTGACCTTCTGCAGTCACAGGTCAACAGGTATGTCGGTGTAGGCAGTATGGTAGGATTACTGTAGGCATTGTATGGTACTTCGCTGGTGGTGGTCAACGTAACAGAGCACGCACTTTTGAGAATGTATGACCGAAATTGTTGAAATAAACCATCGTACTCTGCTTTTAACAAACATTATAAACGCTTTCTCAAATTATTATTGGTATTCAATGGTTATTTATTCAATTATAATTTTTAGATTTTTTCATTTAATCTTTTTTCCTTTCTGTTGTTTTCAAGTTATTGATGTCAAAGCCAGCTTCTAAGCACGCAGATTCCATGCGAGAAAGGTCATTCATTCTAGCTTGTGGGTAATAGAGAAAATAGCACTGTGGCTAACTATTGGAGGCCGTTATATACACTGTTCCTTGCAACTGGCTCGTCGCGTTTGTGTCTGGCAACGCCTTGGCTAGGCATATTAGGTACTTCATCGCGTAAGCTTCCGGTTCCGGATAGTTATATGAGAAGACTTTCCTTCCTATCACGGAAGAAGGCTTCATCAAGGGTGAGTGGGCCTACTATTTTGTGTACAATATTGTGGGCTTAGCGTTAGTAACTTGCCCAACTTACCTGGCTCAGCCTCACCAACCATCCGCTTAATGGAGCGGACGGGGAACAACCAAACCACGTCCGTACGTGACACAAGAAATTAGGCAGAGTGCATTGCAATGAGGTCCCCTGATGAGCTAAATCTAGATATTTGTCGAGGCCAAGTGGGTCAAGTAGGCGTATGACAGAACATTCAGTATATATAATAGGATAGTCCAGTATATTTCATTCGCTTTGTCCCGCATTGTCGTCCCAATACTTCCGTACAAGTACGGATGGGGCTGGAGAGCTCACCTTACCAGTATTCCTTGTTATTCATTTTTGCTCGTCACCCTAATTATTAGCTCAATAACGTCCAATGGCTACTCGAGAGTGCTTTAGGCATCCATCTGCAATTCGCCTGCGCGAAGCCGTAGCTCAAGCGCACGCTACCCGCCAACAATTTGATAATGCCAGTAATCTCTGCCGATATTTAAAAACATATCCGGAAACAGTTCAATCTCAGGACGAGGACCGGGCCGACTCGACAAGCGATGATCAGAGCGAACAGGTACTTCTACCGTTGCCACCTATAGAGCTGATGGCAGCGTTAACGGGCTCATTAGACCAGAGATGACATATATGTCTTCAGAGACTGCACCGGAGAATTTCGCCCATTCAAGATGAGCGTCAACTGTTATGAGAAGAATTATATCTCTGTCGAGGCAGCAAAGCGCTTGCAATGCGATTGTACCGAGGGTTCCGAGCATATTCTGTTCTGGTATAGACGTGCCACCCCAACATCCAGCTTTCAAATAGAAAAATCCACATTTACAGTCCTCTGCATGGAGCAACAAGTGGTATTGAGAAACCAGCTGAGCACAACAAAGCCCCGTAGCTACACCGTAACTTCGAACTTAGGTATGATATTTCTGCTTGATAGTCCGTAGAGGTTCAGCATCTGGTGTGTTTGAGTGGGTTGGCCTAAATCCACGTATGACATATCAGATACAAATATGTATACATCTCCGCTATCTCTTTGCCGCCTGCCTTAGCAAAAATCTACCAAACAAGCGAGCTTACGCGAATATAGGCAAAGCGGTCCATAACTCCGTGCTCAGTTCCCCACATCAGAACCGCTCCACCTCTTCCATTGTTGTCCATCCAAGTCGCAGCCCTGGGCTTGAACAATCGCCTCGCAATTCCAGGAAGGCTTTCTATAACATGTGAGACTTGAGCCTCGTGAAACTATTACACTCAGTCAAGCTAACAGTGAAAGTGATCGGTGCCCTTACCGATGCCCTTCGTGTGGGAATTTCTCTAATACGGACCGACATGAGCACTCCCTATCTGTGTTGCCCCGACGCCAGGAACGTGAGGATCGAGCGATTTCAAGGGGATCCACTCGAAGTAGTACATCAATTGTACCAGGCGATAGGCTTCGGCGTGATTCCCGATCATTTGAGCCAGCCACACAGCCACGACACTATAGACAAATCGGGAACGCTGATCGAAACCGACACCTGCGTCCTCCTTCTCACCATTCAGATTTTGCCCACGAACATCGCCCGATGTTAGAAGCTCGTCCAGTGTACAGGGCAAGGATCGGAAGGCCCAGAAGCGTTGAGATAACTGACACATCGGGCGCTGACTCCGATTACTCATATGAGGATTGGTCGCATCGACAGGGTCGCGGAAAACGGACTCGAATAAGAGATCGAATAAGAGATATTTTTGAGGAACTAACTATAAAGCTCTTGCAATACTTGTAATATATCAAAGATTCCGAATTGACAAGTGGTGCAATAATAATGAGCATAGATCACTGTAATCCATACTGCATAATTAATAATTTAGATGATGAGCTTATGGGTGCAACCCCAATCTCTCCGATCTTGCCGATCTAGCCCCCCTAGAACGCCTTACGAACAACCTCGTAAGAAAACTCGTTAATTCTATAAGAAATTACCCTCTTTATATATCTTTGAGGAGCGCTAGAATGCAATCGAATTAGTTAGAAAGTTCTGATGTATAAGAGCTACAATAACTATATAATTATTCGCCTACGCGTCGCCTACAGATGGAAGAGATACTTGTATGATACTCTAAGCTAATACAAATATGCTTCCCAAGCGCACGTCTTTACGACGACATCATATCAACAGGGATCACGTCATTAGCTTATGCTTATTGCGCTAAGTACAATTGTGATTGTAATTTAATAAAAAAAAAAAAATAAAAAAAAATAAAAATAAAAAAATAAAAAAAAATAAAAAAATAAAAAAATAAAAAAAAATAAAAAAAAAATAAAAAATAAAATAAATAAAAAAAAGTAAAAAAAATAAAAATAAAAAAATAAAAATAAAAATAAAAAAATAAAAATAAAAAAGATTCAGGCTATCATGATCAAAGAACTGGGAGCTTGAGCCGTCGTAGAGACATAAGTCAGTCAAGACCATTCCAAATTCAAACAATAATTCGCCGCAACAATGAGACTAAGCGTACCACCTTCCGATTTATCATTGATTTTTATTACGGCGATGAGGCTTTTGATAAGATGATAATCTTATATAATAAATATGACTGGATAGGATGAAAGAGCGTATCAAATAGAAGCGGCGCAGTAGCTGTCGCAAGTTAGACCCGTACTAGTAAATCGAATATTGGAGGAGTAATTAGTGCATAAGGGCTTGGTCACCTTACGGATTTCTACTATTTTCGTTGTATTCAGGTTCGCAGATAAATCTGGACTGCTTTTTCAACTTAGTATGATATTCCTGGCACTCTCATCGTCTATGTGATCGAGTATACCAATTTCGCTCCTTTAAAGTGCCAATCCTGATTCGCCGATGCCTTTATTTAGTGTATTAGTATTACGCACACATGTCGAATTTCCTTAACCACCGGAGCCAATCAACGAGCTGGCTAAACTATATACACGTTAAGTCTCCTAATCGCAGCCCATGGTAACAGAGAGGTATACCCTCTCATTGTGCACACCTTTAGTAGTCCCCCTGGGCGGATTCAGTAACATTTATTACTGTTATATAAGGTGGATTCACAGCGTTGACTCAATTACCAATACGATAGACAAAGGACAGAGCCAGGGTCATAGGCCGATGAAATACAAAAACTTACTGCAACTATCAGTAATCTATTGAGTAGAGTCGTAGTAAACTAGATAACTTCCTGAAAGACCACTAAAATATTAAATTTATTGTGGACGGCTCGCATGTCAGTACATATTATGATCATTTATTGAAAGTAAAGCCCAGTAATTATGAGGAAAGTATGGCACAACTATATGACAGCATTGAGTCATATCTCAACTTAATAATTAAGAGAGCTTTTCTTAAATCTTTGATTAGAAAAATTCAATCTATCCCAAATATAGACACTTGCCAACAGTTTCTATCCACTTTGTTCATTATTCTAGCTATTTATGACGGCGATATCTCCGTAAATACTAGATCTAATCAACTATTTAGATTGAGAGAGGCAATTGAGAACTGATTATCTACTGTATCCCTCAAGATCCTCTCCCACATATCACGCAGCCGGAATTAGCCTGGGTTGTCTGGCGCGATCAAGCAGACACCCGTTAAAAAATAACTAGCTCTAAGGGTACTTATAAGAGACTTTATTAGGGTCCAATCAGTAATATCACTTGACTAAATATTTTAAGTCGAACGCATCTCGGAGTCTTTTGATCGGATAATCGAGTTCGGAATCTATGTATATAGTTCTATGCCTGGCCTGCTGTATTTTACTCGGATGCTCTGGGTCTTAATTTCGTTTGGTCAAGTATGGGGCATCTCTTTCTGCCAAGTATAAAGAGAAAAAGTATTGAAATCTGAAGATATCTTCGTGTGTGTTATCTTCTGAGCTATGCTTGTGACGTAACTCGTGTTAATATGGCAGCTATTGAGACCTATCCGCTTCATTGTGCGTAAATCTAGAAATAAGCTAAAACTAAGAGACAAAATAAGTAGAAGAAAAAGGCAGATTCAGGACTGTAAGAAGCAGGAAGCTAGGAGACAAATAAAGACACGGTTTGCCCTTGCAGGTACCCAAAATGCCTGGAGATGATTCAAACCGAAGTCATCCCCGTCCAAAGTCTTTATTACTTAGTATCTAATCGTCTCCAGATGGCGAGGAATGACCTTGTGACACCTAGGTGTCGTAATATCTCTTTTACCATTTTGCATGTCTTCGCCAATTTTCGAACCTCCTCTTCAGACCAACAGTCCCGAGTATTCATGGGGACCAATGATCCGTCCTGTGGAAGCTTGCATAGTACTCAGTGAGTGATGCGAGTTGCTAAAGGAATCGCACCGCAAAGTCCTTTAGTGGCGAGCCGCAACAATCATCTTGTAAGGTTCGGGTAAGTTTGCGACCCAGAAAGCACTTTCCTCCGTCCCAGATGTCTCTTGTGCAGTGCTGTCTTTACGGCGAACCCATGTAAGTGGCTCCGTACGCTGGTCTGATCGAATCTCTGTCTCTTCAATAATGATTGTCGCATCGCCCACCCCAGTCTCAACTTTAATGCCATACCGGTGCACGAATTCGCGCGAAATCCAGTTCTTTTGGGACCAGGGCCGTTCGTGTATCTCAATTGTCCTGTATTTCAGTTTGTGGTGATCAAAAATATCTGCGTACTGAGTTCGAGATACCGTTTGCGCGTTGGGTTCTTGTAAGGACTCGTCCTTCGCCCGAGATCAGTTAATACGAATTCTCCATTTAATAAGTAGACCAGTGCTCGAGGTTTCTCTCGAGAATTTACTGGCAATATTATAGGGTACGTACCGGGTTACTTTGGTATGGATGAAGCTCCTCATGGTCTTCGTATGTGAAGTTGGAATCGGACCATTCGGAACAGCAATTACCACAGAACATTGTGTCATTCGGAGTTCGGGCTTCTCGCACCATATGAACCAATTCCGACGCACTGCAACGACTTGTCCTCTCCGCTTCTAGCATCTTACTAATCCAATCTAAAGGGAGATGCCCTCGGTCCGAACGTTGCTTACGGAGAATGTCGATCTGCTCGGGGATTCGATCGACGCCCTTGCAGTAGTTGGAATCTGGGGCGAGTTTGTTGAGTACATGGCGTCTTTCAAGCCCTACTAGAACGGAGAACATTTCAAGGAAAACGCATCCAAGTGACCAAATATCCGATTTGGTACCTCTTACGCCACCATATTTCTCAGGCGGGCAGTACTGAAACCAAAATTAGCCATGTCATAGATATACTCTGCTCGACTTTACCAACACGATCAGAACAGAAGAAACTAGAAGAGCGAAATAAGTAGAGTACAGTAGGTCCCGTTGACATTCATAACTCGAAACTGGAGATTTAGGACTACTTACTATAGGATCCCACACGATTTCTGTATCGGTCGTAGTACGGCCTTTCTCCGACCAGTCAAGTGCAATACCAAAGTCAGCAAGTTTGACTCTGTTGTTATCTATCAGGATATTCTGCGGCTTAATATCTTTATGTCGTATACGATATTTGTAGTGCAGGCAGGCCAGCGCAGTGGCAAGGCACCCAAAGAAACCGGCTATTTTCATCCTTTTGCTACGCTTAACTGCGTCCGTTTCTGTGTGTAGTGCCTCGAGAAAATCGCACAAGTTGCATGTAGCTACCGGGCTCATCAGAATGCCGATGTGTCTTTCTGTAGTGTAGCTGGCCACCAGTTTGATGAAGTGCACGTGGCGTATCTTTCGCAGGGCTTGCAACTCTCCCTGTACATATTTCATTTCATCCTTAGTAGTTTGGTCCGTATGATCCTTCTTGCGAAGGAATTTCTTTAACGCGTATTGAGGAGACGAGTTGTTGCCATCAGCAGTACGCTTGACTGCAATCACCGCGGATGGAAGAAAATTTGTGCTGGGGCGTGCCTCACTGAGGATGTCCACCTCTTGCAAGGACTTGGGAATCCCCTCATCGTTGTAAGATCCGGTGGCTAGATTCACATGGTCGTGCGGCCAATTCGATTCCTCACCAACCAGAAACTCAGGGGTAAGCCAGAGATCATGTTTCTTGAGTGGTTTATGCGGAGGAAACTGGAGTGGATCTAATAATTTACCAAGTGTGTACAATTCTAGCGGGACCCAAATATCTGTGATGCCCGTTGTCTTCAGGATCTCGAGGATTCGCTGCGCATTAACCCCATATGAGCTGAGGATCAGACACGTTAGTGGGGATTGTCTGTACTCTGCCAGGCTTGGCTCCTGTGCCACGAGAGTCTTGTACTTGTGATCCGCCAAGTTCGTCATGGTGGAGACTGTCGTATATGCACGAGCAACCACAAACCGGCGAACTGTTGTTGGCGGAAACGGACGGGAGCAGCCGCTGCTAGGGTCTACTGTGATTTATAAGACGAACTCGCGGGGAAACTTGCAGCTGTGTGCCATCGTTGTCAATAATAACAGCAATGACAATAACAACAACAACTGTTAATAGACTTACCAGGACCATAGGGGCGGATGGGGAGGCCGTGATCTCTGCCGACAGGGCACAGATCGGTACTTAAGCGGAGCTAGCTAGACCACTGAACGCTTTTTGAACAAGTACTCAACAACTCTTACGGGTATGCCCAGCTCTCTATCCGCAGAGCCGCATGCGCCATCGCCTTTTTGCGCTTTTTCTTTTTTTTGGACTGCCCTCCTAAGCCAGCAAAAATTATTGAGGGGCTGTCTACTTTGAACACGCATGCTGTAGACGTCTAGACGTCGCAGCCGACGTAGTGCTATATCTTTTGGCCTCTCGCACATAGTGTGATTCTGCTAACAGAAGACCGGAGAAAGGCTCTGGGATACAAAGCTGCCAAAGGTAGCTCTTTTGCCTAAGTATCCCTATTGGTGACGTCGTAATGGCCAGTCTGCGTCAATTGGAGCACCAAAAAACCAGTGGGAGCACGTCGGACGCACGCTGCATGACAGGACCGCAGCCTAGACGCCCGATGATAACGATTTTCCGACGTGGCACGATGCTGTGGGCGCAAAGGACTGTGCCATCGAAAATATGTCGCATTATGGAGGTGGCAGCCAACATCATAGGCCATGCTAAGAGATTGCCTTATGTAAATAAGACACAGCCTGCTCGGGTCATCGGCTATCTGCATTATGGTTGCTGCTACAATTCGCCATCGGTTAGGGCGTAATTTTTACGCAGATCGTGGACCACTAAGCCTCATTCCTGTGTTAGGCATTTTGAGCGGCACCCGGCAAGTAAGCCGTAATTATTCATGCCCTGGAATTGCCCAATCATAGCACAGCTAGCCACCCTGTTGATCTAGCGAATTTGGAGGCGGCTAATGCATATTACCAACCATCTTATCTTCGGCTCCGCTTGCAGAGTCTACCATACACAAGGTCTACGCATCACATTTCTCGTTCACGCCTCTGCCCATCTTTCCAAGCACGATCCAGCATGGCCGATCCACTCTCGGTGTTAGGTGTAGGGTTGGGTGCTGTGTCACTCCTTCTACAAGTAATAGATGAGTGCGGTAAAAGTCTGCAGATGCGCCTGTTGAATAAATCAGTCAGCTTCTAACACTCTTAGGGTACAAGCAAATCGTAGAAGCGAGCGAAATGCTAGCAACGTTCAAATACCTACGAGTCCGTATGCAAATGGAGCAGCAACGCTTCCTCAACTTTGCTTCCGAAGCTATTCCCTTGTTCGAGGATGGTCAGATTTGTGCTACTTTGAGTATCAAGGAAGACCTATTTATAGCTGTGCTGAGTGAAATAAACGTCACATTCCAAAAGTTCGAAGAGTACGGTGCTCAATACGATAATACCCTACCACAAGCAACGGCCTACAGGGAATACGGAAACAAGCCTCGAGTTGGCCTGAGGGAATTGCTCTCTCTTCCCACCTTGAGACCCAGACTAGCCGGCGAGTCAGTAGTCTCAATCAATGGACGCATACAAAGGGTCAGGCATTGCGTAACGAAAGCGACACGACGGCTGAGTATCATAATATCTCAACCAAGGCGACTCATCTGGGTTAGTGTTGGCAAAGAGGCATTGGAGGCTCTGGTATCTAAACTTTCAGACCTGAATTCATTCCTCATATCACTCCTCAACGAATCGCACACGCGCAGGCTAGTAAGGGCTCTCGACATAGGCTACTTGCAATTTCTACACCACCAAGACAACCCGGAAGACTTGAATGTCTTCGTAGAGGCATTGGGTCTAAGAACACGAAAGATGGCCAGTTGCGATGAACGGGGTACGTCGATCTTCCCTGTGGGAGAAAGAAAGGAACACGACGCCCAAAGAGACTATCTTCAAGAGTTAGCCAAGATCAAGCTTCGCCGGATCGAAGTCGAAGAATTGTATAAAGATTCTACTCGAAAAGTCAACGCCATCTCCCAAAGTATGATCTTGGAGCTATCCACCTTGAACTTTCCCCATGCACTCAAGGATGAAGGCCACTATGGAAGACGGACATTCGCGGATTGGAACGCTCGTAAAGTATGGGTTGAGTGGATTGACCACGATGTTACCGAATGCACATCTTCGGATGAGGCCCGGCGAGAGACCAAGGCAAGTTTACTGGCGCAGTTACTGCATAAGAATATCCCGGCCGGATTTCGAACTCTCCAGTGCTTAGGCTATATTAAGTCTTCCCAAGTTAACTGCGGGGCTAAATTTGGTATCGTATTTGCGCCACCAACAAGTGTGAACTCCAAATCAAGTTTTGCAACTCTACGGCAACTATTGTTACGGTCACAGAAGCCCCCGCTATCCACAAGATTGTCACTCTCTTGCATTTTAGCCCAATGCCTATTCAGCTTCCACTCGGTAGACTGGTTGCACAAAGGCCTGCATAGTAATAATGTCTTATTTTTTGGTAATGAAGGAGAGGGCACACATGACACGACGGGTTTTGATTTGACAATGCCTTACGTGACGGGATTCGACCTGTCTCGACCCGGTGACCGCACGGATTTGACGGATAAACCTAACTCTGACCCTCTGTCTGACATATATCGACATCCGCACGCGCAATTTGGCGAGGCAAGGACCTCCTATCGCAGATCCTACGACATCTATACTTTTGGCGTGCTTCTAATAGAGATAGCACTTTGGAAGCCAATAGAGGCCGTCATAGGGATCAAGGACATCATGGCAATGCGCCAGAACGAGTTGTACGGTATACACAAAAGATTACTGGGATCACCAACAATCGACCATGATATATCGATGGAGGCTGGGCTAGCGAAGAGCGAAAATGAAATTGCAGATATAAAAGGCGGCTGCCCAGCAAGAACGGCGCATGAATGCGGAGACGCGTACGGCGAAATTGTGAAGCTTTGTCTCCAAGCAAGAGATGTTGAACGGCCAACCTATAAAGGAGAGCCGAACACTGCGATCAACTTTAGGATACAGACAATGTTTGAAGAGCAGGTTAAAGACAAGCTTCACTACATGAAGATGGCGTTGGTCAGCTGATGAAGCTCTCATCAAAGTAGTTCATCATGTTTAGGAACAAATAATGCTATCAAAATTCATTCGACGGTTATTTATTACCGACTACAGCCCTCCAGCCAATGTGCACAAGTCAGATATAAGAAGTTGACTTCAATGAGAGAAGGCGTGAACCCCCTGAAAACTTTACTATATCCTATGAGAGAAACTTGACCTGATCACTTCTGCGATCTATCGTCCTCTCAGCTCACATAGATATGTGACATCTACCCAACACGCATAGAAGGAACGTGACACTTTCTTGACATTGGCTATGAAGAGCCCTCGATGAACCGCCAGTTTCCACTCGCTCGATAAAAAGCAGCTGTAGCTGCGCGATGACGCCTAGCGCTACAAAGATGAAGTTGAAGATAGCGAACATGGCCGCTACAGGCTGTATACCGTCTCGCTGACCATCCAGAACGTGAACGCGTCGAACGACGTTAACGTGGCATGTAGCGCGAACTTGTTATCAATGTATTCCGCGTTGCGGTAGAGCGTGAAGCTCATTCACCGGCTCAAGATCCGACATTGCGTCCAGAGCGTCGAAGTAAATTTGAATCCGCCATCAGCTGTTCCATGGGGCTTCGCGGCAGCCTTCCAACTCGATCTGCTCCAGCTCGCGGGCCAAGGCGTGGCACTCAGGCGAAGACAGCCAGATTTTGTTCCAGTCGCGCCTCTTGGACTGGTGCCCTGACACGACGTCGATTATGTGCTCTGCTGGATGGGCGGAGCCGGGATACGAAACCCAAAACACGCAAAGTGATCATTAACAATATGACCGTTGTCGCCAATATCCCCGAAGTAGACGCGTTTGCCCCTCTCAGTCGGCAGCATGAGAGGATCGAACTGAGAGAACAGCTAGGCTGATGGCATGTATATAGTAGCTAGAACGGCCTGTCTGGCCGCCGCTAGTTTGAGCAAGAAGCGCACGGTGTTATGTGCCGATTGTCAGTCCAAACTAGATGCTGGCTCATCCAGAAAATTGGGATTGTGGGTTTGGCCACGAGCTCAATGCTGATGGTGACTCGCTTCCTCTACTCCACTATCAATCCCGCGCCAACAGGACCGATAAGAGTCTAAGCCAGGCCGTGGAGCTCTAGAGTATCGGTGGTATATCTATGTAGCTCAGTTTCTCGTCAGGCACATCTCGACCCTGCTGCAACAAAGCCGAGAACCGCCAGCGCTTCACGGACAGTGGAAAACGGCTCATGAATAACGACTTACTCACAATAACCCGCGGAGCGCAGGAAAGATGCCGGCCGTCTACCAGGATGGTTCTGCGGATCATGCCCTCGGGCTTGCGCTGAGCGAGCACGTCGAGGAGTGTAGTCTTGTTAGCTCAAGCTGCCCATCAGCGCCTCTAGCGTACTAGGTTTGACTCGACCTCAAGCTTTATCAAGCCAGGCTCGATCTCCGGACGACGTCTAGACGGTGTAGTAGAGATTTTCCTAGGTGAAAACGGAGGTATTTCTGATGAATATCTCGGCCACAACGCCAGTAGCACTCCTTGACGAGCTCGCTGTGCTCATTTTGCGATAGCCTCTCTTTAGCTTGCATTTCTAGATCAGATACAGCCGCCATGACTATTTAGTGTTCTCTCTAGGAACCAGCAGTGAAGGCCTTCGTTTAGAAGCAGATCGCCATTTGCTAGTGGAAACGAGGGTAGTGATGGCGAAAAAGGGCCCACCATGTCCAGATAATGCCAAAGTTGTGCCAAGTATGGGCTTTGCCGCAGGCCTGTGCTGCCAGGTATTGGTCACCTGTGACATAAGTATTTCCACTGCACGGCCCTGTGAACGCCCGCGCAGGTTTGGTGTGTGGTGTTATTGTAAGTCGGACCGCTTGGAATCAGGTTCGTGCCTATACAGTCTATAATCTTACAATGAAACTCGTTCGAGATAAGCCCGTCGAAAGCGTACGATAAAGCGACGATGTAGGAGACCCAAATGAATCACGCATTTGCGGCCTCGGTTCCATGCACCCATATAGATGACATAGGTGTTGGCCAGTGTGCTAGATATCTTAGAGGCAGCATCGCACGTTGGAAAGGCTGCCCCGATAGCTCAAAGAATAGAGTCATGCATAAAGTTATGACAATCATGAGGATCTAATAGGTAGAGAAGGCCGCTGCCCTCCTGGCATGTAAGCATTTATGAGATCATATACTAGAATCAGTGGAACATAGTTAGTCCTTTTGGTTCTCACACAACAATTATTTGTGTAGTTGAAGTCCCATCGGGAGAAATACAGGGAATGTATGTATACAATAGTTCACCTAGCGGACATGAATCCTTTCATATCTTGAAGGATAATACCTTTTGGGCTGGCAGCATCAGGGCTGAACGAATGTGGCGTCTCTGCATATGTATGTATAGGTGGCGCATAACGATAAGTGAGAATCCCCCCAACCCACGTCACAGTCCATAGATAAGAATGACGATTTACGATTAGCGAGAGCACTCGCGAAAGAGGCGCAAGCAGTGTACAGGGTAGACCGCTAAGCTCTCTGGCTGGCACACTTCCGTAACCTTGCCGAGATTCTGGAGTTATGACTCATTCATGACTTTAGGTCTACCTATATGACCACCTATCAGTGTAGTGATCTTCCGCTCTTTCCAATGCTATGTATTACATAAAAGAGTTTAATCCGCTTCAACTTTGTGCTATTAGAGCTATACTTACCTTAGTCCATACCAACGTTTCATTGCGACTATAGTCCTCGTCACATCCTCATCCAATATCTATTTTGAGGAGCGGACTGTACCGCTATTAATTATTTTTGCGAGTGGACCTCTACATGGAGGCAATTGGCCTTGGTGCGAATGTAGTGGCATTCATTGTCATCGCATCGCAGCTTTCAAGGGCGCTCTACACTACACTATCATCTATCAAGGACGGACCTAAAAACGTCCAGGGAATTTCAAATCATCTGCTGCAGCTACATGGGGTTCTCGAACAGCTTAGACATTCACCATTCGTTCGCTACGACACGGCGTTGGCAGGACATGTCGAACTTTGCGTCTCAGATCTGGAGTCACTCGCCGAATCTGTGCAGAAACTCCAGTTCACACCAGGTGAAAGGAAAAGGGGTAAGATATGGAAGCGGTTCAGATCTTTCTTCGATGAGCGCAAATTAGATTGCATTCGTAAACAAATCGTTACACATACCAGTACACTCAACTTCAGGCTGGGTATACTCCACAGGTCAGTATGATATTTAGGATTAGAGGCATGCTTCTTAGTGGCCTGACTGGTTTAGCAATACTACCTATGAACTTCTATCCAGCACCCGCGCAGTTGAGCAGTCGGTCAATGGCCTGAAATGGGATGTTGAGAATCAAGCGAAAAGTTTCACTACTGAGTTAGCTATTTTTCACGACACCTTCCATACACGCCAGGAAAGCCTGCAAAATGGATTAGAGTCTCTGCACATCACTATTGGCGATATGCTATCCGTCTCACACAAAAGCGCGGATAATATTCTCAAACTCCTCGCTGAGGCTAAAGGAAATATTACTAACCCGAATCAAAATGCATTTGAGCAAGGAACATTAGAAGATGATGCCACGGAGCAAGACGATCATATGTCAAGGGGAGCGAATACGCAAGACAATCCGGGTCCTGATCCAGGATTGATACTAAGTATTGCAAGGCTGTGCAGTTTGCTCAAAGAGAAAAGAAAGGCTTTTGATAGGGATTCGGAAGGAGATACCCAAGCATATGAAATCATCGAAGACCTCGAGGTACTTGTAGGCTCGATGCAGAAATATGGGAATATCGCCACTACCCAAACTTATGAAGTTTCATCGACAGGAACGCAAAACCTTCTCGACCAGATAACCATTTGCAGGAATCTTGACCACTTTCGCCGATCTTTTGGACTATACAAAATACTCGTCAATCAAGAAGGTATATCAAGGCCAATAAAGTATCCACAGAGCGTCTAGTCGCTAATGTATGCACAGCTCAGGAAAAAGACAACATCACATCTACTGCTGTAAGGCAAACGCGGACACATACTCGAGTCTCCCTCCGAGGTCTAGGCGCGCTCTCGTTCACAATTACTAGGCGTGCCCAAGCATCGGCTGCGGGAGGAGGAAACCCAACGGGAACTGACTGCACGTCTTGCACTATGGTTATTTCATTTGTGCCCCAGGACCCACGGCAATTTGCTATGATCGTAGCTTCTACCACTGAAAGTAGAGTGGCCCACGGATCAACAAATATGATATCTCGGCTTGAGGTGAATAGGGTCCTGCCAGCTGGGTCGCGTGTTTTTACCATTGTCAAAAACGGCCATCTAAAGGAGCTTCAAGCCATGCTTCAAGAGGGTAAAGCAACATTACGGGATCACGACGAATACGGCGCCAATCTCCTTTTCTATGCAGCATTCAGTCGCCGGGTGGAAATGTGTAAATTCTTACTTGAAAACGGGGCAGACGTTGATCACGTCTCCAGTGCCCATGGCCTGGGAGGATGGTTGTACAATGATACGAGACCAAGGTACTTTATACACTTCCTCATACGAATTTGAAGAAACAGGAAATTCTAATTCGATATCTGAAGATATGTCTTAGAACTCAACATGATGTTCGGAGAGGTAGGACCGAAAACATTTGAGAGCTGTGAAATGGACTCTTGTCGCAGGCTCATTCTGGAAGCTGGTGCGGATCCAAGTGCGACAACTCTAACAAGCCATAAAGTAACACCTAGCTTTATTGAATGGGCGACATCATCCGGTCACCCTGTTCGTGATCAGTCTCTCTAAAGTAACCAGGCGAGCACTAATTACTCTACAGGAAACACTCCAGCTTATCTGGGGTGTTGGTTTAGGCAGACTGTTTGTTGATATAAACGATCCTTTGCCTACCGGCATGCCGCCTCTTCTCCATTCAAGTACCGGCTTTTCGGGTGATCGTGCCGTGGAGGGCCTCTGCATACTCCTCGACGCAGGGGCAAATATCAACGTACGTGATGATCAAGGTCAGTCTTGCCTCCATAGATGTCTTCGAAATGTTTGGGTTCCCCTGAAAAGCAAATGGATCACAAAACATGTCGACATACTGCAGCTCCTGGTGATGCGTGGTGCTGATGTATATGCGCGAGATCACCTTGGTCAAAGCGTCTGCGAGGTTGCTTACTCCGACAAGGACTTTCAGTATGGAAAACGTGGTAGCTACATCGGTGACCTCTGGGATTATGTCTTACACAGTTGTGGTTATGATATTGCTGAGTTTCGCCGAAATAATCAGAGACGATCTAACTACACCGAAAACTATACGCGACAGGATTTCGAGACCCTCTGGAAAGGGAGAGAAGGCCAATGCCCATACTGGAACGACGAATTATGGCTACCAGAGGCAGGATGGTGCTATTCGGTGAGAATTGATGAAACTCAAGATGGAAGCGCTCAGACAATAGATGTAACAGAGAGTGACAACTTTGGAGAGCTAGAGGGACCTACATCTATTGAAAGCATGGACGAGGTTGGGACGCTATGGGGAAACCGGAGCCGACAAGACCAGTCGAGCTTGGGAATCACTGAGGCAATTGACCAAAACGAATGGTGCTCAGCCTTCGGTTCCTCGAAAATGGGTTATAGATCTAATATCGAGGACGTTGAGTTCCCCGGAGTTTTCGAAAATCCTTGGCTCTAATCCGAAGGCCGTTTGGTAGCACGATTAAAAGGCATACAAATTCTCAAATACAGAGGGTTGCTTACAGCACGCCTCTCTAATGCAGTTTTTGACTCCAGGCGCAAAATAGTACGATTGAGGATCCCATTTACTACACAAGGGAAGAAGATGAGGTTTCAGCAGGTTGCATATACATTGTCGGCGATGCTATGTTGCCATAATTACTGAGTGGGAGGCGATGTTTTTAAGATGAAGCGGCTCGATTCAATGTTCAGGGGTTTGCTACGCTTTGAATGCATATGTTCTATAAAGTGTGATTGCTTTGCAGACTGGAAAGTAGTGTCCTGTGTCTGAGCCAGCATGTGTTACGGGATCGGTCGCCACATCGCTTTGCATCCACTTAAAAGGGGGATATATACAAAGCTTTGGCGAATTCTAAAGGATGAAACCGGATTATAAGTTGTTGGCTGTAGTTGTCAATTAGCCGCAGGTGTTGGCTGCAGGTGTTGAAAACAGCAATCTAGCCAGGTTGAAATGGGGTTTGGAGAAGCTTCCACTAAATTTACTCGGTACAGGCCTTAAATCAAGCGAATGCAGCAATGTCAGTTGACTATTGGTCCCGAGAGACCAAAGGCTAAATCTTATTAAGTACAAATCCACCCGAATCAGTCTCTAGGCAATAACGTCACGCTAACTGGGATAGCCGGAGTACCGTTAATCCACAAGGTTGCTATAATCATGATTTATATAGAGATGGAAATTCGCTGCCGACCCGGATCGAGATGTTTTTGCGTAATGTACAGATGTTAATACATAGGGTATGAACATAACAGGAATCACTTATTCAAATTTCGAAGTACTTCCACACAGCCAATACCCTACCAATCTGCCACAGCTATCGCCTCCCGTCTGTCCATATACCCATTTAGTTTCTGAAGCAATGGCAGATGCACTCTCGCTCCTACACGGAATACTACTTGTAATAGTGATCGGATACCTTAAATGCCTAGTCTTATGGCGATGCTTCTTGAGCCCGCTCGCCAAAATTCCTGGCCCCAAACTCGCTGCGCTTACGTACTGGTATGAATGCTACTATGGTATTTGCTGCCCACCGTCTCCGACGCCCAACTAAAACTAAGGCTTATATTTTGGTACTCAGATATCGCTCGACCGGCCCAATATGCCTTTAAGATCAAAGCGCTTCATCATAAATATGGTTAGCACCTTCTGTATCGGTATCGCTTCACCCATAATGAAGTTATAATATGTATCATCAGGACCTGTTGTTCGAATCGGAATCAACGACGCGTCCATATCAGACCTGGATTTCGTCGATATTGTATACGCGCCAGGCCCAGGTCACAAACGCGATAAAAACCCAAAGCACAACAGAGCCCTAGGAGTTAACTCTTCAGTTGGTGGTTCCATCACTCATGAACTACATCGCAATTGGCGAGAGGCACTGAATCCCTTTTTCTTGCCGCAACGGATCCACCGGCTCGATTCAGATCTCACTTCAAAATTGGCGCAGGTTGAAGCTCTTTTGGCCAACGCCAGAGAAAGTGGACAGGTACTCAACCTCTCGGACGTATACTTTGCATCTTGTAATGAGTAAGCGCTTGTCTTTCAACCTACACACTGCAGGGAAATGTTCTGACATAAGTATGAAGTTTACCAAACACAACATCGTGCATAAATACTGCTTTGGAAGCGATCCGAATCTCATCGACAGCTTGCACCTCGCCAGCGCTCGGCGTAACAATGTTGTTTCTGTACTACGTAGTGTTAAGATGATGTTCCAGTTCGGCTGGATCCGCAACATCTTGCAGGTACTCCCACGCGGCACAGGTGCTCACGATATGAGGATGTTCCGTCGACGTGTTCGGGCTGACATCGAGGATGTCTTAGCGTGTAAACCCTCGTTGGAAAAAGCGCCATCTATTTTCACGCATCTCCGCGACAGCGCGGAGCTTCCCCCAGCCGAGAAATCAGCACAGCGGCTTGAGGATGAGGCGGTTCTCATGACGATGGCGGGTACGTATTCGCCTATGCTCTCACTTATGGTCGCGCACTATCACCTCCTCGCTTCCCCGGACACAATGGCAAAACTGCGGACCGAACTGGCGGCTCACAGGTCCGCAACTACGGTAGCTCAGCTTGAGCGCATTCCGTACCTGTCCGCCGTCACGCAAGAAGCGCAACGTCTCACCTTTGGACTGACGGGCCGAAATCTACGTGTCTGTCCCGACGAGCCAATTGTGTATGAGTATAACAAGGCGCTTGGACAAACTTACACTTTCCCCCAGGGAACCTATCTTAGCGTATCCACACTCGTCGTCCACACCGATGAATCCATTTTCCGTGTCCGTGGACTTTTGACCCAGGCCGATGGCTCCCGGCCACCAGCACCCTCGCTGCCACAGACACAAATACGAACAAGACGCGAAAGGAAGCACAGGACGCGGCGTCCCTATTGATATCACGCCGCCGCCGTTCCATGCTTAGCTTCATGCGCGGGCCGCGTGTCTGTATTGGTCGCCATCTTGCGAACGCGGACATGGCGGCCCTCCTGGCAATGATGGCGCGCTGGGATCTGGAGCTGCTCGAAACTGATGAGGAGGACGTAAGGTTCAAACATGATTATCATGTGATGTGTCCAAAACTTGGGTCTAAAGGGGTAAGGGTAAAGGTTGAGGGCAGGTGGGGTGTCTTCGAGTAGAAATGTGTGTGGACTTTACCTTATGATACAGGTTTCCTTGGTGCAGGCGTTCGTTTCGTACGTTATAATTAACGTGGAGTGGTAGTTAATATAGACAGATTTGGGACAGATGGAGTCAATTTTTGTGAACCCATATAAATAAGGACGTTTGATTCGCTGTGCGATTGGACTGTGATTGAATGGAGCATGGCAACCACAGTCCTTTCTAACAACAAGTTACAAGCTCACTCGCCCAACCCCATACTTATAGGCTGCAGAGAACGAAAATGATAATCTAATTTGTCCTTTTCGTGAGTTCTGTCACTTACAATAGCTCCCTTATGGGCATTAATAGGTCCGCCTAGTGGATGATTAAGGGTTTGGCGTGTTTCATAGAATTTCAGTGGATTGCCGGGCATCGAACCGAAGTTATAATATCCTCGTTGTAAACCTGCTGGCTCACTTGTCGGCATGGTTGGGATTAGTAGACTACGACTCGACCTCTATAAGTAATTAGCTGAGTCGTTGCAATAGACTTGAGCCCTCCTTTTTACCTAGCAAGAAATGTTCGAATAATTACCGTACTTAATTCTAATCAGGCCCCAGCACTGGCCAGAACAAGTGACCCAACCCGGCACAGAATCTACGCGCTCACACCTAGTTTAGACTTTTAATAGTACAGTTAACACAGCAAAATTGAGAGAAATAGCTGGAGAAATACTTCAAGGTCGAAACGCTTCATAGCGCTTGTGCTAGTGTCTTCGCTGCGAACATGGACCTGGCGGAAGAGAGAATCCTTTGTTTCGAGCTGGTGACTAAGCGCAACTGTCATTGAGTCTTGTCTCACGTTAAGTCTAGACGGGCGAGACAAATGTTCAGAATTAAAATTCCAAGTGTTACCGCTATAGTATTAAATCTTTTAGAAGTCATAACCTGGAATTGTCATAATTTCAGACATGCTTCTATATATATATATATATATATATTTTCCCCCAACGCTGAAGGCTGTGCTAAGGAGTATGTACGAGATTGAAGAATTCACCTTTGTCCTTTGGAACCAAAACATTGATAACAACGCTGAAACAGAACAGGTGGGTTGTTTAATCTGGTTAGTGCTGGGTGGTAAGAACCTCTTACTGGCTCACCGTGGCGGTGCGGTGTGGTGAGATGTGGCGTTGTCATAGCGCTACCCAATGAGGTGCTCCCATTAGAACCTGAGTTTTCAAATGATAATTACCAAAACGTCACCAATAAACGCCCATATATTCTACAATCTGCTCTACAGCTCAAGATTCGTTGTTGACGAACACGTGGAGCTCGATTCGTGAGTCTTTTGAACAATGGTGCTGTCAGCTCTCTCAAGCACGTACCAGCTGTATAAGCAGGATACAGACTCTGTGGCAGCATGGCTCGCCTCCACGGCCAAGTCTCTTGGGTTCTCTGCTGACCTTGCTTCTACAACCGCGTCTACTTCGTCCAGCAGTAAGTCAGGCGGTGGTGGTCGACCAAAAGGAAAGGCACGAGCTCAAGCCAAGAAGAAAGCCGGGACTGTAAAGCAGCCTCCACCGTCTACGGCTCCCAAGTATATCATCAATATCAAAGACTTCGTACCGTTGGCAGAATATGTGGCTGCGAAAGCCGCTCCTGTTCCGCATACATTCAAGACCACAATCGATCGTGTTATCGCTGCTCGCACTGGTTTCGGCGCCAAACTCGAGAAGCATGGCAAGGATGTCGGTGAGCTTTCGGATGCAAAGCACCAGTATTTCATCCAAGGTAAGCAATCGTCCTCATCGAGGAACTGTTACCCCTTTTTTTCTGTCATCAATCGTGTGTCATCGATATTAACTGCGCTTTACTCAAGTGCTGGAGAAAGTACGAGAAGTGCTGATGCCATTCATGGCGGTCGATGATGCAAAACAAAACGCATCCAAGGATGACAAATTGAGCAATCGATTTCTCTACCTTTCTGTCTATGAACCTTCCCAGGAATTCGTTAATGCACCGAATATTGAGAGACCAATGAAAATTGAGGACGACAACGCAACTTACGAAGCTGAAGCTGAAACTACTTTTGAACACGCTATTTTCGCTCTGACTGCCGTCATCGACGACATGAACTTGATTCGAGCCCGAATAAAATGGATCTGGTCCAACTACAAGATCGGCGTCTTCGACCTTACTGCAGCCGCTATAGCGACTAATACTGCTGCGGATCTCGTTAGAGACATGATGGAAGACATCATCCCTTTACTAAGTAAACACGGGGGCATACGAACCATGCTCAAGAAGTTCCATATCCTCCAGTGCCTGATAAAGGGCTGGTCACTGGAAAGCATCATTGTCGAGGGTCAAAAAACCCTTAATTACGACACTTACGATGTCGGCTATGGCACATATTTCACGGTCTATCAATTGCTCGAAGCATTCGTCGACGTACTCCAACCTAATCAGATTCCTCTTTACAAAGAGGGTACGTTCGGATACTACAACCCAGCGAGCAACCGGTCTCACAAGAAGGGGTTGCAGAAGTTTCAAGACGACCGAGCGCTGCTAATGCCTTTCTTTACGGAAGTTATGACTGCCATTCGCGGCGTTCATGACTGGCCCGTCAAGGATGAGCTGTTCCGCGGTATAGAAGAGTTAAGCAAGACTAAAGAAGTACCTTTCTATGCAGTATTTGCCGCCCAAATCTTTCTTGACATTACCTACCAGTTAGGCGAGGACATCGAGAGACCTTTCCACACCATGATTGCTCATACTGCCACCATGGACAGCGACATCAAGATGCACTTTGAGTTTCATGCTAAACTAAAGATTAATACATGGGCCTCAGGTAATGATCGTTGGATGCAAGAACTCCAGCGGAGCATCCAGTGGATTGGGAAGGACCCATTACGTGCCATCCAGAGTAAACTTTACCGACAGGTAGGTATTGATTCATCGAGCAAGGAAAGTCATCGCTTTTTCCGCATGTCACCTGTTATGAGCGGCCTTTTTCTCTACCATTTCCGCTCTCGGTACCGCGAGGCCGGCTTGGCCGTTGCTGATGCATGGGGCTCAATTCAATACTGTGAGCACCTGTATAACGCATTGCTTCATGAAAAGCAGCTAGTCGCCCAATGGCCCGATATGGATCTTATCACCACAAACCTAGGCACAGATAGCTTCTATGTCGGCGGCGAGGTGCCAACTACGCCCGAGGAGTACTTCAAGAAGTTCGCGTTGCAAATGGGTACGTCACTTTCGGCAATGACGAAGAAGAGACGTATGAATATCCCTATAGAGTCTAAATCTGGCCCTCGCGGTCTGAAGGCGGCGTCACCTGTGTTGTCCATGTTCAAGGCACGGTATGTCGATAATGCTGGCCAAGTCGACTTCACGCCGGAACATGTGAGCCAGATCATCGAACTCAGCCTATTTGAGCAAGAGATAGACGAGGAGAAGGGTTCTTTCGTAATGGGGCAAATTGAAGATCCCCAGCGACTCAAGGAGAAGAAAAGGCTGCAACAATTGAGAAACCAGGGACGAGGCAGGGCAGCCAAGAGCGGGAATATGCCCTTCGCGCAACTAATTAAGCCTCTTGTCTTCGCCCTTCATGCCGAGACACTAGAATACACCTACCCCTACTTGCACATGCATCGTTGGTGTTGGCGGCTTTTGCGAGCTGTCAAGGACTCGTGCGACTCCATTTTGAGACAGCTCTATACCCCTGCGTATCTAGAGAAAGAATATCAGCTCCCGTGGGTTGTCGGATGGGTCCTCATGGCAGCTAGTGGTTTGGAAGGCGGTGTGTCAGATCACCGACCATTACAAAAGGCAGCTGAGGCGATGAATAGTTTCTTTAGTGATGGGACGTCTAGTTTCATCACCGAACAAGTCCTTGGAAAGGAACTTGGAATGCAAGTTGCACACGTATCTGAGCAAGACGAAGACAATCACGATGGAGACAGTTAGGTGGTGGTTCTTGACATAGTCGGCCGAGCACTTATGTTAAGCAGATAGTTAGTGTGGTCTTGAGGATGAATTCCACCGTTTTCCCCGATTGTAAGCATAATGGAAAGTCGACAAAACACGCCCAGAAATACGCTTACCAGCGTACTAATTCAGAATCTGAGTGCGCAGTATGGAAATAGCTCTATTGTATTTAGTGAAACAACGCGCGATGCAATGTGCTCAAATTCGACCCCAAAAATTCGTGTTGGAAGTGAGACTGAGGGATTCTACGCGGCATTCAGTGACCTGTACCTGATAGACAATGGCAACTCGACGGAAGTTATTGTTTCGATTATTCATGTCATCAAGTCAAGTCACTATTATTAATGTAGCTTCAGGGCTAATCGCCCAGGTTGGTCTGCCTCGGTATGTCTCTTACGCCATAGCTAAGCAAGGAAGTTATAACAGTTGGGCGATTCTGGTCTATGGACCATAATGAGGATGAAGTGGGTAACTCTAATTTACGTAACAGGAAATACGGGCAGTGCTGTCATGCTGACATCCTTCATTCAGTAACCTTTATTATAAGGAGGGACAAAGACACCAGCAGTGCACATTTTAGAATGAACGTCTCATATAATACCAGTCCATAGCTACGTAGGCTAAGTTATAAAAAGCTCCAGCAGGGCGAATGGCCCACTTGTGCGAGCGATATTCCAACCACTGAACCTAATAAGCAAGTTAACCGCTCTGAACATGGTTGACCCAAAGCGAGCTATTGTCAATCGGCCTGGTGTTTTTGAATCGAGAGAAAACAGGAATACAGGGAGGCTGTCGAAAGCAAATATCGTATTCACCCGACCTTCGACGAGATAAGAATTATTATATCAATCTAGTCGGTGAGATGAAGGAAGAGACTTAGCCTGCGAATAAGACCTTTTAAAACCAGTACAGATGAACTCCACTTGGAATCTTGGTAATTTCGCCTCCTTTCTTTAGCCTAGAAAACACGAAGAGAGAAACTGAATAGTTATATGTGTTTCCATGATTATTAACTCTTGGGAATCTACTTGAACTCAGTGCAAAGGTAGTTTCACTGCTTCTGGAACGTGATTATAAGGTACTAATAGGTATAAAATAATTCTGTCAATCTACGTTGATAATAAAACGTGTAGTACTAGGTGTAGTGACACATAGGTAAAGTAATTGCTAATTACCCATCATTTAAGCGCTCGGTTCGGCACATGCGGGATAGAACTGTAATTATATCATCGCTAGACACAACATGAGAAGTCCATCTCCCACTCTGGAATATCGGTGTATCTATTCTCTATGACTCTATTCCATCGCGCCCCCCCCCAGAAGCAAAAACACCGTGGCAACGAAAATCAAGACTAGGCATCAGGGGTACGAGTCGTTGCCCTCTTGGTGATGCGAGATGATGAGCTTCGCCAGCTGTTCGTTGATGGCCGGGTCGACGGGCATGTGGTGACCGCCCGGGAAACGGATGAGCATCCGCGTAGGCTTGTCGAAGTGCTCCATTAGGGCCTCGCTTTCGGCGCGCCAGGGATCCTCATCGCCAATAACGTGTATACTTCTCGTGATGACCGCGGGCTTAATGAGCTCGGCCCACCCTTCCGTCCCTATCGCGCGCCGGAAGGGCACCGTGCCCCCGAACAGCGCTGCAAAGTCGAGCTGGTTCCCGCGCTGCTCGAGCCACCGGAGCAGGTGCAGCGCCGCCTTGGCGCCCTGCGAGAACGCTATAATGCCGACAAAAGGTCCTTTGCGATTGAATATCTCGACAAGCCGCTCTAGGTCCGGCCAGGGACTCTGTTCTTGGCCGTCGACGTCCGTGAGCCATCGCTTGTACGGCTCCATGCCCTCGAAGAAGGGAAGCACTCCGGGGCCGGGCGGACACTCGATGAAGCCGTCGATGTAGACAAGCTCGAAGTGATGCTGCAGAAGGCGGCCCAGCCTGATTGCTTGGATACGGAAGATCTCGCCGCTAGTGCCGCTGCCGTGCAGACAGAGGATTTTGGGAGCCATCGTGATAATCAACTGTTTCAAGTCATGAGGTGATGTCTGCGTGGTTTGCGAAAAAGTCACTTTATTGGCTCTGTGCGAGTGTGGAGTACTAAATTCACAGCCGCATTTGCCAGTGTAAGGAATGAGGATCCTTAAGAAAACGAAGCTGACGTAATATAGAGTACAGTAAGACTGGTGAATATCATTTCATTAAATATATGTGCGATAAGGCTATTCTAGTGAGAACCAAAATCCCCTACACGATTACTAATCACCAAGCCGAAAGCTCGACTTTTGATGTATTAATCATTGTTTTTTTAACGACTAGGTTAGCTAGCATCAGGCTGTCCTAGCTCTCCGCATGTCAATGGCCAAGGAGCCCAACGGCCAGAGAGAGAGAAAAGTGGGTCACTGGTATGCATTGATTGCTCGTAAACCAAACAGAACACTTACCTACCTAAGTAAGCCTATTGCCTAAGGGCTTATTCTAAGCTTAAGACGACCAAGTAATTACTGGCGCGATATAGTGAGAATTATATGTGGTTAACGCTAATTGCCACATAATGGCAGAGTGAACACAATCAAAATGCTATTATGGCATTTCCTCGCTTGTCATCAGAATACATAGTGTAATTAATAATTATCACATAAAGGTGTTCCGCGTGTTCTTGTGTGTTAACATTCATCAAGACGAACAGCCTTGGGTAGCATTTCAATCTAGACATTCCGTCAATTTTGATGCCATCAGATTCGTCATTCTTTATGATGATTTGCACTTCTCCGGTCTTCTTTTGAAAAGCACTTAGTTAAATCTATGTGAAATTGGCGCCGCTTCTTGCCCATCTGCCACTGTGAAGGTAATGTAACTGTATTCAATGTTCTCGTCTTAGAGATTGTCTCCTTACTCATCGTAGGTGATATTAGAGGAGCCATGTACCAACTGAAGTCCTTTAGCTTTAAGGTAGCTCATAAGGGCTTTGCGATGGTCATTTCGCACAAATCTCGAAGACTTGCCTCCTATGTAGTAGTTTGTTTCCACTCAAGGCAGTATGGTCTCCTGACTTTGATGAACAAGGGAGTGCATTCTAAGAAATTAAATTCAGTATAAATTCTTTAATAGGTATATTTCAATTCAATTTCTCATAGATATGCAGATTGTGCGGTTGCCAGGGTCACTGCCTAGTGGCACGATAATTAATATGGCAACTAGAGTCCCAGTTTTCGTTTCTTATATTTTTATATATAATTATATGTTCGACTTGTAAGTTAGCTTAGCAGCTAGCGAGAATTAACGCTATGATAGTTCTATACGACCGAACGGCTTTGACCATTGCTATCCTATTTAATATGATGTTTGGTAGAGGGCTTTACTTGCTCACATAGAGCTGGAGAATTAATAGACGCATCTATCACTGACCTTTGAATTTTGTCGGAACGGCGAGCTGGTCATTTAGAGGTCTTTTCACCGAGCGATGGCTGTCTATTCGGCAGGACTCGGGATTGACCTACATCTCACCTCGTTCAATTCATTGTTAGTTCAAGTTGGTTCCACTCGATACATTGGGTATCGACTTATAACTCTTATTTGAAATAATGCTCAGCTAACGCAAGTCGATTGATAGTTGATCAAATGGAGTTGAGACTCACCGTATGCAGTACCTGCACAAGCCACTTGCTAGCAATCTTCTCGTATAGGAGGTCCAACATACCAATGCTTATATGTGCGCTCTGTCACCTGGAATTATGCAGATAACTAGCTGTAAATGTAGGCGACGAAATCATACAATTACATGTATGAATAAATAAGCCAGTCCTTCTGGCCATCTACACCAATCAGTACAAGCCTCGGCGTTTTGTCTGTCAACAGCTGCAGCTGGCAGATCAGCTGAAACAGTACTTGCAACTGTCGTTCAGCTGCTGTAGTCTTTGCTGCTGATGCTTTTACCGCCCATTCCCGTTAGGTGAATACCCTGGTTTTCAGCTGCACAATTGAATCCGATCTTCAGGGCGCAATACATTGCAAGATCTGGCGCTCTCGTGCCTTTATTCCAGCCCAGACTAGAATTTGTGTGACAAGTTGTGTTAAGAGTGAAATATCGAGTTCCAATCACTCTAATTACTTTTGGATGCATGGACTGATCCTGCATGAGAAGTAAAGCATTTACTTGTAACGACCGGGACAAAGCTCACCACCACCTGCACTCTTAGCTGGGAGAAAGCATATGACTTTCCATATCACGATCCCAATCCAGTCTTTACCGATAAACTCAGCTCAGCTCAGCTCGGCTCGGCCCAGAGCCATTCGTAATGCACACTGCAAGTGAGAACAACGGCCCAACTCTTCGTGGCCTGCTCGGCCAATATCCCATACAAACGCGCATCCTTCGCGATCTGGACACGAAGAGCATCCTCAATCTATGTCAAACGTCATGGGACATGCGCACGGATATCAGAGCTTATCTGTGGAACATCGATGAGAAGCTAGAGCGCTTCTTCAAGGACCCTAAAGCATTCCGATCCGCGCTGGGCCGTGCCGACGCCCTGATATCAGGCAGTTTCGCACTGCAATTCTTCGCTCATGAGTTTTGGCCCGAGTCGGATCTGGACATAAATCTCCGCGATGGCGGCGAGAACGCCGGTTCCTTAGCCAAGCACCTTATGGAAGTTGAGGGCTACGAGTTGGCTAGCAACCAGGATATCGAGAGCTCTCCGTATGGCACCCTGGGGGCGGATGGGTTTAGCTACCGACTAGGAGACATATCAAGGGTATGTTTGCCCTCTCCCAAGATGCATTTGAGCTGCGCAAGCGACTGACAGCCCCTGAGATTCAAACTTTCATCAAGGGCAACGAGAGCAACAGCAAGAACAAGACGGGAAATTCTTCCTCTGTCGCGGCACAGCAGAAGGTCCAACTGATCACAACTAAGAACCAGCCAGTCCAGGCGATTCTCAACGGCTACTACACGTCGTGCATCGTGAACTTCATTTCGTGGAACAAAGCATACTGCGTCTTCCCTCGTGCAACGTTGCTGTTCCGCGAGACGGTGCCGCTGACGCCGCCGCACGACAACAACGTCGAGCTGCACAAGAAGTACTCGCGGCGGGGCTGGCGGCTGCGCACCGAAGCCTTGTACTTGTACAGGCCGCGGGTAATTCCCATGATGTCGACCTCGACCTCAGCGCAGCCGCAGCAGCAGAAGAAGACAAAGCCCAAATACCGGGGCCGCTTCTGGCCGCTGGGCTTCGACGCGTTCAATGAGCGCCGGGTCGGCGGTGCCGACACGTGGACGATGTCGCTGAGCACGGCGGGCGTGTCGCGGCCGCCGCAGCCGGACTCGGTGCTCGAGTACTCGTGCTTCCGGATGGATGGGTTCGGGCCGGAGCAGAGTGTCTTCGCGGGCAACGGCCGCTACAACGGCATCAAAATCTGCGCGCGCGTGTTCGAGTCGCCGTCACTGCGCTACGAGTACACGATCGGGTACCTGTCGCCGTTCTGGGAGTGGTTCGGCGACATGCTGGCGCGCAACACGCTCGGGCAGCTCCAGGTGAAGATGGAGGAGGAGGAGCGCCTACAGCTGACCAGGGACTTTAGTGTGCATTTGTTCTCGCTTCGCTTCGACAAGCCCGATGGCTGGGATTACTGGGACGACGTCCTCCCAGACATGTTCGAGCAGTGGAGGGAGCAAATGGCGGACACTGCAGGCGGCGCAGGAGCCAGCAGCAGCCCTGTGTGAGAGATAAGCTTGAGCTCTGCTCCAACATAAACGCGGTGTTGCGGGGACTGGTGAGCGGCACAGTTCGAGAGGCATCGCGAGGGCAAGATCTGCTACTTGGTTGTATGATGGCTGCACTGAGATATTCGTTTGACTTGAAATATAAACCATGTGCTATGTCTTAAATGTACATAAAGTGATCATAGCGATAGATAACAATAATCTATGTCATTCAGATCTCAATATTATCACATGGAATGAGCTCCGAGAATTAGTACCAGTCATGCTTCACACTTTAAGGTCAAGAACATTATTAGATCTCTGTGTCATCTCCAACTCCTCAAAGGCAGTCTTCCATCCACTGTTAACTGCTGTAAACCCCAGACACTACCCGTAGCTAAAAAGGCTACTGTCGAGTTTAGAGGATTTACATGCAATTGCTTGTATTAAGCCACTTCTTAGTTGCAGGCCAAGAAATGACCATCTTTATCAGTTCATCTAGGTCCAACACCATAGAATTCACAATACCATTCATTGGCTCAGAGACTTGGGTGGAGATCAGCCCTTTTAGTCGCTGATTTGCCTCGCTATACCATTTGGCGTTGGACTTGAGAAGTACATAAGTACTACAAGACCCTTTAGCATAATTTTCCGCAGCAGCTATTGATAAATCTAGCATATCGTAAATCCTACAAGCTATGTCCTAGGTAGAAAACCTTCAGTATATCCCAGTCACAAGAGCCTAAGACTCCACTATAGAGATATAGCCTTTTATAGTCGATTTATTGTAAACAGATCCAGTCCCAAATCCACGCGCCCGAGCAGCAAGTCTGAGTCCTTATGGCAAACAAACCCCTTTTGCTCAAATGTGTTCAGGAAAATAGCACTCCCTTCAGTCTGGCCTCGGTGACAGGGTGGTAGTGATGGTGTAAGAACGCCTGGTAGCACATCCCCACCGACGATTTATTTGGCATGCCGGCCAAAATCCCATTTCGGCCCACGTCCAAGACTCGCAAAGGTAGCTTAAACTATCGGTATTGGACTATAGGGTAATATTATTATACGTTACTATGTCGAGCCCGTTTGCGTGCGCTTCCGGTAGCCGGGTGCATCTTATCGTTTTTCTCGCGCTTAAGCTTCTCGTCGAGCACACGAGCTAGTGAGAGGTTAGTACTGCTACAACTTCGCAGGCTATGACAAACAAGCTGGCCTTGACTAGGTGAGGGAGCTTACTAAGTACGTCATAACCGAATTGAGGGAATTCCAAGCAGAGGGAACGGAACTCCTCCTCGGCTTCGGCGCGTAGGGTATGACTGCGAGTCGCCCAGAAGTTGGCAACAGGGGCGCGCACGGTTGTATCGTCTTTGCTGGTATACTGGTAGATATAGCGAGCGTAAGTGATTTCGCCCTTGGCCGTCGAGTTAACGCAGTGAATCTTGCTGCTGGCTAGGCTCTTGAGTTTGTCCATGCCAAACTTCTCGGCCAGCGTATAAACGCGCGCATGCTTGAGTAGCTGTTCGCCGGTCTCATCGACGGACGGTAAGGAGGGATCCTGCTCGAGCAGGCGCTGGCCCGGCAGTTTCTTGGGAAAATAGTCGCCGGTGTACAGATACTCGAGGAAGCAGCCAACGGCGTCGATTTCTTCATCTAGAAGCTCGACTACTCGCGGCTAGATGGCGATGATAGTTAGTACGGGGCAGACAAGCGAACGGCAAGGAGTAGTGGCAAAACGTACACTTCCATCGTCGGCGAAGTTTTTACAGAAGTCGGCAAAGAAGGGGCTCAGCGTCAATAGCGCTTGATGTGCCGTGAGGATAGTCTCCGTGTCGCCAGTGCCAACGATCAGGGTTACGACGGGGCTAGTCAAATAGCTGGTAAAAGTAGTGCGCGGCTCAGACTCCCCTCCCTCAGCGAAAGGGAGCTCTACGCTGTTGTCGGCTAGGCCCGCTCCTTCAGCCTCGCCCCCCTCAACCATCTCGACATCGCCTGCGGGGTTGATGGGCAGTTCGTCCAGCACTTGCTCGTTGAATTCTTCGGCCATGGCGGTATATTACGTGCGATACCGTGACTTGGTGCCGATTACGTTTGAACCGTACCGTCTTAGTTGCGGATGATGTAAGGAATGTGATTCTAAATTACCAATAGTGGACCTGAAAGAGCTACCTAAACGACTGGAAGGTTGGGTGAAATGCAGGTGTGGAAAAGGAGAGGATGCGATTAAACAAGCAGTATGTTTCAAAGAGAAAAAGCGAAGGAAAAACAACCACAACAGTCGCGATCGCAAACTGTAATTCGCACAGGTAGAGGTCAAGTAAGGCTACCAAGTCTAAGACTGCCCCAAAACTGCTTGGTGGGCTGAATTGGCCAATGCAATTGCTGTCGCACACGTTGGCTGGACAAAAAATGGGGTGGCTGGGGGGGGAAGGGGGGTAGCTCGCCCGCTGCTAATTGGCTGAAGCTCTATAGCTGGTTCATCCTATCTTATCAGATCTGCTTAGATAACTGAACTGTGGCGGCCTTGTGCGCAAGGCACCCAGACAATCATTGCTTCGCACTTCAGTGCAGCTGTGAACAGTTGTCGTCTTCAGACCCATAATTGTCTCTTTGCACTGTTTTATATCGTACCCCATACGAGGTAGGTACTGTACTTAAGTAGGTAGAGTATCTAAGATATGATCTAATACTGCTTCTTAGTCAAGAGACAGTAATACTTCCAGCAGCTAACCCAACACAAAAGCAATGCAGCAAGTCATGTTAGGTATGAACGTTCTTATCAATGTTTTCTGTCGTATATTCAAGCTGCAAAGGATCACTTTTGGTCATCATGGTACGACAAAACTTCGCAGAAGGGCTTGACGTTGGATGATACTATGGTTATGACTAGTACCCCAATCTGGTCAAAGTTTCGATATAGTTTTTGTCCGTAGGTGACTGAAGGATATTTGCACCACTGTAAGGATTTACAATACGTTCTCTATTCTAGGGGCTGGCCTTGTCACGTCGATTCTTATATTGGAGCTGACAAACAGGAAGGCTCCCACCCACAGACATGCGTTTAATATGTCGCGTACAAGTAGTCAAACAAAAATCAGCAATTGTTCGATTGGCGTCCTAAAGCGTAGAAATAAGGCCATGTGCATGTCAAAGTAGTCAGGTGCATCGTGCTTGGGGATGAAAAGAAGCTCTAAGCTTTGAAATAGCGGATACAATATACTACTAGTGCTCCGTATCTTACAAACCGCACAAAGCTTATTGTCGCTTATACTCTCTGCCCATACCAGTAATTCATAGCCACTTGATCGTGTCAAGTTTGTTTGACCGCCAATGAAACCATATAAAAAGAAGCAAACAGGACAGAAAGCGGACATTCGGGCCTCGGTCTATATCATATCCGTCCTCGGAATTTCTTCACATAAGACACTACATGTCATCTCGGGCCATCGTGTGTTCCGGTATGCGTACGCGTACTATGGAGACGACAAGTTATTTTGGCCCAATAACAAGGAGAGATTATCTAGATAGCGGAAATAACTGTCGAATCGGGCAAGGATGCTAGCCGCATATGATATCGGAGCCAATCTGTTCCCCCTGCATAACTTCACACGTCACCCGCAGCACAAAACATAGTGTTCGTCGTTTTCGAGACTTTCAATACGTCGTATTACAGGTTCGCCGTATAAACAAGCCTCTTCATCTTCGTTTGAAGCGTTTTGAGGACATTGTGCTATAAGAACGTCATGCACTTCAGATTTAATGCTTCTGAATCTGTGCATTAGGCTTTTCTGCCAGCCGTGTTCCAATTTTGCTTTTTGGGCTGGCCCAGAGGTAGCGATAATGCCTGGACAGGGTAAGAAAATAATGCTGTTCTAGAATTGACGTCATACACACCCTAAGTCTGTTCTTGTGGCTTGATTTCTCTTGCAACGGCCTCTGCTGAGCTGCCTAGGTAGGTAAATAGGTAAGCAAGTACATCATAGTAACATAAAGGTGTCATTTGACTTATACGGCTGCGGCTGAAGTAGGACAGTATAGTCAATGTCAACAAGTAAGTATGCTTCTTGGTGGCACTTTCATGATCGCTCCCCGAACTTCACAATCCTCGCTCGATGTAAATTACGATGATAGTCTTCTCAGATAGTACGAACAACAAAAGAAGAGAGATCCCACTTGAAAGTAAGAGAGAGTACAGCGCTCAATATAGAGGTATCTTTTTCGAAGGCTTAATAAGCTACTCAAGATTAACATGTTCTGCAACCCACTTGAGAGTATAGGATTTTATACTAATAGGTTATACGTAGGAGATGCGGCGTATTATCTATACAACTAATGACTCAGGTGGGGAGAATGAAGTTTACGCCCAAGGCGGGAACAGTCCAGGTACGTGGGTGTTGTGGGGGGTAACTGTAACCACACTTTACCAGTTACCTAATAGGGGTGTCGCGTGCGCCGCTATAGATTTTGGGAATAGTGGTCAAGACCGGTAAGTTTTCGATAGGGGGCCAATAAAACCGATCATTTCAGCGCTTTCAGGGATCATGTTGCGGCCGCGCAATTTCATACTCTTGGCTTTTACTGCGTACGGGCCCTCTAGTGCAGTGCTGGCTCCAATAGGCCTTATCTGAGTCAAGTCTGCCAAGACAGTCACGGCTACTGTCACGGCCAATTCTCCTCTCCTCAACAAGCGAAGATCATCATCTCTCACACGACATAATTCCTTGGCACGGAAACTCGTCTCTTCATCTGCCAAGCCGGGCTGTGAATAGCCCAGAGGATCAGGCGGTACCTACCTAAGGACAATATGAAGGGAGTATTTTGTGTAGGCAGGTAGGCACTCAGCAAGTTAATACTCAGTAAGTTAGTTGCTTCGGACTGTCGGTCGATACCTTTATATATGTCTGTCGCATTCCACCGGCACTACATAAGGCTATGCTACGTAATTGATCTTTACCTGGTATCAAGCCAAGCCTTGCGGTTTTTCCCTCTGGATATTGGGACGCCCCCATTCCCACATAAAAGCCTGCCAGGATTTTGCACGAGCTTGCATGATAAGCTAAACTGCTTGGCGTCCGGTCGTCTTCTTGTCCCTCCTTTGAGTTTTGATCACCTCGGAATGTAACTACAGCTTCGCCATTGTATCTACATTGTCTATTATACCTTTTGTGACTACATTTCTACTCGAGGTACCTTTCTCCTATGGCTATTGTTGCCGTTATACAAATCCGAGTGTCTCGTTTTCGTTTCGATTAATTCCGTTTCTCTTTCCCGCAACCCCAGCGCCGCGCCGGTTCTCAGCCTTTTTCACTCTTCATGAACGCGCGTTCACAGACGCGACCGCAATAGCCCGTCGACTATGGAGGCGTTGGAGCAAGAGAACGGAGGGCCTTCCTGGCGTGACAGAGCAGAATGGAAACAGCAGGTCTGGAGTCGGTGGATGGAGCCGGCGGTAAGTCCCCGGTCATATTGTTTTGCGCCGGCAACGGCCAACAGACGTATACTCATCTAACATGCACAGGTGATCGTCATCGTCCTCCTGACAGCCATGTACTTTACAAGACGGAAAAATTACACCATTTTTCGTAGGCCCTCAGACGAAAGCACGCGGTCACTACTCAGCCCCGACTCCCAGAGGTCTTCGAGCAGCGACTGGGAGCGACCCGAAGACCAATCCTCTCTCTACCCACCTAAGACCCGCCGCATATTTGGACGATGGACCGTTCGTACTCCGAACTCGAGTCGTTTCGCACGGCACTTGCATTCAAGGATTCTGCAGAAATTCCCCTTTCTCGTCGAGATGTTCTATTGGGCCATTGCGCTAGTTCTCTATCGCGGGACAATATTGATTACGAGTCATTGGTACGGGGGCAGTCAGGGCCTTTGGGATACCGCCCAGAGCCATGGCATGTCAATTCTTGAGTTGGAAGCGCGAATCACGGGCATGGGCAACGTCACCGGTAACGCGAGGTGGATAGAATGGAGAATTCAACAGTGGTTCTTGGCCGGCGCTAACATTGGTGACTGGAGAGGGACTGTACTCGCCGTCCTCAACCGGGTGTACGCTCTTATCCATATTCCAGGAACAGCAGCGTAGGTCTTAACTTCATCTTGATGTTCAGCACTTGTACGACAAGCTAACTCGCTTCTCTAGCTTTATTGCTTACTATTACGCAACTGCACCGACGCATCGACGATTTTGCATAGCACGGCGTACTCTTTCGTTGTCGAACTTCGTGGCCTTCTTCGTTTTCACTTTGTACCCTTGCATGCCTCCGCGTCTTTTACCAGGGGAGTATGGTTTTGTGGATACGGTGGAGGCCGAGGATGCGAGCAGCGTCTGGATGAAGGGCGATTATGTCAATGCACTCGCAGCTATGCCGAGTATGCACTTTGGCTATGCCTTCGCTATCGGCTGCGTTCTCATCTACGAGAGCGGCTTCTTGCGTCATCTGCATCCCCTAAGTGACGAGATCAATGATGACCTCGAGGTCAACGGCATTCTCAAGCAGGAGAGCGGAGATGTGCCTCGCTCAGTGGCTTCCCGTATCATACTTCTGTGCTTGGGCATCTTTTACCCTGCCTTGATTCTTCTGGCCATCATCGCCACGGCCAACCATTATGTCCTCGATGCTTTCGCCGGTGCTCTTGTAGTGGGATTCTCGTTCTGCTGCAACCGGTTCCTCCTAAACTTCCTTGTACTAGAGGACTGGTTGTTGTGGGCCTGGCGGTTGGAGAAACCGGTGCCCACAACTGGATATGCTGCGCAATCCAAATGAGCCAGAGGTCCCATGCAGTGAACTCAGTTCACCGTGTCGACTAGTGTTAAAAATAATACTACATAATGTGAATTGTTATTAATATAATATTAAAATTCTCTTCACCGACTCGCCCTTTTTTTTTTGGCCTAAAAATGTGACTAGCAAACTTGGAAGCACTTATCTCTAACGTCTTTTGGCTTTTACATAGTATATGTGTAATTGAGATATATCTTGCATTGTAAAATACCGTGCTTATTTAAGCGGCCCTGTAGCACAGCACGAGCCCATGCCTTCTATGTATGGCTGAAGCTCTCAATCACAGTCCACATACAAGGAATCTTCATTGTCTAATTGTGCTCAGTCTCAAAATGGTATTAGCCAACCGATGTTGGCCCTATGCGAATATGTATACAGTCAGGTAATCTTATTCAGCAGTTTTCCCTCCTATTTGCCAAAACACCTGTTAGCAGTCACAAGGAATCATAACTCTCGATGCGTGATTATGGGGCAATTTAAGTAGAGTATTGTGCAAAAGTGAAAGATGACAGAGTAGAGTTTTTTTATCTAGCTAATGTATTGAGTTCCAACGAGACCGGTTACAATAACTGGCGTTGAGAGACCACTTTAAATTTATTTTAACACGTCAGAACTGAAATAGTAAAGCACAGAAGATATATCACTTGAATGGCCGTTATTGAAGTTATGTCGATAAGGACACATATTAATTTGCGCTTTTTGCCACTATAATTATTACAATTGCGTAGTTACCGCAGTGTAACTATGAGATTACTTCTGCCCTGACATCTGCCTTTTAGCAATGGGCTAATGAGTTAGCAAGCTGCTTTGACGTCCATCTTCTATTCAAAATATGTGGGAAACCGGTCATACATCTACTCGTTAAATTTTCCCTGGTAGGGTTCGTAAAGAGTATACAAGTACTCCTTACTGACGATTATGCGGTACGCGGCAGTACTATGTAGAGATGTTTAGTGATGCATCTGGAGATAGGACACCAAGCCTTTTCTCGTAGCTATTGAATAAACGGTTAGGAAATCGGTAGAACCGCGTGAGTGGTGCAATGGTATTTCGAAGACCTGTAACTTTAGATTGCTTATGCGTATATCACGCACTTGCATAGATTCAGTGCAATATGCATAGGCCAAGGTAGTTTAGTCTTGGACATTTCAAGCTGGGAAAGGAGAAGGCAGAGCTACTCGCACAAGCATTAATGATTGACTTCACCTTCTCTCGGAGCAGAAGCAGTAAATAGTCACGTAATTAGCCTTTCAACGTTAATGGTACCCAATCAATTCGCTACTGCACTTTCTACCTGGTGCACGTGTCATTCCGAGGCCTCGATGCTGCTCCCTATTCCCAATGCTAGTCCACGTCCACAAAGTCCTAGGTATCATCCCTTGCAAAAAGCACCTTTCAAGCAGTGCCGTCGCTCAAGGGTTAGTCCCAGCGTATTACATCTAGGATAACCATCCAATAGTCAACCATCGTACACTTCCTTTCCAACGAAGTCAAATCTCTTAATGCAATCGCTGTCGTACCGTCGTTTCTGTCGTTGTTCTCGTCGTCGTCGTCCCTCCTGCTGCTCTAGCCACTTCGCCGGCCCCAGTGCTCACAATAAGGGCAGTTATCACCATCGCATGGAAAATGTAGTGGCTTGTGGTTCATACTCGTCGTCTCTTTGTACTTTCGATACGCAGTCTTGAACTGATCCTCTAACCACTGAGGACTTGTGCCCTCTCTCTCGCCGTTTTGTTGGTCCTTTGCCTCGGGGTTAAGAAGGTCCTCGATCCGCGAGGAGTGTGGATATGGGTGTTCTGGCGAGGAGCTCGGATTAAGAAGGTCATTGATCCGCGAAGAGTTCGTATATGGGCGTTTTGGTGAGTAGTCCGGATATGGATATTTTTTCGGTGAGTTCGGATGTGGAAACTCTGGCGACAAGTCCGGATATGGGTATTTTGTCGGGGAGTTTGGATGCGGGTATTCGGGCGAGGGGGCAGAGATTCCACCAAGGCGATGGGGCCCCTGGCCTTCCAGAGAGTACACATCTTCGGTTTGCACCAGGTGCATAGCTTTGTTGGGTACGGAGGCCGGCCACGGCTCGTTGAGGAGGTTGATGCTCCGAGGCTTGTTCAACGTCCCGTAGTGAACCGGCGGAGATGCGTCCGCGCGCCAGGCTTCCGCAGACCGAGAGAAATAGGCGCATTCTTGCCGTTCGAATATCGAGATCTTCTCGCCACGATCTGGGTTGTGACTATTGGGTTGGCAGGATGACAATGGTTCTTGGAGTTGGTGCTCTCGCTGTCGTTCATCTGGCTGGAAATGTGGTTGCTGCTCGTATGCTCCGCGAAATGATCCCAATGGAGGTTCTGTTGCCTCAGCTGCTGGGGTAGAGCGCAAATGAGGAATATATGGAGCTCCTGTCGTAGAGCCACCCTCGCTGTCGTCGGCGGGGTCTCTAATGGTTGTAGTTGGGTATGTTGTTTGGCCAGCCGGAAAGTATATGTTACTTGCGTATTCAGGACGCCCGATAGCGACACGAGGCAAATCGTATACGTCCAATGATAAGTGTCTTAAAGCCCCGGAATCAGGTGGGTAGTTAGATTCCCGCACATGGTAATAGTCGCTGTGCATTTGGCATTGCCAAATAGGGGTATATTGATAATTTTTGGTGTCTCCTTGGGGGATGTAGAGCGACGAGTTGTTTGGTTGAAGATAGTTAAAGTCACTTTCATGAACCATTTCTTCGAGACGATTGGCGATGTTCTGGGTAGATGGGGATACCGGTGCTGGCGCTGCAATAGCGTGGGGGACAGTAGGCTTGTTGCGAAAGATATGTAGGTCATAGTTAGGCGAACCAACTCTTTCGCTGGGTGGAAGTGTGTGTTGGTCTCGCTCCGCCGACGATAACCACAAGGCACAGAGCCGTTGGTTGCTTGTGGAAGACATAGTAGCTAACTTGTATAGAGTCCTCTGCGTCTACCTGATTGCTAGAATACGTCGTATCGGCCCGCGTCCTGTTGAGATGGTGATGAGTGAAATTCAGGACAACGCAAAAGACGATATAGTATATGGATGAAAACGAGCGGTGTTGGAAGTACTGAGGAGTTTTAAAGAGAGAGCAGAAGTACCTACAGTTTGAGAAAGTTTTTTTTAAATAAGGGGACTAGTAGAAGGGCTTGAGGCCATATGAGTGTAGGTTTAATAAAGCCCTTAGAGGTTGATTGGAATAAAGATTCAACTAATGTAAGTCTAATTGGTAGGGACATACCAGCCCCAGTACACTCTATGTATCAGAGACAGCTCTAAGCAAGAAGATGTGCTTTGCCCTGCTCATGTAATACGTCTTGAGCTGTCTTGAGAACCACATGATGAATAGCCTTCGGTGCGGCGACGAACCCATGGTTGCTAGCCAACCTCCGCCCCACGCCTAAGTCTATGTCTTTACCATCTATATCCGTGATCTTACCGCCCACTTCCTCGAAAAGCAACATCGCTCCAGCATGATCCCATATCTTTCCGGTTCGTTCACGCTTTTTGTACACCCACACTGTCATATTGGCGAGGCCTAGTCCCAGAGTCACCCAGCGCAGCACCCAAGCAAGGAAATTACAACCTTGCGTAGTGATGCCAAGTCTCTCCATGATTACCATGTGTGCATCGTCCACGCCCGAATCTAGCATATGATAACAGGAGACAGCCCGTAAATCTGCTATAGTAGTGGTTGTGGCATATGGTTCGATCTTCCGAACCAGATTTTCATTAGAGAACTCCATAAGTGGGAGAACGTAGGTCCCATAACCTTTAACAGCAAATGCAATGGTCCCTTGACCAGTCGGATCAACGGTGCGGTTGTCGATGGGTGCCTTGGCGTTCATGGGGATTGTTGGGCAGCCGACGACGCTGAGAACTTGCTTACTGCCTTCCAGAAGAGCGACATTGATAGCATAAGCCTCACGTTGTACAAAGGTCTGGGTCCCATCGATAGGATCGAATACCCAAACGCGTCCTGCACCTGGCCCTCCAGGTTCGCCGAAGCCGCATTTGTCTATCATCTCGCACATCTCCAGTGGAGATTTGGGCAGTTTACAAAGTAACTTTGCTTCGTCATCTTGCAATCGAAGCAGCAATGCCCAGACGCGGTTTAAAAGAACGGGGTTCTCTCGCAAGCCTGCAGCTGACTCTTCGCCAACAAACTTATCGTCGGGAAATGCACTGTGGATGGTGGCGGTCAGGAGCGCTTGGATGGCAAAATCAGCGACAGTAACGGGACTCAGATCGTCTTTCTCGATGGTGCCTTTGTCATCAGATGATATGACTGACTGACTGATCTTTGCTGCTGATTGCACAGCGCGAATCGCGGTTCGTAGCTCTTGAGAGAACGGGCTGTCCATGATCATGGATGGCCAGTGCTTCATCGTGGGTATGTAACTGACTTCCAGGAGGCGTTGTCAAACTTTTGAGTAAATTACCTGCTTTGAGTTTGGCGCCTGGTGCCGCCTGACGCACAGCTGCCAAAGCCTAGACTTGCCCAGATAATTATCCTATCCACCTGTATTTGGAAGGACACGCTACTGCAGGTACTTTTGTACATGTATCTTGCAGGACAATCAAGTATTACAACTCAAGTATTACAACGCGATTCTCTTCTCGTATGCCCCGCCTAGAATGGTTGTTTTATTAAGCAGGCCATTTTGTCAATAAGTTAACCTCAAAAGTTATAAGTTGCCAACAATGCCCTCAGTCTCATTTACACCTCCAACTTAAACATTTAACTAAGTTTTTGACACCGTCTAGAATTCGAGGAACAGGTCTAAATTGCTCAACACCGGCTACATTGTTACTACTGGTATAGTAGTGTGAATTGCGTGCAACCAGATTTCCGGTTTTAGTAGTATAGTATTAATTTTAGCGTAGAATTACAACGACATGTGCTCGTCTCTGCAGACCTAATGAAGCGGTATCTTCATTATACTCTGGATAACACAGTTATAGAACCTACCTCGAATGTGGCATGATGTCCATCTAAGTCCAAAGTTTTACTGCCTGAAGAAGACAAGTCATGCTTGGGCAGGGCGCAGTCAATGCGGCGTTCGTCATAGGAGAGCTGTTCAGCTTTAACTTATGCGATTGGCTGGAATGGATTCTTGTTCAGCTGATGGGTGCCTCCGCCACTTTATAACCATTTATTCAACGGCTGCAATACCCATGGTTCTCTTTCTCTTCCTTCCCGTCCATAAGCTGCTAGATCTCCTACGTCCTAGCTATTGCGTCTCTAATATGGTGTCTTCAAATAATGAGCAATCAATTGACCTCACAGCTGCTCAAGCCGATGCGGTGCAAAAGGCACTGCGACACTGGTCGCACTCCAAACTCATCTCGTCGAATCTTGTCAGCGATCTTCTCGCGACAATTCAAGTGGTGGAAGAACCACATACCTTCAATTGGGAGAGGTTCGCCAAATATACCTTCAGATTCGCCATTATCTGCTTCGCCATCGCTGTTGTTAGTCTAGTATTCGATAATGTCTTTAAGAAAATCATCAAACGAATCTTGGCATTGTCTGCTACCATGCGGATAATAGTCACTAGCGGTTTAGCTGTCGCGATGCATGTTTGGGGGCTCCAACGATCTATAATGGTACCGCAACAGCAATACCTCAACGAAGCGACTCACAGTCTCGGGGCTATGCTCTTTGCTCTCACCGCGCTACAGCTGAGCTCTACGTTGGAAACTAATAGGCCTGAGAACAGCCATATCCTCCATAGAATTGAACTTTCGCTGGCCGTCGTCTACGGAAGTGTTGCCGTTCTTGTGCAGTCCAATTTTATCTGGTCGTGTGGAATGATCATCCTCGGCACTTGGTTTGGGTCGTGGACTGCTTATAGTTCCGGCGTGTACGAAATCGGCATGAACTATCCGCTACGATTTGTCTTGTTCGGCGCTGGGATCATCGCGGCATCTGAATCTATGCGTAATTACCCTCTCACAGCTACACTCTGGTCAACGACACGCACGTGGGGAATGCTCTACATGTTTGTAGCCCTCTGGCTTCTCTCACTATTTGGCAATGACAAGCTACTTGGAGGCACCAAGGCTCACCACGGCGGATCGGGAAGAATAGCATTCTGGTCCTTTATGTTCCTCTGTGCTGCGGCAACGGCGATTTGGCATGGACTTCGCTATAGTGACTCTACGACAAAGGGATTTGGACTGACATTTGTGGGCATTAATTTCTACAGCAAGTTCTTCGAGTTCTTCTGGGCAACTTGGTATAAGACTGTGTTCTTCGCCGTCTTGTCGCTCTCATTAGGGATTCTGGGAAAATACGCTGAGTCTGTGAACATAGCACTCGATCGGCATTACGCAAGCATTTCGGGCTAGATGGAGCCAATTCCAATATACTCATTTGCAGTGTCTAATATACATCCTGTGTTGAAGGGTCTAACAGCTCCGGGCAGTACTTCGAACGACGTAATGTGCTAAGCGTTATGATCAAGTGACTAAATAGCTATAGTTCCTAACGATATTCTCACGAGTAAAAAGCTTGGAACTCCACTGCCCGCTATCAACATACACTGTTCTCCTTGTGTCTGGGGACTTCGTTGCATGAACCTCTCCGCTAGCTTTCACGCATGCTTTACAGGGAGAGTCTCCTTGGATTGATTATACGCACCTTGATATTACTGTTATCTATAGTATTTGGCCGGTCTAGACTATCCTGGTGAACGATCCAAGACAAGAGCAGTACTGTGAGGGAGATTTGTTAGCTGCTAGGCAGTCGAGTCGACGCCACTATGGTTAATCTAGTACCTCGGAAAATAGGCTACAATCGCTGCTAGTTGACTATATCATAAGTTTCCATAATCCTTCATTGTAGTATATACAATAGTACAAATAGTTAACAAAGTAGAGCTAATAATAATCATGTTTCACAATAAGAGCTACCTACTAAACTGACTAAGTTACGACCACTGCGGGTAGTATACAATGAACGTTCTTTTGCAGTAAACAAAGGATAAATATCTGTTAAAGGCGCCGCGAGGACGAGATAGCAATCCTCGGTCAACTCTCCCGATACTGTGGATAAATTCCCTCGTCTACGAGCAAGACAAATAATCTGAGAGGTGCTGAAAAGTTCGTCTACCGCTGCTAGGATATGCCGCAGCAGCTTTCTGTTGGGGGAATTGACAAGGAGGCAACACATGGTGGGGGTGCGTCTAGCTAATTATCGAATGAGATTATTAATCTAGGACTTAACCTTGCCAAAAGGCGAGAGGCGCAATGGCAAGGTGATTCCGGCCCTCTTTTCATTTTAGATTCTGCTAAGGCTGACTATGATGGGCGAGGTGATTACCACTCATTTGAATCTACCTCTAAATGCCTTGTTGAACTAAAGGCTTCCTATAAATACCAGTGGATTTTGGGAGGGGCAGTAGATTGTTCCACCTGCTATTTGCCTTATAACAGTCGAGCCGACCGTAGACAGCTGCCAAAGGGGCTGACCATTGGGCTGACCACAGGGTTGACATGATGTATCATGTGATATTAGGCACCTACCAACATGAAGGCAATCAGCCCCGTAAGTTTATCATTCTTCCTGAACAAAACAATCAGCCAACAGAGAGAAAAGGTACAAATGTGTACTGTTCCGTCCGCAGCCTTACTTTCAAGATCATCGTTTGCGGTTGCCATTCTCGGACCGCCTTCCAAGAATCGACAGTATTCGGATGGTTGCAAGTAGGTCGGCATTAAATATGCATTTTCGCCTGCAGAGCCACGTAAAACAGAGCTGTTCTAGGTCGCTGGATTCCTGCACCCCATTCGCCCCATTTAACACTGCCACCGCCATTCTACCATTCTAGCAACGTACACTTGCTGATGCCGAACTGTCAGTGAGCGGCTAAGGATATCTATGCCCGACTACCCCGCCTCTTTTCCGACAGTTCTTTCCTTAGGTCTTAGTGGCCACCGTCGGACACTGGCATTATGGTAAGCTTGCATGCATCGTCACTGGCAATCGTGTGCTGATTTATCATAGCCCCAATATAAGTCGGTGTGGTATTGTGTGCGCAACGTATGTTCTCTTCGTGGTGCTCTGCTAAGAGGGGAAAATAGTGCATGTGCGCTGATGGCCCATTCAACCAAGCTGTCGTAAATCGTTGTCCGAGTTGCGAACACGATCGGTGCGGCTACTGTCGTTTCGAATCTTACAAGACGCGAAGGTGATAAGGTTTGAGCAAGGTACGCTTCGCATGATGTGCGAGGGTGGCTCCCTTCGCTTTGGCCATACGCGTGCTACAAGATGCCATCTCAATCTTGGGAAGTTGATTTTGGAAGACGAAAACCAGCTCGAACTTACCTTTTAGAAAATAGAGCGCATTTCAGACACTTGTATGAGCTTTCTGACCGCCAATGCTCGTTTATCCGGGTGGCTATGAAAGATTCCCGTAACTCTGAGCGCTTCCTCTGCCGAGCTGACCGTATCGAAGGCTTTTGTGGAGACTTGAACATCGAGACTTTGCTAAGTAGCTCAAATGGATGGGCAATGCGTCCTATTGCTCTGCTGGATGATCGAAAAGCGGACCTTGTTGATATGGTCAAAGAGACTGGGATCTGCCGCAGCCAAAAAGGACCCCTTAATCCAAAGCAATTATATTTTGAACTCAAGAAGCCGGTACGGTAAAGATAAATATCAAAATCGAGGCTATTTGGCCTAATTTTAATCCAAATGCTCACACAGAGTAGCGATACACTACGGCAGATACTACAATGCTCAGTCCGGGTACCTCTGCAGTAACAGGCGGCCCTACAATAGAGCCGGATGCCGAAAGACGGTTAATGTGAGAATTGCAGCTGTTTCGTATACTTCTTGAATGTTGACAATAGGTCGAGCAGTTACATAACAGATCTCAATCATTACACTATCATTGTCCTACTCGACACATCATCTCGCCAACAGGCATATTTTCTACGAGATTTCATTTACAGCCATTTAGTCTTTACGCCAAGTATAGGCGTGACAATTCCGGTATGCTTAGTCATCACAGACATGAAACAGGAGACTACTTTGCTAATTTGCGTTTGTAGTTTACACCGTTTAAGAGCTTCGCTTTTGAGTTTCACTTCCCATACTATGCTTGGAGAAAACACCCGATCCAATTTCAAGACGAGCGACATTTGAGACGTAGCCAGCCACTTGGATTTCTCGATGTGACTCCCTCTGGCGATCGAGAAACTTCAAATGGAGATTGTATTTATGAGGCTCAAGTATCTTTTTTAATAGCTGGCCTTGATGACTCTTCTTGGATTGGATACGCATTCGTAGACACGTATCATGACGGCCCTCACAATGAAGAGAGTGTAGAGGTTTACAAGTACGCAGGCTATTTCCCTTTGACGGGCTCTTGGCTCGTTGCTTCTACATACTACAGAAAACCCTTTAACGAGCAAGTCTTACTATGAATGTGTCATCACTGACTGCTGTCGTGAGTAGTACGAAATCCAATACACCAGGGCACTATGCTATGGATCCCTTGAGTGGGGGCTGGCTTCAGGCAGATCGCCCCTTATGGAGCCCTCGCATCTACTTCTTACGGTTATTCGAATTCCGGATTGAACAAATCAAGCAAGAATGGATCAACGTCGTTTTCATGATCCAAAAGAAAACAAGCCATTACGTAAGTGTTGCGTCCTATCATTGCACATACATCTACATTCATATTGTCTACGTTAAAGCTAGATGGCTAGTTCTACTAGTATTACTGCTTGTTTGGGGACCAATTATGATGATTGCTCAATATACCAATACGCCACTGCTTTAAATAGTTCTCGCTTTCTCAGTATCTCAAGGAAATCTACGCTAAATCACTAATGTAGACACAAAATTATCAAGTATCTAAGGATGTGTATCTCTCTCCGGACGCTGAAAGCCGAGGTGAAAGGCTTAGGCGTTTTCACGACTGGACAGGGAGTACAGTCCGGCTTCTAATGGATCTCATTCATGTACTTTCGAAGACAGTGCATGCTTGTGATAGGTTTCAGAGCCGTGATTGTGAATATTTCCAAGACGAAAGCGTGTCAAAAGATCACGTCCATAAGAACACACCGCCGCCATCCCTATGTCTTGCGGTCATTGCTAAGCATGTTGAGGAGATGAGGGATCAGCTCCGGACGTTGGAACATCTGCAAGGGGTATGCAATAACATATCGCGGGAGGTATGATTCATCATTTTACGCAAAAACAACCAATTGGCTCCGAATCGCTTGCCTATATGCTAAAGAATTCTGAGTTAATTTGATTGTTTTCCAGCTAGAAGCCTATCTCGCGCTTGAGGATCGAAACTCCACTATGATCCAGGTACGGACGAACCAAATTGTAAAAACAATTACGATTCTTGCGATAGTGAGCATTTCTATACATTTTTTTCCATACAGCCTATTGAACGTACACTAAGCGTACGTAACCGTGTGGCCACATGATTTGCTTATATCTTTGAAATAGCTCGTCTCCCCTCCAGCGGTTGCTGCGGCCTTGTATAGTATGAAAGACGGTGTGCTCCCATGGGAACCTGGAACTCTTAACTGGGGATTGACGATGGCCTCTCTGTACCTATTACTTAGCACTGTACTGTTTTTGTTAAACAGCTTGGATCATAAGTCAAATCAAGCTGTCCAAGGACAGATACGTTCAGTACCATCACTAACTCAAAACAAAGCTCGCTGGACATTCTGGAAAAGGTGGCCGTGGAGCCGACGCAGAGGCTGGTATCCCAGCTCAAATACCGGCAATTCAACGCCTTTATCAGGCGGTGGTGCGCTTCGTGGTGAGGATGATCCTGATGGAACTGAGCTAAGCACTTTAAGTAGCGAGTACCAACCTACGAGTCTGCTGTAAAAGCACAGGATAATTTAGCATAATCTCGGCCGGTATCGTCCACTCCATGGCATTTGTGCATATATATAAGCGTCCATAAGTACTTTCAATTGTCTCTCTACCACTTTTCCAATTACTTCTCATATCATACTCAACGGTACAGCAATGAAAGCTGACTGAGCTCCGACGCACTTTCATTAATTGGCCACCCCTTTATCCAAGAAGCTGAATAGTATTTTGAACAATCCCAATCCTGATTATACTTGCAGCTGTGTTTTCAAGCTGGATCCTGAGCATCGCTTGCCTAGAGCCTATAGTTCATGGTGAACAGAAAAATCCACCAATGGAAGATCGCATCCGAACAATCTCAACCTCAAGCGTCCGCCTACCACGTCGGTTTTGTCCGTCCTTAATGTTGTATAACTGCCTTTAGATCGGTGTCTACCATCGTGAGACTCTTATGCGGACCATGTATACGGTAGTGATATGCGACTCACATTCAATTATCCCGTGCCAAGAGCAAAGCTGAAAACGCGGGGAAACCAACATCTATGTGGAGTGCCGAATTTTTCCACCCGTTAGAGAATATGTGAGTGCGACTTAATATACATATACTAATATCCACAGCATAATAACTTTTCACATTTACTAGAGCACGCTAATCTATTGGTGTTAAAGACAAGATGAGCTTGGGTAAATCGACATGTATTATATTTTTTCGGGGTTATGTTGCTACAGTATGAGCGGCTTGGCGGTGACGTGCTATTGATACATAAGATGCATCCAGCCTACCAGCGACAGGTTAACAGTACATGAGTCTTTGACTTCGAGCATCTACTACAACCATGAAGCTGTCCCTTTTACAGCTTGCGGCTGGGGTGGCCACCGCTACCCCCTTAGCTATCATGGCTGACTCGTTCATCAAGCGTGGGGTTGATGCAACCTTCGGCTACAGCCAGATGACGCTGTATAAGGGATTCGAGGTAGCATATAATTTCACAAATAACGAGACTTACGCTACATGGTACCGCAAACAGATCGACGCCCTCATAAAGAGCGACGGCTCGATCAAGGATTGGGATAACGGTTTCTACTCGCTGGATAATTACCGCTTTGGCAATAACCTGCTATACTGGTACGAGAAAACGGGCGAAGCGAAGTACAAGAGCGCGGCATCGACAATTCGCCAACAGATCAACCGACACCCCAGAACACCTACTGGAGGCCTCTGGCACCGCTCTCCCACATATCCGAACCAGATGTGGCTCGATGGGATATTCATGGCCGACTCGTTCTACGCGAAGTGGACAAGCGCGTTCGACAAGAGCAACACGACGGCTTGGGACGATATCGCCCGGCAGTACGATAACATCGAGGCCCATACGCGCAACAAGACCACGGGCCTGCTGGTACACGGCTACGACGAGAGCAAGAAAGCGGTCTGGGCTAACCCTGTGACTGGCGCGGCGCCGCTGGTTTGGGACAGGGCTGTTGGCTGGTACTTCATGTCTCTCTTGGAGGTGATCCCGCTGTGGCCGGAAACCCACGCGGCGCGACAAAGGCTCGTCGGGTACTTCACCACTCTCGCTGCCGCATTGAAGAAGACACAAGATTCGTCAGGTGGGTGGTGGTTGATTATGAGCACTCCGTACCCGGGCGCTAAGGGTAACTACATCGAAAGCAGCGGCACGGCGATGTTCACCTATGGGTTCTTAAAGGGAATAAAGCTGGGGTTGCTGGCTGAGAGCGAGTACCTCGCGCCCGCGCAGAAAGCGTACGATCTTTTAGTTGACAAGTTTGTTGTCGATAATGGCGATGGGACTGTAGACTGGGAGGGCACCGTTGAGGTCGGCTCTTTGGGGAGCAATGGTACATTTGAGGTAAGCTATGCCCTGTAAGCTTCACGATGGCGGCGAGAATACTGATATGCTGCAGTACTATATCTCTGTGCCTACAGACCCGAATGACTACAAAGGTGCGGGGCCTTTTATGCTTGCTTCATACGAGATAGAGACATTGTAATGACAGGTAGCCCGAGCTCTTATGGACGTTGCCTCGTCCTAGAGCCCCTTGCCATCTGGGCGCAAGGTCATGTCTCATCTCGCATGTGTTCCTTTACTTTACGTTGGTTTGCTTGAGAATGGCCACGGACAGAGATGCTTGGCGATATGTTTTGATGAATGTCTGTTTAAGCACCTTAAGCTTAGGACTAGCACTAGCTGCAAATTCTTGTCCAGCTCTTCTTTATCATACTGATACGTCTGATCATTATTGGGTGCTTGTACGCCCTACAGACTTCTAATAATTAAGAATATTACTCTCTTATCTGGCTGGTGCAGGTGTCGACGTGGGGGTGATTGTTGACGATGTCGAGCTGCCGCCACTGCCATTACTCTTCACAACCACTGCCTGCACTACCTGTCCCAAGCTGTTGAACACGATGTTGACGAGCGCATTGAGCGGCGAATACGAATATGTTTTTTGTATCAGCCCGCCGTCCAGGATCTCCTGGGCTCCAGTGTACGTCATGTTTTGCTCGTAGTTGCCGACGATGCTGCTTAGCAGGTTACCTGCTGCACCCTCCACCTCTTGCACAATATTCCCAAGATTGTCGACAATGAAGTTGATTTTCGAGTCGCCATTGACAATCGACCCGAGAAGGCCATCTACTGCACCGACGACTGTATTAACAAGGTCGGTCACATCGTTGAGGACGTTGATAAGCAGTGGGTTGAGGTTGAGGGACTCGAGCGTCCGATTAACAATGTCCACGAGATTGCCCAAGCGAATAATCAACTCCAATTCAGCGTCAACATCAGCGATGGTGATGTTCACTTTCGTGACCCCGACTTGGACGCCGGCGTTGATTTCTACGAGTGACGCGACCTGGGCTGCCAAGTTCAGCTCGGCGCTGAGATCATCAACGATAAGCTCGATCTTCCCGACGTGAAGCTCAGGAACGCTGAGGAAAACATCTGGAGGTGATGTACTAGAAGAGCTCGATCCCGAAGTCGGTGTGTCGCTTCCCGAGCCTCCGGTCGTGGCAGTGCCTGATGGAGATGAGGTTGGCTGAGATGTTGGTGTCACTGTTGAATCCGTTGGTGAAGCTGGTGGGCTGGCGTCTGTTGTAGAGGTAGTTTGGGCTGCAGCTAGGACTAGCAGCAGGATGCCGCAAAGCCAAGACAACATCAAGTGATTGCGCATTCTGTCAATTAACGAGCGTACGAAAGCGTTGCCTCAAGCGATAGGAAAGCCTTCGGACCACACTACTTTTTAGCAACAACAGCTCACCACAGAGAATGCGGGTGAGTGAGTGACACAATCTTGGACATCGTCGATGTCCCCCTCCGTCATTTATAACGCATGACTATGATGACGATGCCAAATGTGATTGGGATATTATTTGGGCTGACTAGGATCCAGACGTCGCCCAGAGTTCTTAAGCCGACCGTTATAGGGAGACAGGGGCCTTTAATCACACCCAGTTTCAAGGTTGAGAAAAGTTGCACAGCTGCATAAAGCATTCTCAATTCCAAGGAAGCGAAGCGACGACAGGGCTATTTCTTTGGTTGGAACCAATCGGATAGCGTGTCACCCCGGCAGTAATTAGATTGCATCTCAATTGAGATCCTGTTTGAACAAGCATTGAGCATGCAATTTCCCCAATCAAGGTCACGTCTATAGCAGATCCAGGCACCTTATATCATCCACTCGGTTAGAGGGCATTGGCACGAACAGCTGGTACATGCAGCGCAGCGACCGTTGCCATATGAGCTCATAGAGCTCTCTTAGTTTTGTCTGCGACCATTCTTTTAAGACTTGCGCCACACTCCCCTCGGTTGGTAGCTATCTTTGCCCTCGAATCTCTTCGTGCTCGGTTTAGTAATCGCTATCGCCCAGCATGAGTTCATTCACTTCTAAAGCTTATGCCTTCCTCCTTCTGTTGTGGTTTTCAGTTGCCCTAGCGCAGAGTGACGACGGGTACATCGGATACCAGCTTCATAAACGTGGAGATCCGGAGTCAGTCGACTATGAGACGGCTAACACCGCGGGCGTTGCGCTTCCCGAGGAACCTGATGTGTTCTTAAATGCATCTGTATCGGTGGGCGAAATAGATATAGAAGTCGACAACATCACGGCAAAGATAAATCTCGATGCGAAAGTGCTCAACCTACTACATTTCACCGCCGGCGTGGATGCATCCATCGACCGGGTGTCCTTGCGCATTGAGAACGTCAGTGCGAAGGTGCACCTCGAGGCGCGCCTGGGCAATGTAGTCCAAATGGTGGGCGACGTGCTGAACGTTATCGACTTGAATCCCATTGTTGCAACGCTAGGGAAGGACGTGGGAAACATAGTGGGCAACGTAACGGGAGAGCTAGGAGGAGGCACTCCAACTACAACAAGTACGGCCTCATCCGCGACCAACGCCAAGCGAGGCGCTCAAGACTACAACATACAACATAACATTCTCTACTCTGTCAATAACTATTCGGGCCAAACACACACTAATCGGATTCTGGCGCAGAACGGGACTATCTATGACGTGTCCCTCGACAATAACGGCAACGAACACGGCCGTCAAGCTGTTGGGTTTTACAGCCGGGACATGACCTTCACTGGTCACAATAGGTCAATCACTATCGACGGGCAAACCGAGTTTGAACTGGGCTACAAATATGCACCTTTCCCCGGTCTAGAGGTTACTACGAATATCTATACAACTCCCGACGGCCGGGTGGTGAAGGCAAAAGTCATTGCCGAAGCAGAGGGTGGCGGGACAAGCACAATCAGTGATGACGATGATCAATGAAGAATCGTAACCAACTTTTACGCTTATTTAAAATATAATCCATTTGTAATTCATGTTTCCCGCGTCTTTAGCTCTACATCTGCCGCGGCCACCCAGCAGTCAAGAGCTTTCTTACCAGGTCCGCCGCTAAGGCAGTTCACTATACGAAACGCTGGTTGCCCGTATTCTCCAAGTATCTCCAACTTGCAGCTTGGGGAATGCGCTCAACGACAACGCATTAAAGTAGCAGATAAACACCGACCCCTTTAGCATTTCCGCATCCTCCCCTCTGGGCAGCCTGTGAATTCACACCGTAGGTTTCGTCACCGTAGAAGAACCTGACCGTCCACGGAGGCAATGACCCGAGAGCTTTCAACAATCAATTTCCGACTTTCAAGGCTCGAAATCAGCATGGGGTTGTAATAGAAACCACCCGTTTTATATCTGCGGTACTACTAAGGCATTATATGCACTTCAGCCTTGGTCAACCGCCTGTCGTCCTGCCTGCCGCAAGGACCCATGCTTACCCCTTCACGCACGATCCAGGGGTAACAATTCTTGATCTGACAGAGCACCAAAGCTTGTCGCATTGTTGAAAGAATCTTGATCTAGCATTAACCTCAACCATATTTCCTGATCATTGGTATCAATGCATAAATGATTAACTCCTTTTACGCACCTAAGCCGCATTTCCTCCTACAGCACTAGCACAGCCTATTGAATTCGACGAGCCCTCCCCTGGAGGGCATCGCCTATTGATCAGCAAACCAGAAAGCGGGGGGGTTATTAACACTAGAGCCAAATACTTAGTTTTTTACCAAATTTACTAACAAATAGAAGTAGCTTTGCTTTAATACATCCCTGAAGTTTTCGGACTATTGCAAAAGTGAAGCTATCACCACTCTTTGATACTATATTTATAGCGTACTTATCAGCTATATATGTTACTCTCAATAATAAGCCGATCTCGTAAGCCCTTAAGCGTTATTCATCTTAAAAGATTATGCAGAAGTAAGCCAGTACTTCTATTTACGGCTTAGCTTGCCGATCACTGATGTTTTTGCTAATCAATAGGCGATGCCCTCCAGGGGAGGGCTCGTCGAATTCAATAGGCTGCGCTAGTACTACTTCCAGTAAGGCTGTATGAATAGAGTGGAGACAACCCCAGTAATTTATCTCGCGATCCCACGTGCGTGCTCCCGGCAGACGTAGCACAAGGGTCGCCAGTTGCAGACGTGTACGGTTAACAATGTACGTCGACCGGTTTGACGAGGGAAGTACATGAACTATTAAACCCACCAAACGGCAACATTTTCACATAATCCCCTTCAATTATTCTCCCAACTGTTCCGGCTAAATTGGCTCTTACGATCCTAAGTTCTCCGAGACAAGCCTTACCTGCAGAGCCAGGTTGCAAGGGACATCGGGACACGCGGTATGCCCGTCTGTTTCTTTCTTGCGCCTAAGCCTTCCTATTCTCCATCTACGTGGTGGCCTCGAAGGAGAGGCCAGGACAGGTATGTTGCCCGAGTTAAGTAACTTAGGTTTATCGGCATCAAAAGTTTTCATCAGAATTTGTATCCTATTGTCGGAAGTAAATGTTTTTAAAATAGAGAGAAAATACATTGTTTATATATGCAACCTTCAGGATGGTAAATTTCAGCGCAGCGCTAGCACCTGGCCGGTGTTTAATACTATTGTTATATAGTTAATTAATGTTTATATAAAATCTATAGAAAAACTTAATATTTTAATAAGTCTTTTGGCGATATTTGCCTTTAAAACCACTTGTCTGGTTTAAGCTTCGAGAATAAAGTGGAACGTTTCCAATATAAAAAACACTTATAGTATAACCATCCTAGAGGGTTGTATAATCTTGGCTCCCCTCCTAATTTGTATTAGGAACTCTTTGCAGTACGTTCATTCATTAGCTCAAGTACATAGCTCGTCCGCCCAAAAAATTCAACCCTCCTAATTTGCAGGTCCACTGTGCAGTTTCCTGATCGCCTCGACGTCTGACAGGTACTTAGCTTGTTGGTCAATTCCAATTGATAATACATATTATCACCAATGCCTCTATATATATCTCTTAGATCACCTTGGAGAGAATCTCCGTCCTCATATCCCACTTCACTACATTCTACAATGCAACAGAGCAGGTTCGTCGCTACCCACCATCCGTACCGATCTTTAGATATTGCGAGATCAAACATTTCATGGCCACTCTCATTTGATCCCCACACAACAAAGAATTTGTCAACGGGGTTCGCACACAGTGCAATTCCGTATAATGTTTTGCTACCACATAACATCCTTCCTCGGGACAAGGAATCGAGACTAGAGCCAAGCCAGATAGGGTCATAGCCGCGCAACGATGGAATGATTCCATTGACTGAAGGCGGAAACGACCCTATCATAGTGTAGCCCGTGTCTGGAGAGACCTTGATTGTTACTGGGGGATTGAGGTTGGCTTCAATACGGGGTAAATATGGAACTCGATCTTTGAAATGCATAATTCTGACGGTTTCTAGTCTGCATTCTGAAAGAGAGAACACAGCTAATGCCATGTAAATCGTTAGTAAGGACTGAGAGGACCCATCATCCACTTCCATTTGAATACAAGTAAATCGACTGGTATAATTATGAGATCGACTTGCCTAAATAGTTTCCGTCGTCGTTGCTCGAGCGGGAAGTCGAGAAGCCCGAGGATGTGTGTATAGCTTTCTCTTCTGTCTCAATCCGAAAGATACCATAAGGGGCACGAAAATACGCAGTTGCGGTGTCGTCAGTTGCCGATAGTACAATGCCCGGGCGTGCTAAGAAGTCGTCCTCAAAGAAAGAGTCTAGTAAAGCAAGTCGGCTGAACTGCTTATCCCCAATAAATTGGTAGTGTGATCTACGTTCTGGGTACTCCTGATAATATACGGTACAGGGACACAGAATAACTTTTAGGCTAACACCTCCCGCTACCGCCGCGATGAGATCTGGTTCGGTGCTTATTTGCCAAGCTATATTATTGAGACCTCGGAACTGGGCTGGCCTAGCAGCCAGTGGTCCCAGCCGGGTTGGACCCGGCGGGCCGGCGTTTGACCATGGTGGGCTGAAGGTAAAGAGGGACTGGTCAGTGGATGTTTTGACGATCTCTTCCTGTAGCCTCTGAAAAGCTTTTTCAGGACCTTCCCCGTATAGCAAAGGCATGTTAACTTCGAATAGACCCATCAAACAGTAAGCCATATCCTCCCCTCGGGTAGTCTGGCGTTCCGAAGCCCATGACATCTTCGCGGCGATGCTCATCAAAGAAAGTGCCGCCAGCACGTTACCACAAGCAATACACCATTTAGCGTTATTTTGCGCGTGAGAATGATCCCGACACCCACTTGCTCTCCCTAATACTGTGGTACTAATTCCGGTAATAGAAGCGAGCCTACTCGCTAGAAGGTCTCGGATTCCCAGACACTTCCAGTTCGCATTATAGAATTCAACCTTTGCTGGTGCGATCAACTCTTGGAGTGTCCATCCCCTAGTGAACCACTTGCAATCGCGCAACAAATTGTCATTAATCTCTGCGGCATCATAATCGGCGAGATAAGCATAGCAGACAGCTGATCGATGGTACCACTTGAACATGGAGTTTATGGCCTCGGAGAGCTCGGCACTACTGCTCTTGTCGATACAGCACGTGTCAATCCAGATATACTGGTACCCGTCCAACTGGGCTTTCTTGCAGCTATCGCGTACTTTGGAAAAGCCCGGTTTCGCTTGAGGGATGTGGGCCGGGCCAAACTTGACGTCCTCGAACAGGATCTCGTCCTTGCCCCATGTGTGCGACAGTATGGCATATTCCGGGATCTGTTGTCCAGTAAAGGACTTGAGGTCGAAAGTGGAGGTATTGAGGAGGCGCATGGTGACCGGCGTGCCTGAGTTCCCGAGTGGTATGTGTTGTCTAGTTGTTGCCTGAGCAAGTTCAACTATGAGGGGAACGAAGTGGGTCAAAACCCAAGGGTTTCGGGCTGCGACGTGCTACTTCGGAAAAACCACTTAGGACAAATTTAACGACGATGGGAACCCCTCGCCTATTGGTTACTAGGCGCAGTAGTGTGGTAGAGTGTCTAGAGACGACTTGTAGAAACTCGGCAAAGTTTCGAAATTGAAACCTATCCTGATAAGTCAGCCTCAAATTACTCTATCAACCTTTCGCCTAAGTGAGCAGCAGCTTGGAGTTGCGCAAATGCCAAGAGGGCCTCAGCCTCCTGCACAATAGCTGATTCTTGAAGAGTGATGACGCGGTCTACTACCAGGTGCTAGTCACCTGTATATTTCCTACACTAGTTACATAGATATTGATATATGCTATTTATATGTTTGTTTATTAATTTTGAAACTCTCTGGCAAGGGGAGAATAGCTATCATGACTAGACCTATGCATTACACTCGATGTCACGTCTGGAATACCTTTACAAGAGACAGGGCTCCGCCATAGGTTAGTAGTCGTATTTAAATACTTTTTATATTCTTAGCAAGCTATTTCGACCACTTTTTAACCAAGTCATAATTATCATGATTCCCGTAGTTTCACTGCGTTGTCTCGTACCGACGAGCAGCGCGACCGTGTTACTGGCCCATAAGCTGTGCTCTGCTCGCAGCGAGATGATACCCAGGGTGCCGCCGAGCTTTCTTAACTACCACGGTGCGCACGCTCTTCTGCCGCTGTGTGTCCGCTGCGGAGTATTGGATGTGACGAACGGCACCGGATCGGCACTTCGCTTGCTCCTCATCTTCAAATCCGGTGTCTTGCTCTTCGAAAGTATTTGCGAGCCCTCTATTATCGCCTGCTTTTGCTATATCGCTCGTGTGAAAGCCGATATCACTGAACTCAGATCCCACGTCATCGAATGGAAATTTCCTCGATGCTTGTCCGTCATTGCTATGAGTTGAAACTTCAGCTAGCCTCGTGAGGCTACTTCGCGATGGGTGGCTGCCGCTTTCGGAGTCGTGCAAGTACGCGTTTGGGAAGTACTGGTAAGTAGGGAGCTTATTATCGTCAGCCGGACTCTCCGCTCGGTCAAGAGTGCTTCTTTCCTGGGCCGCTCCGCCACGGGGCGCCTGATAATCTCCCGATACGGCCGCAGAGTGGTACGCTCTTTGCTGGTGGTGTATTTTACTGTACTACCGGTCATCTTGCGGATTATTGTACCTGTTCTTCGAAAAAAAAAAAAAAAAAGGTCCCGAACACGCCGTGAGGTGGATTCCAGAGAACGGAATGCCCATTTCCTGACTACCCGTACGCTTGGGAATATACATCTCTCGCCCCGGAATGTACGGGCCCAGAGAGATAACCAAACAATAAAAAACAGGACGAGGTAGAAGGAACGCGCAGTAGCGAAGAACTGCACAGCGCTACGGACTGAATCGACTGATTCTAAGGACCAGACGGATAATGAAAGTAAGATGAGGGTATTTGTTATTGCATCGATTACGAGGCCAATGACGCCGATTGCCTTTAATCGTGATTTTGCCAGCCGTGGGTTGGCTTCTGGGTATAAAATTGTATGAGGAAAGCCCATGTGCGCAAGCTCTCAATGGGCAGCAGAGAGAGAAGGATACGCACTTCGTTTTCTTACACTCATGAAAATCAGCCAGTAAATTTGTCTTCGCCGATTAACCCTGACTTTTAGAGGCGGCCGGATGCGCTAGTTTGGATAATCTGCGATGGACAGCAACTGTCAACGTGGCTTGATGACAATCTGATAGATTCTTTGTCCAGTGATGGCGTGAAATGATATCGATGAGATGTGTCATTTTCTACATCCCAGCGGCGAATTAGCCACCAAATGACTTTACCTTATCTAAATATCATGAACTGGTCAATTATCTCTTAAGGCAAGTCTATAATTTACGTATCTAATGTTCTTAATCATTTGGACAATTTATAGCGCGTTTACATGAAAGAGGGTGAGGGAATTTCTACGACGTTACCTGTTGTTTGGATTTGGGACTCCCTGTGTAGCACTAGCAATAATAATGTTTATGATCCTTTGATAGTCTGGTCCACTTTTACGCGACTTCTTTAACTTTGGCTTAGGAGTGAGATATTAACTGCCCGCCGGCTGAGCTTAAGTATATATACGTAAATGGACCGTTGGTTCGTGAGTTGTATCGTTTTCTCCTCGGCATTCCCGTAAACACGGGTCGAACTGCTGTGTCGCTGCAAATGCCTAAAATATTGCTCGCCTAGCAGCTGAGCTAAACTACACTAATTATTCAATTGAAGTGTCTGATATAGCAAATATCCCACTTTCAGATAATAATTATAGGAACAAGAAACGGGAATAAACTAAAGGGATTAAAATTGATGCTCAGCTCTGTAAGCGTATAGTGTTAGGTAGAATGGGAAGTATTTATGTTAAGCCTAACCCCACATCAGTCTCGTCTAACTTTCTCTTAAGCATGTTGACTATTCATGAGTGCTGGAGTTCATAACTGTATTAAGACTTAGTAGGCACTACGCATATTACAAGATAAGAGTTGATTGCAAGCCTGTATTTTTTATGTACGCGGGCTTCGAGCTTAGCAGTACTTCGGGAAATTATCAGGCCGCTGCTTTTTGACGGTCTAAGATAAGCAAGTAGGTGTACTGTTAATCCTACACTGCATGAGATATCGAAGACGAGTATAATCTGTATCAAAAACGACTAGTATTTCGATCTGCCGAGTACAAGGTTATCAGATATAAAGTAATTTAGCGGCCTAGGGCAGCCAACAGTAAAGACTACAAGATAAGATTGAACACTTACTACTGCTTAGCATAAACGGGAACATAAGCGGGACCGAGCAGAAAGTCGTTTCAAATTTACTATAATTGGCACCAGCAGCCCTACATTTTGTATGGCGTCAATAGATGTATGGCACTCCAGCGTTTTTGGTTCCCGGAGGAGTGTGCCTACAAGGTCGGAATTGGCAGGCTTTGATATCAACTCTTGAGGACTGATAAAGCATTATCTTTAATAGAGAGTTATCATGGCCCATCTTAGACTTTAATTATGGTTTAGCAAAAAAAAAAAAACTAGAAACCTGAAATTAAGGCTGAAATCTTGCATTCACAGCCTCTAGACCCCAGAGCTCTTGAAGTTTCGGGCTAACTTTTATCCCAGGCCAACCTAGGTGCATTTCAGCTTTGTAGACAATTTCGAGAAGCTGGCCTGTCTCCGAAGCGTCTTGGAAGAGCTCACCGGCCATTCCAATTACTAGGCCAGCTAGTATCCTTGCGGCCGTGTGCTCTGGGTTGGATAACGAAACTCCACAAACAACTCGCACAGCTTGCCGAATTTTCTCCTCTTGGACTTGTATGGACTTTGCGCGACCTAGACCAAGAGATATCACCCGAGGATCATGTGCTAGCAGAAGGATTTTGCAGAGTTGGAGGTATTGATTTCCAGCAACAGGACAGTCACTCACGTAATAAATCTCGGGAAAAACTCGAGTGCCATCGGTGGACCGATTATAATTTTTTAAGGAAAGGGCATCCAAAGAGCTTTCGAGGTTGACCCGGTTCAAAGCGTTGAATGAAGATGGCCGTGATTGATCCCAGTGTTCAAGATACACCCAGAGTTGATCCCAGAGAGTCTGAGAACGAGCATCAACACCATATGCATAATTCGTAACTCGTGCCGCGTGGGACATTATTCGAAAAGTCCATATGAAGTCAGGTGCAGGTGTAAGGGATTCATCAATGCCACAGTTACGGCCCTCTAGTTCAATTGGACGCTTTACTCTATTTGCGATGTATATTTCCTGTCTCAAGGCCACAGCCAGCGCTGCATTGCTGAATTCAGAAGGGTTATTGTTGTGCCGACTTATTCGCAGTAAAAGTGAAGCGGACACCGTATGTGTTATTGCGGAGTGGTGGTCATCCGTGCCTTCAAATCAGAGTTAGCGAATATTAATCACTAATGCTAGAACGAGTAATCAAACGAACGTGTCATCTCTTCTAGGCATCTTAACAGCAATGCCGACACAAGGAGACTGTCATCTGGCTTTTGCATGGAATACTTGTCGTTGAGCATAGGTATCATTATCCCAAGACACTCGCGTTCGTATTCATTAGAGTTATAGTATTCCTTTTGTATGGCTTCGAGGTGCCTTGCAGAAACTGCCAATATGGCAAAGAGGGTACAAGCCTCACTCCTCATAGTTGCTTGGATATACGAACGGAAATGTGCCCGAGGATCACAATAATCGAACTGAACTAAGTCAGCATTGATACAACCTACAGTGACTATGGGTTTTCATCCTACCCAGGGTAGTAGCACTGCCCAGAAGTGCTTCATGAGCTGGGCCTCCTTATTCGTAAGGGGGAATGGTGACCGTAGTTTACACTTGGTACTGGCATGTTCAGAAACAGGCGTCGAATCATTTTCGAGAGAATACGAGTCACCGAGGGGAATTTCGTTACTGTGGTGAGTTAAATCATCTGCCTGTGTATTATGTTGATACGGCGAAGAGAAAGCTGGGCCTATATACTGGGAGTTGGACTGTAGACCGGGGGCGGAGCCTTCAGACATATGGACTCGCTCCAATGGCTCGGGGCTCTGTGATGCAATTCCATGTGGCGGCTGCCCTGGATTAGAGATATCTGTGGATTGACCGGTAGCCTGTGTCGTGCTTGACGATCCTTGCTCTGGGTTGGGTCTTGTTGATGGACATTGACTCAACCCACTGAAGCGGAACCGCAATTCTTGATTGCCGCCGCCTCTGCACAAGACGTCAGCTCTCTTGCAATTCGAACACGTTGAACCTCTAGAGCTAATATCGCCTAAGATTAATCAGCATCGGCCAGAAGTGCGATGCAGTAGAGAGTAATGACATTTCTTGTGGAGAGATTGACATCTGCAACTGACTGCTTGATTAGTGGGTAATTACCACAAAACCAGCAAGACTGTAACCTTACCAAGCACGTGAAGGAATTCGAATCTTAGACCCTCCTCTATCACCGTGGCCAGGGGCTGGCTTGAACTGTTTAATTATGACCATTTGTCTTCGCTTCGCAAGCAATAACGTGATGGATCATGGGAAGAGTCTGGGGGTATTCACGGTTGGGCGGAGCGGGCAAATCTTCCTTATATGGTAATCAAGGATTGGGATCACTTGGCTAGCCTAGCTAAATCTAGCAATAGCGTCTGCTCGGTTATACGCGTACCTTGCAGATGCATATCTCCATACAAAGTCACGATGGTCAGAATTGCTTCATCCACAGATTCCGACTTAATTACACGCTTGCCCTCATCTTACAGATAACATTATCTTGGCTACTTCTTCCACGTCACCTGTGCATTTGTAACTACGTTACAGTCAAAATTCTGGGATCGGAGCAATCGAATAATTAAACAACGTAAAATTAATTTATTGTAAAACCGGACCCAATGTTGTGCCCTCCAGAGTAATTCCTCCCCACGTGCAAGATATTAGCTTCTTCTCACTGTGCAGTGTAACCTCCATCGACGGACAGAATGGTACCTGTAATCCAACGTGCCTCATCACTCGCGAGGAACACGGCCGCTCCCACAATGTCTTCAGGAACGCCAAGACCCATGGGATGCTTTGCTTTAATTTCGTCATAGCTGCTCATGTTTTCCATTGTGTTTCTAAAAATTGCTGTTTGGGTGTCTATCCAGTCCATTAGCATCGGTTGTTGTTGGCGTATATCAACACTTACATCCGGGGCAAATGACATTGCAGTGGATTTTGTCTTCAGCATAGTCCAGGGCGACTTGCCTGGTTAGATTGACCACAGCGGCTTTCGATGCGGCATACGATGCTGAAGTTGGTTAACACATGTCGAGCTCAATTATACAAATGAAGAGTAATCTTACGGCTTGCAAGGCCGGCGACGAGCCCATGAGCGGATGCAATATTGACAATCCATCCGCCATGTCCAGACTTGTGGTTATCTTGCTGTAGCATCTGATGGATTGCATACTTTGACCCGAGAAATACTGACTTGGCATTAACAGCCATTGTAGTATCCCATACTGACTCGGGAGTCTCATGCACTCCCGTCGGGGCGCGACCAGACTCCATGGAGATACCTGCATTGTTTACGAGTCTGTTTCAGAAGCCAAGGTGAGTAATTATGATTGACAAGGCAGCTGGGTAAAAGTAAGATGCTGGGGAGAGTCAGTTTCTTACATGTCTAACCTGCCAAACGCTTTGACAGTTTCTTTCACTAGCCCCTCAAAGTCTTGGGCCAAGCTGACGTCTGTTTTGACAAAGAAAGCCTGACCTCCCTCTAGCCTAATCGCATCATCGGTACATAGGCGAGTCTCTTCAAGGATCTCGGCTCGAGCTTCACGTTTCAAATCGGCACAAATAACCGCAGCTCCTTCACGGGCATATGCAAGAGCAATAGCCCTACCCAAGCCCGAGGATGATCCCGTGACGATTGCGACTTTCTGAGAAAGTCGTGAACTCATGTTACCTCGTTGTATATATCAACTGTTTCTGGCGCTCTGTGGGCAAAGATCCAAACATGTCTGAGTATTCCAATACGAGGGGGGATCAAAAGAGAGAGCGCAGAAATTTATAGTTTTTTCATCAACTATCCTGTTCATGTTTTCAGAATACGTAAGGTTGTACCATTAAACGAAATGGTTGGTCAAGCGTGGGTATAGTCCGAAATCTAGAATATGCAGCTTCATACTGTATTGCAGTTTGCAAAGTACATAACCCACTGAGGTAATTTCTGGAGTATTGCCATGCACTGCACTGTTTCAGTCTGAAATCTCCAAGTAGTCTTTTGCGAAAGATACATACAAGCCTGCTAGTAGGCTTGCTGTCGATAGATACTTGAAAAGGTAATTTTTTCCGGCTGTGATTGATTTGCACTATATCGAAAGGGAATGCTGTCTCCTCTTCTTTGCATTTACAATGTTACGGCCTATCACTCACAGTTATACACAATTTGCAGATTACATGATTTGTTTTCAATTTCAGTTTAAGCGGAGGGGAAACCTTCTACTTCTAGTAATAATACGTCGGGCAATCCTTCTACTTTTGGTATTGCGGTGTCGGAAGCCCGTAATTACAGCTCACAATCAGTGCTTAACTTACCTATCAGCCGGGCAAATATTTATTTGTTAGTTCTCTTCAGTAAAAATCTTCTTCATACCTTCTTATGTTCATCTATTTCTGATTGAGCTGTGGCCGGCAAATGTTGTCAGAATGTCCTTGAAATCACACACCCTCTTAGATTTACTGCGCACCTTGTCGGCGGTTGACTGTGATACTCTAGACCTTGATGGTTCGTTGGACTTATAGCAAGCCGCTCCCCAGGATGGTGACATATAGCTAACTATTCGAAGTTATCAAGCAGCTGGGCCCGTTTGTGGATTGCACTTCCAACCAGGTGAGTGGGTGAGGTCCCTATGACCTCACGCACTTGTCCGAATAGTAGGGTATCTTTATCCTAACTACGAATTGAGGCCATCGCGTATAATGAGCTCAGCAAGGTTGATGCTGAGGGCAAACATGTACACCATCAACTCATTGTCGATTCTATTGCCTATGCAAAGTCTAGGATGAGCGTATTCCTCAACACCAATGTCGAAGAAGTAGCTGTTGAGGCAATGACAGTTAAACTAGCGCACCGCATTGCCCCGTACCTGACGGGGTATTCCCATCTTCAGACAAATCCTAAGTACTCATTTAACACGCAGAGGACTGTCTCCAATGCTCGACGTAAGTTTTCTAGACAATCTACAGCTAAAATAGACTCTAACGAATAGGCGATAGGGCTCGTCGCAATATCTAAGGATCTCAAACCGAGTTTCGACGTCGCAAAGCTTTGCATCAAGATCCCTGCAACATGGGAAGGTATTCAGGCTTGCAAAGAGCTAGAAAATGAGGGAATCACTACTCTCGCCACTGCCATTAGCTCTATGCAACAAGCTATGCAAGCTTCGCATGTTGGGTGCACCTACATCGGCTTATACATCAACGAACTTAGGGTACACTTCGATGAACTGTAAGTCTTGACACAAAGGTACATTGAAAGCACAAATCCAATATGTACGCAGATATGTGGATGAAAGCAAAACTTTTCATATATGCGACTGGTTTCAAAGGTATGTTATTTCGTACAATTTGTAATAAAAGACAGGAAAATGTATTAAGTTGACCAAACTCGCCAGGTTTCGTCAAAAGCATGGGCGGCATACGCAAGTCATAGCTGCCAGCCTTATCTCCATCGATGAAGTTATGATGCTCGCAGGTGCTGATCATATCACTGTGGCTCCATCACTGCTCCACGAGCTTTCCAAGACAGCCGCAGACTCTTGGGAAGGGGCCATTGGCTCAGTCTTCAAAACCAAACATCCAGAAGCACAGGACATAGTTGGTGCTGATATCGAGGACGAAAAAGCCTGGTGCAGGGACCAAAGTGGGAAGAGCGATACAAGGTTAAATGATGCAATTAGACTGTTTAGTGAGAAACAGAATGATCTTGAGGATCTTGTCCGGTTATATTCTTGAACTCATTTAATTGTTTTCTAGTTGTGTGATAATTTTTCTTCACCTTTGGTATCTTTTGGAGCAGTTGCGAAAGAATTCATCATCTCTCATTCGTGTCCTTAGCATTGTTAGATATTTCAGTCATAGCTTGATTGATTGATTGATATTGTTTTACGTCAGGAGGGTATCTACATAATAGATTCCCAAGCCTCCCATGGGACATGAGACGTGGTAGGCTACCAGTACTCTAAGTTATATCATCAATGCTATAATAGGTATGTATCTACCATTTTAAACCTCCCTGGGCTAGCTGTGTATATGATACGCGACCACTCCTTTTAGGACGTCGTACCTCATTTTCTGTTATCCGGCAACCCGGTCAATGTCGCGTACCTCGTGTGTACAGTGTTGTATTTTTGGTAAGTGCGCGTGCGGACGAAAGTCTGAAGCGTGTGTGTAGTTCGGGCGGTGTCTCACAGTCATAGCGATGGGATGGACGGCTGGAAAGCAAAAATGCAACCTTAAGTGGCAGCGCCCACTGTAGAACTCAAGACGTTACCCATTCATTCAAAGCCCATTGATTGACTATTGATTTCCTATTACTAATCTTGCTCTGAGTTCAAATTATTCCGGCAAGACTTTACTTATCCTGATCTTAACTTAGAGTAAAAATGCTCCACGACAATGGGCCAATTGCCTATTGTGGAAGGTTGGTCCGTTCCTCTACGGGTCATCAGTGCCAATTGTACATTACAAATCCAACTCCTAGGAATTCACGTTCTACAAACGAATAGACTTTCCCTAAAGCATGGTTCGTGACACGATTCTTGAAGTACATGGAGCGTTTAGTGGCCGACGTTGGATTTGTAATCCTCTTATGCATAAATTGCCGCCCATTTACGATTACTGCCAAAAGTACCCTAGGTTCCTTCTCTAATTATCCGGACCTCATCATCAAGCCAGGTATCTAAGCTACATCGTCTCTACGCAACCATGACGACCAAGGCCATCGTATTCGTCGAAAAAGGTAAGGCTACCATCCAGGAAGTGCCTGTGCCAAAGCTCCGTGACGACTATATTCTTATCAATGTCAATGCGGTCGGTGTAAACCCCACGGATTGGAAGCACATTGACTTTGGCTGGACCGACGCCGGATCAAGGATTGGCTGCGACTATGCCGGGATCGTTGAAGCCGTCGGCAGCAAGGTTACCAAGCCATTCAAGAAAGGTGATCGAATCAGCGGTGTCGTCCATGGAGCGTGAGTAGTCTCCCCAAGATATTCCTAATTCTACCATAGTGAGGCTTCTGACGTCTTCCAAGTGATCAAACACAGCACGAGAATGGAGCGTTTGCCAAGTATATTGTCGCAAAGGGCGATGTCCAGATCAAAACCCCGGACAATATTAGCGATGAGGAGGCTGCTACGCTGGGTATCTCTATCGCGACAGTCGTAGGTGCAACTCCGCCATCAATCACGTATAATCATTTAACACCCAGATAGGGTCAAGGTCTTTATCGTACTCTCGGCCTGCCACTGCCGATTGGGGCTACCAAAGATAATCAGAGTATTCTAATATACGGGGGTAGTACTGCGACTGGTATTTTTGGTATCCAGTTCGCCAAACACTCTGGACTCAAGGTGATCGCGACCGCATCAGCTCACAATTTCGAGTATTTAAAGTCCCTTGGGGCTGATGCAGTCTTCGACTACAAATCACCAACCGTAGCGGATGATATTCGCAAGTACACCAACAATACTCTGAAGCTTGCGTGGGACTGCACCGGCTTCGGCGGGCGCATTGTTGCAGGGTCTCTAAGCAGTGAGGGTGGCAAATACGCGACAATTATTCAAGTTCCGAAGGAAGAGGTAGTTGCTGTCAACCCCAATGTCGATGGACCACATTTCACTGTTATGTACTCGATCTTTGGCGAGCGATTCATTATAGGCGATGAGACCCCAGCTATACCCGAAGAATTTGAGTTTGCCAAGACTTTCTGGGAGATTTCGCGACAGCTCCTAGAAGAGGGCAAGCTGAAGGTGCCACGAACCATTGTAAACAAAGGGGGTGATGGCTTAGAGGGAATCTTGCAGGGACTTAATGAACTGAGGGCTAATAATGTTAGTGGTGGGAAGCTAGTTTATACCTTGTAGCTAACGACGGCCTCTCCTGATAAGCCTGTTTACAGATCGAGCCGCACCCCTAAAATAACAAAATACACATTCCTTACAGACACACTAATTTCTAAAAAGCTTGGCTGTTGGGTTGAACGATCTATAGGGCTGTGGATTACCACTCGAGGATCCGCTCCAAAGCGATCGTAAAAGACAAGATGATCTCCTTAGTCCACTAGGTCAAGACGGCGCTGCATCGCAATGTTCCACGTGCCTAATAATTAGTAGATAAGAAATTGCTTCATCAGTAAGTATTACGCTTCGTGCACGAACGCTAGCTGATGAAGATGATGGGGGGGCGCATCACATGGTGCAGGCCCAACTAAAATGCACAGATGGTCATTCGATCTTGACAACTATGCTTAAGCCCTATTGTAGGTCGGTTCGCCTTCTACTAATATTTTGAGCTTGCCAGGCTTATTATACATGTCGATATGTGATCTTGAAAATGTTTAAGATTAAGTAGAATAAATGTACTCTGCTGTTCAAGAACTTGGAAATAATGATTATAGCGACTTTTTTTATTGTTTGGGGAGGGGGGGGGGGCTATAATACGTTCACTAATTTACGCACCTCGATAGCGCATTTCTTTATCTGAGAATAAGTTGAACTACTAGTCTACGGGCCACTTACTCACGGCAATTTGGCCTTTAAACGAAAAAATGATTTAAGCTCGGCCACCGTGATTCATCTGACGAAAGGCCGAATAATAAGTATTCGTTATACCGGATAACAACGCTCTATATAAATAGCTTTGTTTTTATTTGCGATAATTATTTCATATGTCACATGTTATTAGCTTTGATTCTCGAATTGGTTTTTGAATTCGCGTGTTTGTCAGGGAAGATGGCGTATTGGCTAGAAAAATTCAGAAGCGAGGGCTCAATAATTACTGATTATATTGTAATACTGTGTATACACCAGCAAAGTGTAGTAGTCATCGGTGCCTTGATCAACAGTGCGCTCAGCGCCATATATTAGGATGATCTTCTAAGTAGTGTGATCAGGTAAAAGTACTCCCGGAGATCCTTAAATACCTGTGTGATCTTCGGACACACTATTCAACGATCCGCTGGACCCCTAGGGGTTCAGGATCACGAGGCTGATCTGCGAGGCTGTACCATAGGGATCCACAGCCCTGCGATAGATTGTCAATTGTTGAATCCGAATATGTGTGTAAATACAGGAAAGGAAAGTCTCTATGAGTATGCCTAGCTGCTGCGGCGACTTGGTTCAAAGCCATTCGCGAAAGAATTGATGCCTTAGCTTCATCATGAAGTGTCCACTACGCCAGCAGACTCTTTCTGCATCACTTTCTACTTCCAACTGGCGGTGTATGTCCCATTCGTAAATGACAACTCAACAGAATAACCGGCGCGTAAAGCCCTAGCATTTGCGAGCGCACCGTCGGAATATTCGTTTCCTCCAAAGGTAGTCTTTGCATTATTCCGAATGTCACAGTTAATAAGAAACTCTCTGCTCTTTTGTAAGAGCTCCTTCTGAGGAGTATTGGCCGGAATAGTAATGAAGCGCCCCTTGTAGTCTTCAATGCGGTATGAGTGAGACATGATGTTTTTTTGTAACGTTGAGAATGAAAAGGAGTGTGGAATTACTTGATCGGAATGTTGATGCTATGGTAGAATTTGGTGTTGTGGTGAAGATGAAGTTGATATTATGGTGGTATTGGCGCGATTTGATATAATTTGGGTAATTTCGAGTTCACAGTCCGTCAACCTCCAGATTCCACTTATATAGACACTTCAATTCTTGTAACTACGAAAACAATGCCATTGATATAATTTGGGCCCAAAGTTATTGATTTGCACTATGCTTTTGTGAGTACTCCCGTTCATTGTTCAACTGATTAGCATCGTCATTAACCGCAAAAACTCTTAATAGTTTATGTTTTGGGCCCTCAGAGTGGACGAAAATACTAAGTCGATTTTACTATCAGCATAGCAACTCTATTCGGAAGCGAGGATCAATCTAACCCTTATATCTTCTAGAGCGACCGGCCAGTAAGTTTTTCAATATTGTCTTCATTATATTGTTCAGTCAAGATATATATCAAACAATAACCGTGATTAGTTCTCATGTAAGCGACTCAGTAAGCTTCTACTCTCATTCGGTAAATTTAACTAAGAATAGCTACCTGCGCAAGTCTCTAGTCTCAAGTCTCTATATTCACTATATAATAGCCTCGGAGAAACTCCGTAAATGGAGACTAATTATGGTTCCATTATTAGTATAATAGTCTAGGTTGGGATAATGACTAGTTTAGATACATTCTTGTAAATCCTACTTTACCTAAGGCTTCATAGCTGTTGCTCTAGTGGTAATTATAGCTAGAGTAGTTAAAAAAAAACTAGAAGCTTCATATTGTGCATCCTTCTAGCGTACCCGAGTCTATACAATAAGCCTGACTCGATTTCTTTTAACCCTAAAGTCAAGGTCCTAAGTTGTCTGACAAGGGAGGATGTCAAGATATTCTATACAGAGTAAATATGGGCTCTGCTGCCAGCTATTGATTCTCGGGCCCTTTATGTGCTCTACGTACTTATATATAATTATCCCGATGCCTTGGATTGTATTCTCTAGATGATGGCTTCTGCACTATGACATCCAAGCGAAAGAAATTATAGTGTATTTATGTAGATCTCTGTAATAGCTGGTTGGCGAGTACATATTGATCCACAAATCACCCTAGCCTAAACCCGAGACGGAAGCATGAGAATCGATCTATATGATTCTGTACAGAGGGTTTATTGGGTTAAGGAGCATTATACAGTCTCTAATTGATTAATTAATAGCAAGTGTAGGATGTTGGGATTTTGTTTTTTTGTCACATATATATATCATTATTGTCAACATGGCGGTCATGGCGTCAGTTTTTTTGTCACATTTTGCTCTAATCGGAGATATCGCAGAGGCAGGCTAAGGCTAGGAGAGCGCTGTCGGAGCACATTTCATTAGCTACTTTTCTAAGTGGTGTTTTGGTGCGACAATACTTAGGAGACTCTTTCAGATCAAGGCGAGAGAGGTGGACTTTGAAAGAGCTTATTGTCGAAACTCATAAAATAAAGGACCCAATAGCCAACACTGCACCCAATCAGTCGTGTTGTAGTACATTCGTGTTCTCTCGTGATTGTAAAACGGCTCTGGGCCTGGAGTGAATTAAAGGACCATAGCGGCTACCTGAGCATTGGTAGCATTGATAAGGTGAATCAACAGTGGAGTATTTAAAAACGTCGGTAATAATAAAGTTTGTCATTAACATCAAGAATACTTATTATATAACCAGCAATGACTAGTAATTTATCAACTTTATCGATATATATTTATTCATTTGAAGGCAATATCCTTTGCTCTTAGGTTCGAATGCAAATCTCACTACACGTAGTAGTGCGAATGATAATTGAGGTGGAGGCTGATGTCACTAGTCAACTCCCTGGGGCGGGGGACGAGAGATAGTGATGCTCTGGCACATCTTTATCGGCTATTGAGGTTCGCAGGCTGAGGCAGGAGGCAATCAAGTCTTGTAAGGCTTCCCTGTCGTTCAATGTATACCCGCTTGGGTCTTTCTTGTTCTATTAGATCGACTCCTATATCTTGATCGGGACAATCAGTGTCAGAAGTTGTCATCAAATATGTCTGCTGAAAGAGAGAGCATCGTTAATTTTTACCCATAATAACGGCAGCGTATGTCTGTGTCTCCTTGGCTTGCTTTTGCTCATTGCCAATTCCCATCTTCAATCTGGCTAGTGTTTACAGCCTTGGCAACCTAGGCAGGAGTGGTCAAGGCGAATGCTAAGGATGCAACGTCGCTATAGGTTCACTCTCAATGTCACGATGGAAAGCTCAGATGAAGGACAGCATCTTGGAAATGCAACAACGGACGCCAATTTTTTTTTAGAACAAAACTTTTCCATAAACATATCTATGAGGATAAACAAAAACTCTGCAAGTATTCAACCAAGTTAAACTCCCTTAGAAGATTGATACTGTACAACATGAAAAAAGTAGTTTCTAAAGAGGAAAAATCCACGTAAGAGGCTTCGAATAACTGGGTAACAATCTGCAAGATCAACAAGAGAATAAGTGGCTGGCTAGCCCATGTTTTCGTGGTAATTATAGAGCCACTTACTTAGAATAGAAACAAATCGTCTCCTTGGGCCAGCTGCAAGGTTAAGCCTTACTGCGATAACCATGAACAGACAGACGAAGAGAATTCTGTAAACCCAGAGAGCGAACGTAACGATCGCGTCAATTAGGGCCAGGCAGATAAGTAGGCACGTATAAATTTTAGGAAACGGCTTTGATAGCAAAGTCGAAACTTTTGACAAGACTTGATAAACCTTAATAGCGCTGGCGATTTCGGTTCTAAGAACTGGAAGTCATCGAACAAAACGAAGGTCATGAAAACGAGGACGAGGATCAAACCAGCACAGCCCTTTACACAGAGAGCAAGCTGCGAGACATTGAGCAAGCAAGGATCAAGAAGACGAGGGCGAGGACCAAACCAACAAGGCCTCCAAAATTTCTATATTCACCTATATCTACAATGCACATATGCTTGGCGGTAGTGAATACTTATACCTAAACACTGCTGGCTCTTGCGACTAATATTTACCGTCGTTGCGCTCACTCGCTAGGTTCACATTAGTCTCTTCATCCCTATCTTGATATTGGCGTCGTCGAATATATCTAACTCAGAGGGATGTCAAGGAATCAATAACTAATGCTCATGAGCCTAAATTACCTTCATAATACGCATTGAAAGCTCTGAAAGCATATATACCATTAGTCTATAAGGCACATATGTTTGTGACTGAGGTGGCCCTGGGCACAACTTTCGGCTTTAGTGCGGGTCAGTCACTGAAGAGAAGCCTTTTGAAACCAAGCTTGAACAAGCACGGCTTATTTGTCCTTCTGTCTTATATTTATTTAACAACGTTTTGTTCATATTCTATCTTTACTGAAGCATCGAATCGAGACTCTCTCCAAGCACACCTTCGATCCCAACGATCCAACGGTGAGTTTCTCTTTCTACCTCTTCGTCGTCATCGTCCTGTAATTCGCTAATGTAAGGCAACATCTCCGGCAGCATAGAAAGCCATTCTTCGCCCAGCTTGTCCGTGAGCGCCTGTTCGCATTTCACTACAGCGAGACGGACTAGTGCAGAATCTGAGCGCAGATGCTTCAGCAGAGAACTGTTCATTTCTTTTTGGTGGTCTTGGGAGTCTGCTGCTGCTGCCAATCCAACCAAAGCAGGAACCAAGTCCTTTGTCAAATCAATTGATGCGGCGCGGGTGAACTGCGACACGAGGACCGGTGCTACGGCACCGAAGTGGGCTGGGGCTTGCCAGAAATCGTCCTGGTCATGTTCAAAGCACTCCGCTAGAACTTGTAGGGCTTTCCGCCAAAGCTCGCGTTCTTCTGCGCTCGCCGGGTTCGTTATGTTGAGAACACTTACGGCGCTCTCAATAATGTAGGTCGCATAGCCCGTCACTATGGATTTGAGGCTGCTGAAGAAAGCTAGGAGGAAGCTGTAAACACTGATAAGACGCAGATTCCTCCCAGTAGCATCCTTCCTTGATATAGCCGTCGCCCACTCCATCAACTGGGAGAATATCGGGCGGAAGGCAGCATCATTCAACTTGTAGACCATTCTCAACGCAACATCATTGACGGTTTTTTCAACTTGGCCGATGTGTCTCAAGAATTCACCATCAACGTCACCTTTTGAGTGGAGGAGCCTGCGAAGGTCAAACGCTTCTAGAAGTATAGAGGAAAGCATATGAACGTTCTTTGAGATATCTGCTTTCGAATGCTTATCGATTGCAATACCCAAGACGCTGAGATATTCGCACATGGCCTATAACGAGCATGTCAGTCAGATAATCCATATTAATCTTGTGTGAGTTTTCTTACCGTATGGCCTGAGTTTGCATACGTGCCCCAACTCTGCCCGAGAGCCCCAAACATAGTTTTTGCGTTGACTTGCTTGGCGATGAACTCGAGACATTGAAGACGGGTGTCATTGCATTCGGTTCCTAACTTTGACTTGGCAGAAGCGCTAGAAACTGCTAGTATCTGCTTTAAATAGGAGCCCGACAGCATGTAAGGTAGATATTGTGCGAGCGCCGTGATGAAGGCGTACCCGGCATTGTGTAACTCTGGGAGTTGGATGCTGTTGGCAAAACTTTCTATGATGTAGGACAGAGCTTTGGGAATAGCAGATGGTAGCACGGGTACAATGCCGTCTTGAAGTACATCCACCAAAGAAGCCAAGCATAGAAGAGCCATGACGCGAAGGTGTACGTCATCTTGCCCGAGACACTTGTCCCCAGCAATTGTCAAAGCAGCAGCAGCCACAGCTTCAGGATCTTTCTTTCCAAACTTCTCGGAAATTTTGTCAACGCAGCCTACGGCGATGTGCTTGTAGGCGACATCATCCGACACCCTAATGATTGCCGTAAGCTGTGGCAGAAATGCAAGTAATGCTGCTCTCGAGTTGGTATCTGCTTGGCTTTCTTGATCAATCCTCACCTCGACAGCTCTCAAAACCTTCCGACGCAGAATGGCATCTGGCCGGTCCAAGAGCGTCTCGACTGCTTTGATGAACTCCCCGATCGAGAGGAGATTTAATAATTTAGAAAGCGCATCTCCGCAGCAATTATATAAAGACTTGCGCAGCTTCAATGCGTCAGCTAGGAGCAACAGGTCCTCTAAAAGCGTTGAGTATAGTTCACGAATTTTAGATGCTTCCATGTCATCTCGCTCGGTTAGTCTCCTGATTTGCGTCGTTAACTTCCTGCTTGAAAGTAGGTGCGGGAGTAAGCTAAGCTCGCTTAGACCGATCTTCTCAGGATCTCGCTCTCCTTGCCCGTTTGTGCCAAGAAGTACAGCTGAGATATTTGGCCTAGGTTGAAAGATATCTCCCGTCAGGCTAATTAGCTTTATAAGTGACTGTAATTGAATCCCAATGGTGAAATAATTGAAAACTTCGGTGGCAAATGACAGGACTTGACCAGTAGGACCGTACATGTTCGTAAGCATGCCAAGAAGTGCAAAGAGAAATTCTTCGGCATTCAAAGTCTCTACAAGAGACACGAACAAGCCAAGTCTTCGGTGAGACGGGATATGTTCGTAAGCGGTAACGAAACTCAGAAGAAGTTCTGAAGAACCAGCCAGAGGGCTAACCTTACCCTTCCGTAACGACTGAATCAACGGTGGTACAACCTCTTTGACAGTCTGGTTGATAACATGAGCGGAATAGTCATCACTCTGTCGCAAAATTGAACTTCCCATCTGCGTAAAGATCGGCATCACACTATTGAGGACCAGATCGGGGGCGACTTTGGCAAGACTTGCAACGAGGAGCAGCGCAGTGCTTTGGACAGCTGGACTAGATGACTTCTGGATACAGTTGACAAGTAGATCGCCATGCCCACCTGTACTGTCAATCTTAAGATCCGCATTGTCTTTGTATGCGGGAACCATAGCCAGTAAACTTCGAAGCACGAGACTTTGGAGATACCCAAGCTCTGAGCCGACAAGAGCTCGGAAATGCTGAAGCTCCGAAAGGGTATTAAAAAGGGCGTTGAGCAATTCGGGATGTTTTTCAGGATTAGATCCTTCTACCAGCTGTAGTACGAAGGTGACATGCTTCAGTGTTGCACTTATCTCTGGAGTCGTCTGCGTACTCTGCCCTCGGTGTATTTCCGAGGAGCTAGTTCTCCTTCGTTTGCCTGGCGGTGGTTCAACCGCCATTTTAGCTGTTGGCTCTAAAGACCCCAGGAAGTATAGCAAGATGTCGGTTGGGAGTTCAATATTTCGCAACAGATCAGCAGCTTCTGTAGAAGCTAGGTTGCGCTCGTCTGACCACTCTGCATGAGTTAATTCTAGCATTCGTTTAGCCACGATGTACCTCGTTTCTATCTTCATAAATGGCCACAGTTCTCGAATGCGGAGAAAAGCGGTGTGGAGAAGATTTTGTCTAGAAAGAAGGCCATTCATTTGGACAGCATCTAATACAAACTCTAAGCCTTCTTTGTCATTTGGTAGCAACACTTCCAGACTACTCTTATCAACTACTGACTCGTCGATTTTCTCGAGAGAACAAAGTTGAGTGGCCTGGGCAGCCGACAAGGAAGTCCATTGTTGGAGTAATGGGAGAAGAAGCTGAGTGCGAGATGTCCCCGAAACACTCTTCACCTGGTTTAGGCATACCCCTAAGCGAAGCTTCAAAGTGAGGAGAGGAGAATGTACGCTATGCAGTGCGAGGAAAGCGAAGATAGAACGCCGTATGCTGTGAGATAGTTGACCCTTTTTGTCCTTTTCCACCCCGTCGACTGCACCTCTTGAACTACCATTCAGTGCGCTATTTATAATCCCAACAATGTAATCTGCGTTGAGCACGCACTCCTCCAGAGATGGAAGAATAATTGTGCGCATGAAGTTTTGGCAAATTTCAGGACTTGTCCATTCCAGAGCCTCGATGTTGTCATACAAAGTCCCTTGGCCCCATATATATGGTTGAGCCTTGGCATCATCGTCTTGGTACAGACTTTCCAGGACCGTAATGAGGTCTGCGGCGGCACGCCGCACTTTTCTCGATGGATCATTTAGAGCCGCAATACTGTACGGGAAGATCCCTTGATAATCAACTCCTCTACAATCAGCAAGTTTTAGACGGTTCTTTGCCATGTCTAGAGCGCCAACTCTGGCCAGAGTTGGATAAGGCCCACACCAGATTCTCATTAAAAATGAAAAGTAGAAAGGCTCTCTGCTGGCTTGTTTGCGGTGGAGGGGCGCGATTTCGTCAAATATAGCAACGTTGCTTGGTTCCGCAAGCCCAGATAGGAAAATTGAGCATAGATCAGCAAAGACATCCAAAGATTTAGGCCGAAGGCATGAATCTGCCGGTTTGGTCTTGATCTTGCTGACTCCTTCGAGTACAGTCTCAAAGTTCTCGGTATGCGTCTGAACATCTCGGTTCTCGTCCATCTTTGCATCTGCGCTGGGCTGAGCGGCCAGTAATCGTGGCCGAAGTTGTACATCGAGCCTCATCTCCAAAACGTCTAGATCAACATCTGTGTCATTGATGGCCTGCGTGAAGACACTACGGACATCCGATTCTGTCTGTGAAAGCCGAATGATAGTAGACGCAAGCTTTTTTCGGATTTCACCCTGTCCATCGACCTGGTCATCAACTTTGTAAGCTGTTAACAACAGAGACTTGAAAATAACCGCCGCCTGCTGCTGACTGAGGACAGATGCCAGAAGAAGTGACTCAATGAGGGGAAGGCCCCTCGAGTCACTCTTCTTGTAAATACGGTCTATCAGCGCAAGGCATAGGCCATTTGCTAACTTTCCAATGTCATGTTCTCTCCCAATATCAATGAGCAGCTCAGGTAGGTTTTGAACTTTCAACAAAGCTCTTGTGACCTTGCTGGACATCTGTTTGGCAGATCGATACTGGGCAAGGATGGAAAGGCAAATCAGTCCCGGGCGCAAACTTTCCGCAGTCCATCCAGCAACCAGCTGCTCCATCAATGCACTATTGGTGCCGTCGTCCAGGTCACCCTTCGCAACAAATACAGTAACCACCATGTAGCAGGCGATCTGTAGTCCCGCGGCTTTGGGCATTACCAGAGCGTCACTAATTGTAGGGCCTATTAGCTGCAATAAATATTGATCGTTGCTTTTCTGTATGGCGCTGCGGCCGGAGCGCATTCTGTCAAGCATGCCATTGACTGCTTCAGTCATTATACCAGCCCAGAATGATATCAATGCCGGGTAATGCTGTTGTGCTCGGCATGTCTCTAGAGTGAAGGTGGATACCGTAATGAGGAAGTCAGAATGATGTACCGCTCGATGTACCAGCACTGCTCGCGGAGGCGAGGTCAATGACTTGACATAGGGATCTAAGAATTTATATACCGGTGGCAGATTGCTAGGGAGTATGGAAAGTAGTGTAACGAAGGCCGGAATAGTATGATAAGGTAGGAATGTCGATAGAAGCGTAATCGTGTTGTACTCGTGGACTCTAGCAAGGCCTCAGCAAACTACCTTAAGGTAGACGACTCTCCGAACGTACCTGAACCTCCTAATAAGCCATTCTACTGCCTTGATGGTTGGCATGAGACGCAGGCGAGCTCCAGCAAGGCGAAGAAAGGCGTCTATCTTCTTGTCAAGCTCGGCATTCTCAGTGGTGGTCATCTGTGTGCGATCCTCATCTTGGCTCTGTTCGCTGAATATTGTCGTACCAAAAGGAACGAAACGGGCATCCAATTGACAAATCTCATCGAATCCTTCGCGGCATATACCATAGAGGGTCTGAAAGCTCTGTGAGGCGGCAACTCGCGGCTCGAAGATCAAGGATTTAGAGTGGGCAGCCTTCTGGACTTTTACGTCGAGAGACGATTTCGAGTTCGCAGCGATTTGCGCGAGTTGCGCAGCCAATGCCGTCGCCATTGTGACCTAGTCTACTAGATAGTTCAACATCTGAATCGGCGAAATGACATTCAAGTGCGAAGTTGCTGCCGCCGTGTGAGGTCAAAATAATGTTATAAAGATGTGTTGTGAGGATGCACCTCTTTGCTGCTTCACCCCAGCAACTTTTTCAAAAGCTTGGCTTATCGATAAGGACCAGTGGGGGGTGCAATGCACCCATGCAGGTCGGTACATACTATTCCGACAATAGCGACAATAGGTACAGTTGCCCCGCCAGTTGATATGTAGATAGCCGCCAGGTATCCCGTAGATACATGCCTTTACTGATAAAGATACCTACAGCAACGGCAAGGACTGGGTATCTGCGGTTTGTTCACATTATTTCTCTTATAAGTAGTCTAGTGCCCCCGCTGCGTCACTTCCTTTGTGCTGTGACATGGTTTCTCTAAGTCATACAAGGAGGAGCTTGCATATGATGAGGGAACAGCGCTTTGTATAAAGATATTGATCTTCGTCCCTTTAACAACTGGAGTAAGAATCGTGAAGGAGCGCCGACCAAGAGCCCCAGAAGGGTGGCATTTCATATCAAGACTACGTTGATCTGTTACTGGAGGAAAAAGCTAGTAAGAATGGCTGTAAGATTGGCATTCTGCTTGTGTCTCATGGGAGTTTGGCCAGTTAATAATGTCTTTACAGAACCCATATAATCAAATTGTGCTCTTTGGCGACTCTCTCTTTCAAGGCGCTAGCGGGGTGAAAGATGGATTCTCGTTTCAGGGTGCCCTTCAGCAGCGTAAGTGAACTACGATGTGCTGCCTTAAAGTTAGGCCGTATCTAACGCCGGCTGTGCAGACTGCATACGAAGTCTCGACGTAATCAACAGGGGCTTTTCAGGTTACAATACAAAGAACGCTTTGGAGTTGCTCCCACAGATATTCCTTCCACCGTCTCCTGCGAACCCACGGATTGAGTATCTTGTATGTCAAACTCCCCACTCCACGCCTGTTCTCTCCTCATAGTTCAGTGCTTAACATCTAAGTTTCTCTCACTCAGCTTGTTCTCTTTGGCGCCAATGATGCCTGTCTGCCCATTGCCACTAGCACTCAAGGTGTGCCTATTAACAAGTACAAAGACAATTTGATCAAAAGTGAGCAGACATTCTATTTCACCACAATCTAGCTTGCTGTCTCACCATTGAGCCGGAATTATGATAGCCCCTGATATTCAGCTAATAGAACAGCTGCTAATAATCTCTATTGCCACAGTTATCACTCACGAATACATCAAGGCCCATAACCCTAAGATTCTGGTAGTCACGCCTCCTCCGTTAGATGAAATGCAAGCTTTCCTTACCGATCTTGAAAAGGGCCATAAAGAGCCATGTCGTAAGGCTGCTGTCAGCGCTCAATATTCTGCAACAGCCCGGCAGGTCGCATCAGAGGTGCCGGGTGCTGTGCTGATTGACCTTCAGAAAGCCATAATGGAAAAGGCAATCTCTATGACGCCAGATTTTGACCCAAACGGTCCGCCTTTGGGTTATTCTGAAGGGGGAAAGCGTGGTGCCTTGGAGCAGCTCCTCCCAGACGGCTTACACATGAGTGGAGAAGCATACAAAGTCTTCCTCGGCATTGTCATACCACACATCGCAGTTCCAGCCCCTATCTATCCAGACTGGCAAATCAGTGAGTGGTCCCAGAGGTGTATTTCTTTTCCGGTTTTTGTTGGCACGCAGCTGTGTTCAGTGCGTTCGGCCCAAGCTGTTATATATATTCAATGCTTCTTTAGTAATCTCGAAGGCGTCCACTAACTTTGCCTGTGGCAGTGAATCCTGTAAATGTGGAGGAAGTCACAAACCCCAGATGATACGAAGGAGTCTGTAAGGAAGTTACATCGTCTCTTAAATCCTTAGGTTGTTTGATCCAGAGGGTTCGCTCTACGCCAACTTGGGCTTTGAAACGTGAACTGCTCAATGGTTCCTGGCAACTATGATAATCATGAGATAAATAGATTCTCGGTACTAGCTTGTCATGTCAATTTTCATGTTACTTGAAACAAAGACCGACTATGGCCTCAAAGTGGCCGTTTGCATTCTAGACTACATAGATACTGTGCATTAAGAAACCTACCACTAATAGCGAGGCTAGCGGTGCTGTCAGACACGTAAAGCGTAGGTTACATCTAAGTAGCCTCGACTTACATTATGTATATGTAGGTTTGTTGTCCCACTTCTATTTAGCGCTCTGTTGCACTGTACCTATGTAGAAATGCGCGCTAAGCCCGCTATAGTAGAGTCACATCCCCTGCCTCTTGGCTGCCCCTGCTTGCACATCGCCCTACCTTAATTCTCGATGCCTCAAGGGATACTGCGTCAACTCCGGTACAAAGTACCTACTCCTGCGACTCAATTTATTTCAAGAGTCATCGGCATCATCGTTCACCATCATATCATCCTCGTCCAACTGGACAGTCTTTTCACCCCTTGCCCGCTTCGAGAACTCTAAACCTTCATCTAATCATCGTGTCTTGAACCTTGTCTCTACCGTAGAGCGTTGAATTGGCCCGACCGACTTTCTTACGTTACGGCCTATTAGTTCACACACATAATCAGCCTTCAGCGCTCTACTCCCTTCGCTGCCTCCCTGCCACCGCCTTAACCTCGAGTTCCTACGCTGCTGTATCCTCCTTGTCCCGACGCTGCCACCACCATCATAGTCAGGGGCCCTTGGCTGGTCACATCTCCCCGACCGTATTGATCAATATCCGTCTCCCAACTCGTTGTGTCTGCACTTTGTATCTTGGGACTGCTTTTGGTGCTGTATCATACCACTCCCTAACGAGAGCAAGCCAAATTCACTCGAATTGATCTGTGACAACTTCACTACCTACTTGTTGACCACAGTACTATTGCAGCCCGTCTTTCTTCAGTTCGATTCCCCCACCGAAGGCTCCTGCGTCGAACAAACCAGATAACTACGGCTTAGTACAAGGGCACTCGAACTTCGTAGAAGAGAACAGACGGCCTTGCATCCTGCTTCGGCCAAGCGACCGTTGGGTCCTCCTGCGATGAGGAGGTGGTGGTGGACCTCATCGATTGGAAACTCAGGTTCGACGTCCTAGTCACTCGTTCCGAGACTTCGAATATCTCTAAGTACATCTGCCTGCTTGTATTCACGCACGATCAGCTAGAATTACTGCGTGTTCGGCTTATGCTATGAGCTGCCGTCTCGAGCTCCTTGAGCCCTGAACTTCACGATTCTTTGGTCTTCAGTTCCGTCCAAATTCCTGTCTGCCTAGACTATCTTGATACATCGTCCAATCCACCGTTTCCAGTGCGTTATTTCCGACATCGCCAATTCGGTGTGGGCATGGATTCTCGTTTCCCGGCTACTCGCGACGAACTTTACAATGTCCAAATGGACGTCAAGCAGATACAGATTGTGCAGAATAGCCATGCCGAAAGACTGTCCCGTCTAGAGAAGCGACAGGCCGACGATGCTGCTATCAAGTCCGTCTGGAACTCTCCGTTCCCAAGTGCCCTAGGCGGCACTCCGCAGCATGGTGAGCTTTCCAACCGCCACATATTGAATACAGGAGTAGTATCCTAATTTTTCTACGCCTAGGTCCGATACAGATGCCCGCGAGCGAGATGTTTGATGACTTCGAAGAACAGGGTCAAAGTGTCCTAGGTAGTCTTCATCTTGATGCCGAGGATGAACCAGCGAGACGAGGCGCGGCATCTAGAGCCAATAGTGTTCGTTTTGACGAGAGTGCCTTGCAGAGTTCCAGTTGGGCACAGAATGGTCGACAATCGGGCGACTTCGGCCCCATTCGACCTGGAAGTGGCCTAGGCAATCATAGTATGATGGAGCGCTCGATGTCGCACAAGTCAGATGGCAGACACAGCTCTGCAGGACACTCGGTGCATTCGATACACTCTCATCATTCGGTCGCTTCTGGTCGAGGGAGCAGTTTGGGTTTAGACACAACCTTCACCCCTGGTGGCCAAGAAGAGGACTCACCAGTCGGAATTCCCGAGCCACCACCGAGTTTCTTTATCCTAGGTTCGGTTCCCTCTATTGTCAGATGTTGGCTCACACCCAATTTCTCCCATGATACGCTTCTTTATGCGGATATCTGCACTGGATCACAGAAATCAATGGTGGAGTTCTCGTTGATCAGAGACTTGGACCTGTTGGATGGTATCCACCGTGATTTGGACGGCATCCATCGCATTCGATTGCATGTGTACCTTACAGAGGCAACAGTCTCGCATTCGAACCCCCGGGGAACTAGTCCTGCGCCCCAGATGCCCAGCCTGGGCTGTACCTTTGAGGTGGCAGGCATGGATCAACCCGACATTGCTGAAGCAAAGAAGGCGATTCGCATTTTCATCGGCAGTGAGACTTTGAGAGAGCACTCTGCCGATATCCTCTTCTCGCAAAATCGAATGACGCTCTACAGCAGCGAACGCGAGAAGTTATCAGTGCCATTCGTGCGCCCTGAAGACCATGGAACCTTCAAAAACATCCGTACTATGGCTGTGTTCCCCGAAAAGCCCAAGCTTAATGCTACAGCTCGTCCGTTTGTTCTCAGTGAGCCAAAGATCCCGGGGACAACAAGCAAACCTTCTGAGTCAGTACAGCCTCGAACGCTTCAGGACGAGCAAGAATCACACGAAGTTACTACGCCGGTATCGGAACAGGCAAGTCAACAGACGGGAACTGCAGATGCTAGTAATGTATCCGAGAGTGGTGGAGAGGGCGAGAGACAACCCCGAGAGGACAGCATACCTGGAGACCCTGGTCCCAAAGAAAAAGACACGCAATACCAGCCTCTAGATAACTCTAGTGATGGGACTCGTCGCGCATCGGGGGCAGGCGGCATCTGGAACTCATGGCGTCAGGGAGCAGCCACCAATGGCGGCGATACAAAGGAGAGCACATTCTTGAGTGGGTATCAGCCTGCGGGACGAGGGCGCAATATGAAGGTCCTGAAACCGACGAAGTCGACCTCTTCGTCGTCGGCTCGGACTGGGGCGGTTTACGAACCGGCACCAGCACTCCGGAGCAGTGGGGAGCTTCGACGCAAGAGCCAAACGGGGGCTGAAGGAAATTCTGGCAGCACGATTCGATGGGAGACGAAGAGAACACCTGCCATTGGGCCGGAACCTAAGGTAGCTCTTACTAATCGTGAAGTTCGAAGTGCATCCAATACTCCTCGAACTTCAACCAATCCTGTGGGTGGAGCTTCTGCTTTCTCGTGGATGACCCCATCAAGCAAGCCAAGAACGTCGACCACGGCAGCCGAGTAAGCTGTTCACTAATGAAGAAAAGCGATAGCTCATTACTTTATCGTGAACAGCTAAACTCTCTAGCCATCCTACTGAGTTTTTGATGGCTTCTCTTAGCTAGCAGTATTGAGTAAAATAGAAAACTTAAAATAGAAAGTACTTATCAGTCGAGATTATGGAGTGAATTGATGTGATGCAAGCGGAGTCTGATGTATTTAATTTTAACTATGCTGATGCACTTCGCTTGTTCGGAGCATCTGGACAAGGTTGGAAATGATGTAAAAACTGACAGCACTAACGCACTAGATTTGCTATACTGTAAAGCTTTCAAAGTGCAGAGGTGGAGTGGCTTTCTCCAACCCGACAAGCTCAAAAGAAGATGAGGAAAGATAGCGTTAACTATTCCTTGTATTTGGTGACAGATTCAACACCCGCCATCCTCGGCGACAGAGACATCTGCAAAGTCGTCGAGGCTGCGCTGCGGGGCGGCGTCACCTGCGTCCAGTACCGGGATAAGACCAGCGACACAGGTGTGCTAGTCGAGACGGCAAACAGGCTACATGCCATCACGCAGAAGTACGACGTGCCACTGCTCATCAATGATCGCGTCGACGTCGCGCTAGCTGTAGGCTGCGAAGGTGTGCATATCGGGCAGGATGATCTAGGTATGTGTGCAGTTCCTTTTGCCGTTTTTCTACTCGCGCTCCCGTGTGCGTTGGCGGCCTACCATCGGATGGTCAAAGGAGGGCAGCATGAGCACGGTGCTAATACACACACCATCGCGCCGGAACAGACCTCAAGTCGGCGAGGAACCTCCTAGGCCATGACAAGATCATCGGCGTCACGGTCAGCAACGCCGAGGAGACCACGGCCGCGTGCGAGGGCGGCGCTGACTACCTAGGCATCGGGACCGTATTTGCTACGCCAACGTGAGTTTGACCTCCTAGCCTCCTTACTCTTTGTCCCTTACCCTTATCAGTCAATGTCTCCCTGAGCCAACGATCTCTATCCTCCCGTCATTTTCTATGCTTGCTTGGATACGAGTGCGCAACGCTGATTCTTATCCGATGGCGTCAGCAAGGAGAACACGAAAAGCATCATTGGTGTCGATGGGCTCCAGCAGATCCTGCTGCAGCTCGCACTAGCGAACTCGCCGGTGAAGACGGTCTGCATCGGCGGCATTAACGCGTCGAATGCGTCGCGCGTTGTGTGGCAGAGCACGGCCCTCGGCAGGTCCGTCGACGGCATCGCCGTCGTGAGCGCCGTCATGGCCGCCGCGGATCCCGAGGCGTCGGCGCTCGGGCTACTACGCGAGCTCGTGAACGGGCCTCCGGCCTTTGCCAGGGGCGTCGTCACGGCCGAGCAGGAGGGCCGTTCCCCGGCTCAACTGCGCGACCTGGCGCCGGAGATCATTCGGGCCGTCGCCGACAAGAAGCCGCTTTCTCACAACATGACCAACCTCGTCGTGCAGAACCTCGCCGCCAATGTGGCGTTGTGCGTCGGCGCGAGCCCCATCATGGCCAACTACGGCGAGGAGGCCAAGGACCTTGCGAGGCTTGGCGGCGCGCTCGTGATCAACATGGGGACTGTCACGCCGGAGGGTTTGCACAATCACTTGAAGGCGCTCAGGGCGTATAATGAGGCTGGGCAGCCTGTGGTCTTTGATCCGGTTGGGTGAGTCTTCTCTCACTCTATATCTACACAAGGTATACGGGAGCTAATATGAAGCGCGGTTGCAGTGCCGGGGCTACAGCTATTCGAAGGGACGCAACGAAGATAATACTTGGAGCAGGCTACATTGACGTGATAAAAGGAAACCAGTCAGAGATCCTCTCTTGTCTTCCTGGCGGCTCAGAGGTGCAGCAGCGCGGTGTCGACAGCACCCCAGGCAAAATGAGTATCAATGAGCTTGCGCCAGCTATCATGAAGCTCGTTGCTCTCCGGAAGAACATCGTGGTCATGACGGGCGAGATAGATCACGTTACGGCCGGAAACCGTATATTCAGCGTGCACAACGGCCACGAGTATCTCGGTATGGTGACCGGCACTGGCTGCTGTCTCGGGACGACAATATCCGCCATGATCGCAGCGTATCCACAAGACAAGCTCGCTGCCACTATTGCGGGATTGCTGCACTATAACATCGCCGCTGAAGTTGCCGCTGAGAGAGACGATGTCAAAGGGCCAGGGAGCTTCGTGCCGGCGTTCCTCGATGAACTATATAATATTCGGGTAGCTACTACGAAGGGAGACACAGAGTGGCTCAAGAGAGCTCGAGTCAGAGAGTTGGTGAAAACGGGGCCAAAGCAGTGAGCCATGGGCTTTTATTTAGATGGCTATGAAATAAATGGAAAAATAAGAATGGACTCATCATTGAAGGAGCCGCACGCCCTCGTCTTATACTTAGACTGACGGCCTTTAGCACAAAGTCCTTACTGGCTGTATGTCAACTATAAACCATGCGAACCTATATGTTAAGATAAGCGGTCAGTTTCTTGTTGACCACTGCCCCGGCAGTTGGTCGAGGGGTTGCCTCAGAGGTAATGGTCTTGCTGTGGTTACTTGACGTATTCGTATGGTAGCGGCATAGGTTCAATTCCTGTGTTAGGCATTCTTAACTCCCCCTAGATAACCCTCCTAAGAATTTTTTTTACCTTCTTTCAAATCATAATCTTATATCTATATTGAGTAACTACCACAATGATAATCTAAATTTCATTTTTTTCCCCTCCTTTTTGAATGGTCATGGTATATATGTTGGGTTGGAAAACCGTGGTAGTGCTGTTAGTAGAGGGTGTGTGGGAGGATGTATGGCACTTAGACCCACCCCCGCGCATCCCCCGTCATCATCCTGGATAGCTGCATAGTCTGAGCAACATTGTCTCCATGTCCCGGACATCACGCTCGAAGCTCTAGACTTGGTGTGACTCACGCAAAATAATATCTAAAATCGTATTTAAGAGATATCTATGAGCTTCCTTCGGGCCGCAAGAGTAGCAACAAGTCAAGCCTCCCAGCATTTGCGATCTGATCCACTCTCGACTCTTCGCCTCGGCCCGAGATTCTCATCTAAAATGGCGAGCGCTCAAACGCCCCAGAGGCGGCTTCGTAAGTACATGCAGTACAATATTACTCTAGATATATTCACACGGTGAGGCTGACTGTCTTTTGCAGAGAATCCAGCAATTTTGTCAGTGAATCAGAACGCCTCGCTCATGGCTTATCTTACCAACACGCCTGGTGATCGTTTGTGGCTAACAATGGCAATACCATAAACAGTGTCTGTGATATGCAGGACAAGTTCCGCAGCGCAATATGGCAGTTTGATAAAATGTACAACATCCCCTTCGCCCTGAACACCAGAATAAATTAAGCAAGTGAGAGAGGTTTGGCTATATCTACCGGGCCTACTCACTGCCAGTAGTATCACATAACAACTACAATACCAGATACAGACTTGCTAACCACCGGCACCAGTCTCCTAACGTCGCAGAAGGTGCTCCGCGCAGCGCAGATCCTCAAGATCCCCATATTCGTAACAACGCAGAACGGGCAGAAACTCGGCGGGATTGTGCCAGAGCTACAGCCGCTGATCCAAGACGCCGTGGTGCACGCCGACAAGACGCTCTTCAGCATGGTGGTCCCGGCGGTGTCGGAGCATTTCCAGGGAGGGGAGGAGAGGAAGCGGGAAGCCGTCATCGTCGGCATCGAGAGCCACATATGCGTGACGCAGACGGCGCTCGACCTGCTGGCGCGGGGACACAAGGTCTACGTGCTCGCGGACGGCGTCAGCAGCTGCAACGAGCAGGAGGTGCCCGTCGCGCTGGCGCGGCTGCGCGCCGAGGGCGTCGTCGTCACGTCCTCGGAGAGCTGGCTGTACGAATGCATGGGGGACGCCGGTATTGCAGAGTTTAGGGATATTGCGAGGCTAGTCAAGGAGACGAGCGCGGATACCAAGACAGCGCTGTCTGGGCTACTGAGTAAAATTTAATGGAAAGTTTTGAGGTGTATATACTCTGCTGTAGAGGTATGTGACATCAAGCCCACTGCTAAGACGAGCCTTTTCTATTGCCGAGGTGCCATTGGAGTGAAGCAATAAGTAAAAAACGCAATCTAAAAGGAGGACATCTTACATGTCAATTCTGGCGAAGCATTTCCCCCCTCGTATTTGTCTCAATAATCACTATAAACGGATACATAATGTAGCAGAACGTCGCCAATGTTGTGAGATTTCTCAATATTCAAAATACAAAGAACATCAACACTTCAACTACATGAACCCCTTCACGCCGGAGCAGTCGCCGGGGCCGGGATGCTGAACGTGGTGATGGACCGCGCAGCCACGCTCCCACTCAGCGTGCCGTCGGCCGCGACGGTGACGTTCGTCTGCGCGCAATCGTGCGACGCATCCGTGACCCAGGCCGTGGCCTGCGTCGCGGTCCCGTTCCCGCTTCCGCCCGTGACCTTGATGGTGACGGCGCTGGCCGAGCCGCCCGTAGAAATGACGACGACGGCGACGCTGCCGTCGACGTTCCGGAACGCCGTGCTCTTGACGCCCGACCCGCCGGTCGTGCCCACGCGGACGGCGCCGGGGCGTACGAAGCGGCTCCAGTTCGCGAACGCCCACAGCCGCTTCGAGACCACGATGTTGTACGGGCTCTGCTGGTCGACCTGGATCAGCTTCTCGTTAGTGGTTGGCGACGGCGCCTGCACGCCCTCCCAGTACAGGTATCCCGAGACCTGCGTGGACGTTACGGCGGAGAAGATGTTGTTCGCCCACGTGAGGCCCTCGCCGGCGCCGCCATTCGAGTACCACGTCGTCGTCCAGGCACCGTTCAGGTCGCACTGCTCCGAGAGCCAGACGGGAACCTTGGTGTTCATCGGGCCCGAGGGTCCACTGACGTACGTGTGGCTCGTCACCATGGCCAACATCGACTCGGCGCCGGCGGACTTTATCGAGTTGAGCATGTTCACTTGGTTGCCCCAGCCCTCTGACTCGCAGCAGCCGATACCGACTTGCGAGGAGAGGTTTGCGGTCTGGAGGGTTGCGTAGAGGACTTTGATAAAGTCGGCTGCTTGTGCGCCGTTTGAACTCATGCCTGCCTGCTTCTTGTCAGCCCCTTAGATCGAACTAGTTTAATAAGGTTTTTAGTGTTCGAGGCCAATCTGCTCTGCTCATTGACCGAATCTCTTGGTGTAGAACGGCGTCTTCAATCGGAACCACATAGTCTACGTACTGCGATAAGTTAGCTCGTATACTATAAAGGAATGTAGTCAACGTTGTACTGTAAACACTTACCATAACTTGGAGAGAATTCGGGCTCGTTTAGAAAACCGAGACTGCTATCTGTTAGAATCACGTCCATTCTCGGTAACAAGCCCCTATCGGATATAGAGACGTTGGAAAGAAAAACTTACCGAGTAACCGGCACGCCAGCCTCGCCATAATACTTGACGTACTGCACCAGATAGTCGGCAAAGGCTTGCCTCCAATCACCGCTTGAACAAGAAGCTCCTGGGACACCACACAGGGTGCCACCATTATTCTCATTGTTGTTCGTCTTCACTACACTCGCCCAGTGGTTAGCAAGTCCACGTGAACGTTACGCTACTAAAATTGAGAAATGGAAAAAATAAATTTTGCTTCTCATCTCATGCGCAAGTCGTTTTAATACCGCAGGAAAGGCTCACCGCCATCTAAATGCGAAAAGGAAAATACGGGAAAGAAAAAACTCTCATGCCAACTCACTATATCCCGGTGCACTCCATGCATCTCCATATATCTGACGAACGCCATATGTTTTATATGCCTCCTGGGAAATGAAAAGCTGACCACTATCCTTGCCATCCCACGTATACTTTGGCGTGGCCTTGGGGCCGCCGGGGTTGGTCGGTTCGAAGGTGTTCATATGATCAGAACTCGAGTCCGGACTCGAGCCAATGCCGTTGCGAACGATTGACAGTCCGGCGCCAGACGTAGTGTTGAACAGTAGGTCTAATAAATAGCGTTGTTTCGTCTTGTCCGACATGTTCGTGATCAAATTCGCGCGCTGGAACGCGAACGAGCACCCAAACCCGTCCATTGTTTGGTAGGTTTTCGAGAGATCAACTGTGATGGTTGATCCGGACTGGCGGGTTGCGAGGCTGAGCCACGAGGGCAGTGCGGAAGCCAGCGGCAGCACGCCGGCGACGACGAGTCCTACAGCTTTCATTTTGGTGTTCGCTTAGTCTTCGTATAGTCAGAGGTTCAAAGTCACGACTACAAGTATTACTAGTCCATAAGTACGTGCAGAACGGGGAAGTGAATACCAATAGTCATATATCTATATTTCACTTCCTCTCTAGCACTCCTTAAAGATGCTATTTATATCTGCCGCTTTTCCCTTCCCCAGACGAGAAAAGCCCCAGCTTTTCCCCCAGACCTGATTGTCTCTGAAGGCTATTTTATTCTTTTCCCGGCACGTAGGAATATGCAAGGTTGTTTTTAGGATACTGTCGGTGTCACCTGTAGAGTTGCGGCATGTTGTCTCCGCATTTCTTTGCGAGAGTCATGGTTGATGTATGTTTGGGAATATGGCCAAGAGCGGTTAAATGGTCCAGCTAAGCTCCTCTTCGCCCGACATATTTAGCCATTGAGAAATCTAGGCGGTTCTGGCCACAAGATCACACTACTATGCCTCGTAACGCATATGGTGATAGCCGGCATCAGTAATTTACCACGTAGTTGTGCTTGTGGCGAGTATGAAGAAGCTAGACTCGATACCTCATGCGCAGCAACTTGAACCTACTTTACCTCTTAATAGCTAAGATAATCCTGATAGCAGACCAGCTGGCACTAGCGGTTCCATGAGAATAAGCGACAAATCTAGGTGGGAAACAAATCATATGTGGATATATCATCAGAAATTCACATGTTATTCCAAGGGCAACTGTTGATGGCGAATGGGCATAATCCATCTGGCCAACGAGATGGTACCGATTGCATTGTTATGACGCTGCCAGCTCGGCAGATATATATATGTGTGTATATGTGCACGTTGTAGTGCCTAAAAAAGACCACGAGGTCTCCAGGTTTAAAATGTATGATGAGAAGTAGATGATCGAACACCAAACTTGCAAGCTTTTCATTTTCTCGCTACGCTCGAAAGAACGTGGTTTGGTCGGATGAGCCCCCCTTAAGACTGACACATATTCCTCTTCGTACAATAGGAACAAGAAATCAGGTGGCTGCGCTCACGGACCTAGCTGTATTGCGAGTTTCGCGCTCGAGCAAGGTTTCCATGAAGCCGTTGGCAGGCTTCGAAGCCTTAATCTCCTTGGCGACTTGCTGATCGATCTCCAACTGCTCATCAGTCCAGAGAGGTTGGTCTGGTTGCCCATTCGCTTCACCGACACCAATAAAACCACCATCGGCTGCCCAGTTAGAAGTCCGCTTGATATTGAGTTTCGACCAAATCTCGTCAATTGCATTAACTAATTGGTCGCGATATTCCTTGGTGTGGCCGGGGGTTGGTGTAATCCGTAGGCGTTCCTGCCCGACGGGCACAGTTGGATAATTGATCGATTGCACATAGATTTGATAATCACTGAGCAGCATATCTGAGGCCTGTTTGGCAAGCTCAGCATTCCCCACTAGGATTGGGATAATGTGTGATGGGTTCGGGATAACCGGGATATCTCTTGAATCCAAGGCCTCCTTTACAGCTCGCGTGTGGAGCTGCTGTAGTCGTCTATCCCCTTTGTATTCCATTTGGTACTCAATAGCCGCTCTGGCCCCAGCCATAGTAGCCGGGGGCAGAGATGTCGTGAAGATGAAGCCAGGTGCCAGGGACCGAATCATGTCCACAAGCTCGGTACTGGCGGCAATATAACCGCCTACACAACCATACGCCTTGCCAAGGGTACCGGTGATGATGTCTACTCGATCCATAATAGTTCCTTGCGGTCTACCCTGTTGGTGGGCTTCGAAGTCGAGGTGCTCTGCCACACCAGCACCATTCGGACCGTACATGCCAACAGCATGGACTTCATCTAAGAATGTGATAGCGCCGTATTTGTCAGCAAGATCGCAAATCTGCTCAATCGGTCCAATCGAGCCACACATGCTGTACACAGACTCAAAAGCAATGATCTTGGGCACATGAAGCGGCAGAGAGGCCAGCTTAGATTCAAGGTCTTCTAGGTCATTGTGCTTGAAAACAATCTTCCTCGTACCAGAATGGCGAATTCCTTGGATCATTGAGGCATGATTCAAGCTGTCAGAGAGAATGACACAATCGGGCAGTTTACTGCCAAGTGTAGCAAGAGTAGCATCGTTAGCCACGTAACAGGAGCTGAACACCAGCGCAGCCTCTTTGGCATGAAGCTTGGCAAGAGTCGCCTCCAGTTCAATTGCATGTTTGTTGTGGCCCGAGATATTTCGAGTGCCTCCAGCACCTGAGCCATACTCATCAAGGGTTTGGTGCATCTGCTTTAGTACTTGAGGATTTCGACCCATTCCAAGATAGTCATTAGAGCACCACACAGTGACCCGTTCCTCCGTGTTGGCCCCGTGAGCCCGGGGAAATTCCTTGGCAAGACGATTGATGTTATTGAAGTAGCGGTATGACTTGTCCTTATGCTTCTTGTCTAATTCCCCCTGGTAAAAACCGGAGTAGTCGAACTTAGCATTTGCGCCATTCGGAATGGTCGTAGCAGTAGCCGCATTAGCCTTTCGATTCACTGGGGCAGTCGGGGGGAATTGGACTGCAGGCAAATATCAGAATTTCCTCTTTCACCAGTCAGGATGAAAAAACATACCACTTTCACGGGGCGTAAACATGGGAGTGTCGACCGCGCGAGCCTCCTTAGGGCGGCTCGTATGGATCTTAGCCTTAGAAGTACCGGAGAACGTACGAACACCCGAGACGGCAGAGACACCGACCATTCCAGTCTTACAGCTGACCCGAGCGGACTGGATGGCGAGGGCTTTACCCATGACCGGGCATCGCTGGCCGAGAAGCTGCAGCTTGGAAATGGTGCCGCCGCACTGAGAGGCCTGGGGTCGAGTTGCGGTCGAGAGAGCACGGAGAGTGGCCGGGGTAGCACTCTTCAGAAACGGGCACATGGCCTTAGACTGGCGGAGAACAGCATCCATGATAATGATGGTCTTCGTCAACTAGTTCAATTGGCACGATACTATGACGGTGTGTTAATTTATGAGGACTAGCACAGGCGTAAAAGCCGAGCGGACGACGAAATCGAATTGTAGTGGCGAACAATGAAGAGACCAGTCGGACTACCCATTCAAACTTGAGATGATGACAGGTGTGAACAGAAAGATGATTGGGAATGTCTCAACCGAGGCTCTCGTCCTAACAATACTTCTATGTAAGCAGACAGCGGCGGTCAGATCTCTGAACAGCGAATGAGATGAATAGGCTGGTAAAAAGGTTAAAAGAGGCAAGGCGAGACCGCATGCGTTTTTGAGTGTGGTCGGTCGATGGAACATCTACCACCATCGGGGTCCAGTACGTACTGCACTACTGACCGCATAATGCTACCCCCCCTTCGGATCATCGGTGACTCGCAGCACCTGCACTGCCCCGCCAAAGAACTGGAATGCCAATGGAATCAGGAGCATTATGCACTTCTGTGAGTAATTGGTACTTTGCTCATTGGCTAGCCCAAGGGCTTTACTAGAAAGGGCATAGTCGGCTAAGCAGACTTAGCAAGTAATGCACGTAATGAAGGTCCATTCGTTCTGCGGAAGCTCTAGCTTAGAATATCAGACGCTCCGGTATCTACCTAGTTGCTAACGGAAAAAAAGAAGAAAAAAAAAAAAAAAGCAGGCTATGGGACGAGGAAATTTACTAGGTGGAGTAGTCCCAAAGGAAGAAGACAATTTTGACATTCAGAGTGATGTATTATAAAATACCCCGTTCACTATTATGAGCCTGGTAGAATATGCCATAAAAAGATCTCGTCCAGAAGCTCCAGCTGAGGGCCTCTTTGTCGATCCACATGCGGTACATATCAAACTAAGACTTGCTTGCATACTATTCTTTCCCAGAGGAAAAATATCCGAAACGCGCCACCCCATGCCGAATCTCGCAGCCCGTAAGTAAGCACCCCGGCATAAGGTAAGCTGATGAATATTCGGTGAACATAACATGTAATCGGCCTACCCTTAAAGTGGTGAAACTCCGGTCTTTGAACCGATGAGACATGCAACCAGCCGAATACGATAGTTAGATTAATCTGGACTCTATTTGGTGTAGCATCAGTGTAGGAGCGAAGTTTGCTATTTCCCTCGTTTGCCCCTAATCTATAATTGAGCACCAAGAAGGATCATATCGCTCCTATTCACGTGACAAGTAAAAGTGTAGAATATTTATCACAATAAACGGAACAAATTGATATTATTTAAGGCGTTGCGCGGTATATATGGAAATAACTCCAAGAATAGCCCAATTGCTATCGCAGCCCATCCATCCATCCAATCTTCATCAGAAACAATCTGCCATTAATAATTATCATTGGAGCCGTAACCCGCACCCTCGCGCTTCTCACGACCTTTATTTTCGAGGCTGCTGCTACCAAACATTTCTCCAGCCTTTTCCATCAGCCGGCCGGTTTTGGAGTCGTCACCACCGCGACGATCATTATCATCGCGGTTGCCATAGCTGTCCGATGATGAGCCATACGAATTGTCGTTGTCTCGGGATGAAGAGTTTAATCCGCCCGTGCTAGACCCGTAGGAGTCGTTGTCTCGCTTGCTCGAGCCGTAAGAGTCATTATCATCGCGAGACGAGGATCCAAAGCCACCGCTGCCGCCGGAGCCATAAGATGTGTCGTTGTTACCACTGCGGTTGGAGGAGCCGTACGTATCATTGCTTGAGCCGAGCGAATTGTCGTTATCACCGTACGACTTAGTGGCTGAGCCAAAACTGTTGTCATTGGTGTCCCGACCGCTTGAGCCGAAGCCGCTGTTACCTGAGGAGCCATATGAATCGGTGTTATCATTGTCCCGGCGGTTGGAGGAACCGAATGAATCATTATCATCTTTACGGCTAGAGCCATAGCTGTCACCACCTGAGCCAAACGAATTGTCATTATCGCGACGGCTTGACCCATAGGAGTCGTTGTTGGAGCCGAGTGAGTTGTCATTATCGCCGTACGACTTGGTGGCTGAGCCGAAGCTGTTGTCATTGTTGTCCCGGCCGCTCGAGCCAAGACCGCTGTTGCCTGAGGAGCCATACGAATCGGTGTTGTCGTTGTCCCGGCGATTGGAGGAACCGAATGAATCATTGTCATCCTTGCGGCTAGAGCCGTAGCTGTCACCACCCGAACCGAACGAGTTATCATTGTCCCGTCGGCTAGAGCCGTAGCTCTGTATGATATGTCAGTCTCTCTTCACCTTATACAGGTACTGAGGGAAAATAAAGCTTACGTTATCGTTATCGTTGTCGTTGTAAGACATGTTGTTAGTAATTATTCGTTCGACCAAAGTAGGTTCTAGAAGTGATTTATTGAGGTTTCTGGTGGAATAGGCTGACGAGAGGTAATCCGAACAGAGGGGAAAGGCTCTAATATAGCAGAAATCCAAGTGAAAGACAGGCTCCCTCTTTAAGGAGCAGCTTTCTTTCAGCTACCTACCCTGGGTAAGTGAGGGGAATCCGGCAGGAAGCTTTGCCATGGGTAGCTTTGAGGTAACGACGTCACTTGGTTACCTCCCCTTGGTCATGAAGCTACTGTAGGTATGTCTTGCTCCGGCGAGAGCGAAGCGGGGAAGCACGCCATACCATCGGCCTATGATACTTGATATCCATGTACTACTGTTAGAGTTGGCGTTTCTGAGAGATGTGATGAAGCAGGCTGCTTGAGCCCTCACAATGGCAACTTAAGTGAGCCCCTGTGACATATCGTCAACAAATGACGCAATGGTTTTTGGAGAGCCAGAATCTCGACGCTTAGCAGAGAGTATACGAAGTACATGTAACTAATCCGCTTCGTCATCCCTTATAATATGCTAGACTGGAAGGGTGCGCCCGTGCCGCTCGTTGGAGCGCGACGTCTCATTGCTGCTGAATCACATCACTGTCCTAGCTCTGTCCTAGGATCCCTTGGGTGGGGGAAGATGGGCTCAAAGCGTTTTCAAGGATGAACTATAGGCGCAGATGCATCGAATACATCGCTCAGCTGCGCCAGGGAGAAGCTAGAACTTGCCCGATGATGCAGTCCCGGGGATAGACCAGAACCGCTCAGTCGGAGAGTTAAGGCTAGCGTCGCCCGATCACTGCTGGGGATGGAGCAGGGGCTGCCAATTGCGTCAATCCTGAATAAAGACAGTTCTAGACTCATGTGACGGCTCAGAACAGACGATTTCTTTGCAAGCTGAGCCTTGGAGATTGCATCGGCGAGCTGCATCGGCGAGCTGCCTAGCGAGTCTGGCTTGCCTAGGCTCCCCTCACGGTTTGATCGATCTTTGGAGGTACCAAGAAAAATCAGATCTCGGTTCCCTGTCAGCACGCGGAGGCATACAAGTAGCCTTAACAAGTATCCTGGTTTATTGGTGGAAATCAAGATCTGTTCCTCCTCGTCATTCTCTGGAAACAGCAAACACATCATCCTACATACATGAACCAATTAACCGGATGCTGCTGTCCCACGGTGAGGTAATTTATTTCCAGTCTGCTTCTACCCCACTTGAGTCAAAAGAAAAGGGCACGAAAAACAGACCAGCTGGGTGAGGGGCAGTGAGCTACCAGAGGGGCAGCCAGCGTCAAGCTATTGGAGTAAGCTTGATGTATGCTTGGACGGTACCAATTCTCTTGTGGACAGGTTGGAGGCCGTACGGTAGTTAGCCAGGAGGCCTCGTCTAATTATAGTCTTGCGCATAGAAGATTTCGTCAAACCCCGAAAGACTGCATTTCTTCGAATCGTGATTCTGCATTGCAAATATTCTTTTTCGACGCCCGCCAAATGCATTGGTGCTACGACCGAATCTTACATTCGTGCTGTAGCATGCCCTTGCCGCTGCCGACATAACCACTTGTTTACGTGTATGCCGTACATGGGCCCTGAGACTTTGTCCTCTTCGCCAATGCCGTTAGTGTATGCAATCTATGGATATCTAACGGTCGCCGAAGCTAAGGTGGGCTTAGCTACAAATAGGCATGTCCTGATCTATACGGGTATCAATCCAGCTGTTCTACTGTAGCTTCTCATGCAGATCTTCACCCGCTGCCTTCGAGCCGTGGCCCCGCATTCGTAGTCTAAAGTCTTTGTAAGTATTGAAGGGGGAGGTGGGCCGTGACACTAGGCGAGAATCTACTCTAATCCCGTGTGGTAATAGCCCTAATTAAAGTTTGATGCGAGTCATTGTCATGATAGAGCGGCATGTCTCCCACTAGATTTGATGACACCATTGCTAGATTTTACAGGTACAGCAATCGGTTCATTTCGGGCTTTGTGTGTAAGAGCTATGATCTCCTCCAGCATTAGCTCTCGTGTGGTGCGAGTAAGCTCTTCGACGTCCTCAGTCGTTAATCCAGTTGTGGAGATAGGGTCCAGGACTATAAATCTGTTAATAACATGTACAATGCCCAGTGTCTCGCTTGTATCTCACCTTTGACTGGGATCTTCCCCGCGTTAAAAACGAGACTCTTAATATAGAGAATATGAGAGTAGTTAGCAGCCACTACGGGAACTATAGGCACACCAGCCTGCACAGCCAAGTGGAAGGCTCCTTTCTTGAACGGCAAGAGCGAAGGCTCCTTGGCGTAGCTCCGGGTACCCTCGGGGAACATGTAGACGCTCTGTTTCCGCCTCTGGATTTCGCTAGCAGCGCCGGCCATGGCCTCTCTTGCGTCCTTGGAGTTCTTCCTGTCGATGAAGACGGTGCCACTCAAAGACATAAACCAACCCAAAAACGGTACATTCTTCAGATTCTTCTTGGCTGTCACACTGCAGTATTTGGGGAACATGCATCCTAGCATGAGGACGTCGAGTTCGGTCTGATGGTTTCCGATGAAGACAGCGGGGCGAACGGTCTCGAGGTATTTGTTCGGATCTTCAACCTCGAAAGTGACACCGGTCGTCGTGGCCATGACATACTTGAAAGCACGAGCGGTGGTCCACTGGGCGATCTGTTCGCGCCCGAGAATTCGCAGGATTATCGAAGCCGTAGCACCGTAGATCGCGCAAATTATTAGAGAGATGTAGGCAGCGAGCGAACGAGCCACGAAGGCCGCCTTAGGGACGATGGCAGAGAGCATGTAGAAGGCGACGATCAAGGCGGCATAGCCCCCGAGGAAGTATGCTAGGTACGAGGAAAGCGACATGTTATGGATCCATAAGCTACCCGGCGTAAAGAGAGCGATCCTGGGTGAGAGAAGTTGGATGAGAGCTTGGGGGAGAAATTTTGTGTGCTTTTTTCTTTCTTTTGTCCTTTTCGCTAGTAGATATATCGTGGGGCAGCTTCACCGAAGGTTTGTTGGGCGAGAATAAGCTTACATGCAGGGAGCACCTAAAGCTACCGACTGCTATTGAAGGAGTGTCAGGTGGTAGGTGGACAACGGTAGCAAAGGGTGTCTGATAAAAACACATGAGAAATAACGATATTAATTCTCGTCAACTCCAGGTCGCAAGACCGCTGAAGATTTGGAGCGGTTGTGCAGCACGACAGACGGGAAAATGGTGGAGGGAAAAAGCCTCGGCGACTTCGCAGTGACGAAATAGGAAGATACGGATACTGTATACACGGTACTGTACTGTATGGGGCATCCCTCCCACTTTGCAGGGTCCCCAACCTGTTGAACCAATCAACGCCAATGCACCTTGGGGCCAACGGGGTCATTTGGCTCCCCCACATGTGATGCAGCCACTGCCAACACCCACAAGCCGTCCTTCAGCATCTATGTTCTCCTTCAGGCAACTTCCTTTCCATGTGATATAGCTTGCACCTGATATGCTTCAAAATCTAACCAGCCTCACACAACTGCTATTCTAGTTTGGTATCTGTGTCTCCAACTCCTTAAGAACAGTGTATCTGAAGTTTTTCTTGCAGTCAAATTACTAGTGGCTAAGCGCCGAAAGGCTTGTCCAACAAAAAACTTTGGTAGTAGAATCTGTCTCGAGCTCTCAAGAAAGGTAGAACAGCTACTCCCTCATATACTGCAAAGTGCTCACATAGCGATGAAACGTCGACATTACACCCTGTATCTAATACGCTGGCCATGTTCAATTTTCTCAGCAACAAGAATGACTACAATGTCCGACCGATATACAAAAAGTGAAAGGATGATATTACCACAAAATGCACCAAAGGAGACTTCAGTTTCTCCCGTCATAAAATCAGGTGATAATCCGCTTTAGGGCTTAAAAAAATTTTTTAAGAAAGGGTCACTTATACTTCAAGGAATTTCAGGCGTATAGGTATGGGTTTGCAGGCTATCAGAGAAACTGGATGAAAGGCCGTTCATTCACTAACTTATTTATCCTAGAAAGCGAACTTTGGTGGGTTTGATCTAAAGCAGCATTCACAAAGCAAAGAAGAGTATAGTTATAGTCATGATGGCGTTGGTTCTCTAGCTATAGGCTATCCTAGCCTACTGAAATCCGTTCCTTCCTTTCTTCCTAATGGTTTTACCAATAAACCATAACACGAGCCTCTCAAGATACCTAGAAATCGCTGTCATTCGGATTCAAACGAAGACGCGAAGGCGTGATACCAATCACCTTAGAACAGGAGAGCCTGTAGAATGAGTGACATCACGGCCACCAGCATGACGACGCAACTGCCGCTATTGACACCGTTAGATCCACCCCAGCCATGAGATCCGCCCCAAATACTGCCAGAAGGCGGCTTCTTGTCTGAAACTGCACCGGAGCTAGTGGTAGTGGTACGGACAGTCGGGTAGATGGTCAGCGTGCTTGTGCGAAAGACGATGGGGACATTGGTCGTCACTGGGAGCTCAGCAGCCGGGTTGGCACCGAAACTCGTCGTGGCTGTGCCTGTACCAGTGGCGGCATCGATCATGTCGACTGAACTAGTACTCCAAGAATAAGTTCCGTTGACTGGGAAGGGCGTGTTGGTGGCAGACACGATCGAAGTCGTTGTGAAAACGGGATCCGCCGTGGACGTGGCGTTAATGACCACTAGGAACGTCGTACAGGTAGTGTCAACGCCTGAACCCGTACCTGCAACTCCCGAAGTGTTGCCATTAGAGTTTGACGGCCAGACACAGCCCCAGCATGTGGTCGTTTCAGTAGGCGAAATAGTTGTAAGAGGAATTGGCACCACCGTTTGAACGATAGTGGCCGTAATAACCTCAGTCACCGTGCTTCCAATATCAGGTGTCTCGGTATCTGGTGAAAACGTCACGGATGTGGCCTCAGTAACAGTTCGGACGGGAGTGAACGTTAGAGTCTCAGTGCTTGTGTACTCTTCACCGTATGAGACTGGATACGGGACCGTGGTTGTGACTGTGATGGTAGACAATCCTGTGAACATAGAGACTTGAGTGGATGAAGACTCATCGACCAACGAGGACAACTCCGTGCAAGTGGGGGTAGATGAGGCTGTGATGCCGCTAATCATAGTCGCACTCGAATTAATGCTGCTGCTAAAATAAGAGGCAGGTGGGGTTGAGGATGAAATGGTCGGCTCGATCGAACTAGAAGATACTGCACCAGTCAGACCAACTGAAATCGTGATAGAGCCCGAGATTGAAGCCCAAGGAGCTGTCCCAACAATGGTAACGGTAGAGAGAGAGCTGAGGGTCTTGGTAACAGTTACGTTCGCAGCTGATGTTGTTGTGTTAGTCGGGCTGGTAGAGACCGTGCCGGTGAACATAGAGGTAAGCACAGGGCTTGGAGGCACACAGGTGGTCTTAGTAGTAGGATCGGCGACAGTAAGGTTGGTGACGGTAGGGTTAGTGACGGTAGAGTCGGCGATAGTAGGCAAGGGAATGACAGTCTCAGTCTCTACATTGGTAGAGGTAACCGTAACCGTGAATATGCCAGTAGTGTAGGTGCTGTTGAGGGATGGGGCACCATAGGTATACTGTCCTTGTCTCTTGCGAGGATGAAGACCATTAACGGAAGACAGCACGCTTGCACTGGCGTTTCGAGCAGGGCCGCCTGAAGGTATTATTAGCCGTAGGTAACATTATTTAAGATCTCACCACGACTAACCATTGTCAACGCCGACGTTGTGTACAGAAGAGACTACAATGCACAACATGGTGAAGACCAGAATAAGAGTAGCAGAGTAGGCCATCATCTTTGGGGCTTCTAATAGTAAGTTAGATACTGCCTTAAATATAGCCAAAAGTATAGAGCTTGCTTACGGTTCTTAGTCCGGTGCATTTTCGCCTGGCTGTTGTACTTTCCAATAGAGAACCAGCCTTTCTCCGTCCTAAGCGTCTTGTCGGCGTAGGAGGCCATCTTGCGTAGAAAGCGCAGATTACTAGATCAAGTGCAAGAAAGGTCAGCGACCGTCTTGGAGGATTAAAAAACAACTAAAATGCCTATGTAACGATTGAAGAATATAGGGAGTTGATTGGATAGAAGCAAGTTGATATTGAGACTGTGTGATCATGGTCTTTCAGATGATCGTGCGATGGGATATGGGTGACACAGTGCTCAGATGAACTTAATTAGGCGAGGTGAAGATGTGGAAGTAAAATGAAGTAGAGACGAGACAAGGAAGTGCCTTGAAGAAATAGGAATGATCAAAAACCGAACCCAAAATAGTGATCCAGAGAGACGATAGCTTAAGGATGTTAGTTCTGAGTAGTGGGTGGATGGTGTGTTGTCGTAACTAAAATGTAATAATACCATATGAAATCGTACGTACTGATGGTACGAGATGTTGTGCAAAAATAGGGCAGTTTTGAAACGATTCAAACATGTTTAAGGGCACAAGACGGGACCTGAGAAGTGTTTGAGATGTGAAAGAAAGGGAATCACAAGTGTTGGTTTCGAGTAACGTGAAAAGGACTGCTCGGCATAGGCAGTAAGCAGCGGCGACAGCAGATTCTGGAGTACAGCGTTACGCGTGCAGAATCTGTGCGTAAGAAAACCAACAATGAGAAGAAAATTTGCTGACTTACGGCTTGGTATTCACGCAGAGCGTTCTTTATGGTATTGTTGTGGAAAGAGGCTGTCGCAAAATTAGGTTGCACTGAGAAGTGTGGATAGAGTTGTGAGTGGGATGGAGACGGCGAGTTAGGAGCAATTTGAAGAAAGTAGATTTAGGGGAAGAAAACTGCAGGGAAATTTGTGCTGTGGCGGTTAAAAATTTACTTACATGCTCTCAGGTGAATGTATTGTGAGTTGTGTGCGCAGATAGGTTGACACCTACCTAACATTCGATAAGAAACATTTGCACCAGCTACATTTCATGTTAGATAGCTGGTCAAAGCTCGTGTGCTTAAAGCTGCGGCGGCTAGCACAGAGATACTGATGAATACCTTTGGTAGCTATTCTAATATAAGTAATCTCTAGTCAAGCCATGCCCTTTTGTAAATCTAGCTCCCTTAGGGTCATAATTGTCAATTATTAGCCAAGAGCTGCCTCCTTTGTGATCACTTATAGTAGTAACAACGTTGATTTCAAACACTTATCTAGACGATTTGTTTCTCTTTCAAATATCCCTGATATACAGCCAGGACTCTATTGGCTTGGAGCAAGAATGCCTGGTCCCTAAATTAAAAACTTAGTTAATGAGCGTATCTGGGGCTACGAACAAAGTTTAGTTCTGTGGAGTGGTTAAATGGCGTTTCTTGTAAGATATATCTAGAGAATCCGAGACGGTAGTATGCGTCATCAGTCTACTTTGTCTGAGGTGCCAGAAGAACAATTATTACTGGTATCTATATAATATACCTTTTAAGCTCGCTATCTTTCCAGCGCATATATTTGTGCTAGCAGGGACGTCTGGCGTATGTGCTTGCCTATAGGACTTTTTCGGGAGCATATATTGGTCTCTATCCTTTTGTTTAAACTGGCACCTATGTCCATGTTGTTCAAGCTGTATACTGATATGGTCCTGAGATAAATACTAACTCCATTAAACGTTCGGCATTTTACTTAGGACTTCTTTCTGCCTTGAGATTATAGCCTTACGGCCAAATTAAATCGTAGATTTATCAAATTGAGTATCTCCTCTGCACAGATACAGCCCCTTATTCGAAGGTTTAGTATAGGCTATTGTCAATGTCTTGTTTGTATAAGGGTGCTGAAGGTGTTTGATACTGGACTTCAAGCTTATATATAACATTTGCCTTAAGTGAACCAAGATATCTAGACCTGTGATGATATGAATAAATATAAGTTCTTCTAAGATTTGTAGCGATTTATTTGTTTGGTGTCGCGCCTTGCAGTAGGTACCTATGCGCCTGGAGAGATTTGATGTTGTTGACACTAGAAGTTTGTCAAGGCGTAACTACGCTAAGTACATGTGTGAAATACGTACCTTTCCTTCAAGATTGGCCAATCACATGATACATACCTGCGCGCAGTCAAGGTACTTATCTACTGCAAAGGGTGACCTCAGCGCCTCTGCTCCTAACAACGGCGGCACAAAAAAATCACAGTACGATGAAGAAAGTATGGCGCGTACAGGATAGATTCTGTGTTTTACCAATTTTGAAGCACACGATAAATTAGGCTTAGCGCTTTCGCTGCTTTTGCTCAGACTCGGCTCAGCCTATGATCAGTTTGGTGACTGAGGAGCTACATTTACGCGTTATTTATGCAAAGGAAAACAAGTCTTCAAAACAGTCAGCTAGACTAGAAGTGCGCAGCACAACGCTTGTCGCACCGCACTATCAGGTAGTATATTTACATCTTTCATTTCCAAAAACGCCAAGATAGCGGTTATAACAGTTTACCCTTGTAAAAAGATTAATCAACATACTAGAATCCTTGGCATATTTCAAGTGAGATATGGATTAAAGCAGGAGGGTTAATTATGTACATGTGATGGCTGCCATCCCTTTTTGCAGCTATCACTATAATAATTACTCACTTCCTCTTATAAGTCGCCGTCAAGCTTCGATGGCCTGCAAGTGTTTAACCTCAGACCTCAACCTATTTAACCAGATAAACGTAGAAGCTGTTCGGGAGGTGATACTACAGGGATTGCTCGCACATGCGTTAGCCAAGCTCTAAATCTATTGTTGGCTCCATATTCTTAGGTTCTCTGTACCTCCCCAGAGTCAACTCTACTTTACTTGGATTCCTCTGTCCCATCCCCAAAACGCCAGGATGTCGATACTTAGTATGAGGCTATCGACCGTCCTTGTTTCAGCTCTAAGATACAATATCAATCCAGCAACCATCCCTTTTCTTTCACAGGTACCTCGTGTGAAGCATTATTCTATTCCTTCTATGTTTCGTCCCAGCCATACTTGTGATATTGATGCTGAACCGTTTCACAGGTACCGGCCCGGCGGCTATCACCCGATTCTATTGGGCGATTTGTTCAAGAATCAAAGGTACAAAGTTATTCAAAAGATTGGATGGGGTGGCAATTCAACTACTTGGGTAGCTCGTGATCAACTGTTGGTTCTTCCGTTGCATCAAGGTGCGTTAACTTTCTGTATCCTAACATTGGATTAGGCACAGCCCAAATGTTACGTTAAAGGTGTCTGTGTCGGATAAGAGTAGCAACAATAAGGCGAATGTGTTAAGTGCTATTTACAAGCTTTCAGAAGAGTATCCCAGACAGGACCACCCTGGCCGACACCATTTGGTGCGAATGCTAGATCACTTTACGGTTGATCGGCCTGACGGAATACATGATTGCCTTGTCCTTGAACTGCTCGGTCCTAGTGTACCAGATGTCATCGAGTCCCTTTATAGCGATGGTAGACTCCCTGCGGATTTAGCCAAATCCACTGCATACCGGGCCTTACTCGGCATCGATGTCCTCTCTAGCCATAAGATTGGACATGGAGGTGAGTAATATTGGGATAACTCTCATTTTCGCTGCTAGCTGACAATGTCTCTCTGTCGAGTTAGACCTCCATTCGAGGAATATCACATTTGCTTTACCGAACCTTGCCACTTTGGACGAGTTACATTTTTGGAAATGTTCGGCCGGCCTGAGACTACACCGGTAGGGAGTGTGGACGGCATAGCCTTGACAACTCACCTCCCTAATTACATAGTCCGGCCCATCTTTTTCCCTGTTCGGAGTATGCGTGAGGGATTACGCACGTCCACAGTCAAAATCATTGATTTCGGCGAGGCCTTCTTCCCGAGTCAGAATGCCGTCGCGGTTCACACGCCACTGGCAGTTCGAGCGCTGGAAGCGATATTTGACGATTGGATTGATTATCGCGTTGATATGTGGAGTATGGATTTTCTGGTATGACTACTGTTCTTGAATATGCCGTTCCTTCTTGCGTGCTAACAGCGATAGCTCGTTGAGCCAGTGGCTGGCCAGCCACTGTTTGATAAAGTTATGGCTAACTCGTGCTATCCTGGTGTCGGAGATGATGGAATTTTTGCGGCGACGAGCTGCCTGATCGGTGGCGAGAGAAATTGGATACAGCGGTGGTTGGGAGAACCGGGTCTGTTAGTGGTGCCCCTAGTACGCTGCTGGATTAGCTAGAGGATATCTACTTTGATGATAATAAGACGTCGGAGTTTAAGAAGGAGGATATCGCAAGGGTGTGTGAGCTTGTAATACGAATATAGAAGTTTGAACCGTCTTCAAGGGCATCGGCAAAGGAAACTATAAGCGACCTGTGGTTTAACGGATTGAAGATATAAGGAACAAAATATAATCAATTATTTATAGATGAAAAGGTATAATCACTATTATATTGCTGCCTAGTCCAACTTATATGTCAGCAAATGTGATAAGATGCAGTGACACCGGAAAGTCCTTACGGCGGCAAAGAAGTTCCGTGACTGGGATTTTGGCTTGCAGGCCGAGAATAGATGATCTACTCAGATGGTTTGAAACATAGCGGGAAGACTGACTACGGCTACGTAATCTAATGAAACAGGCCAAGAGGCGGCAACATCGGTGTCCCTCTTCGCATCTTTGGCGGCGCAGAGAGGCCATGGCGCTGCTACCTTCTTACTTCCCTCGGCATCCTTTGCCGCGTAAAGGAACTATTACGGTGCCGCAATTTCTCCGTTTATCTTTACGCCCTTAGCTACATATTATCACGAATAATCAATAAACCACGCCGTGGTCTCCAAAAAGAGTACAAGGCTCTAAGTTGTACGTACAACTTGGCCCTGTTTAATTCTGACAATTAAGAGTCTTGTTACGAACCAACAGGAAAGAGGGCTGGGCCGCCCGAGGCGCAGACAACAGAAGAGGGGCAGGCCAAGTCACGTGACATGGATCTAAGGGATCTAAGATCCAACAGATCCAGTATATAGATCTAAAGGATCTAAGATCCAACAGATCCAAAGAAACATAGGGATGAGGGAATAGTATAAAAAGGAAAGAATTTCTTATATAGCTAGTCGTTTACTCATTACTATTTAACTTATATCTATAGCTACTTTTTAAAAATAGCTATAGGAGAACATTTTTTATAAAACAGTTAATTTAAGATATTATTGTTTTTATTGCCCGTAATACTATTTTTTAACGTATATTTTAAATATAAACTTAAAAATATCTTTAGTTATACTTTAAATATTTATAACCCCGATACTGTAAAAATATACGTAATATTAAATACTAGTATACGTTTTATAACATTTTAAATAGTTTTATTTTACGTTAAACGGTTAATTAAAGCAATATTTAAATTATAATACTTATTACTTTATTTAGTTTGCAGGACGTTATCGCTACATTTCGAGCAAAAATCGCAGTAATATATAATCAAATATAAAAGTTAAAACAAAAGTTAAATAAACAAGCTAGTATTTTTAACAATATTATAAACTAAACTAATAAACTTAAAAAAAAAAGCAAATAAACTTAAAACTTAGAATTAAAAACTACGAAACAATATTTTAAATTTAAAAAAACAAAACTAACTTTTTAAAAAAAAGGTTAATAAAACAAATAAACGACCCGAAGTTACGATAATAGCTATAAAAATGGCTAAAAAACCCGTAAAAAACCTAAAACTTCTAAGTTTAATACGGTTTAACAAAACATTAAAAAAGTTAAGAAAATTCTTAGCATAAGCCTAAGCTTATTTTTATTTTTATAAAAAAAATTTTTACAAAAATAATAAAATCGGAAAAATTTGTACAACAGCTAAATTGTTTAAAAAACGAATATTATTATAGTTTAAACCGCATTTATTTAAGGTAACAATTTTGCCGATAAATAATTGCCCGAAAAATACGTAAAATTTTTTTTAAAGCTATAAATTATTCGAAAATAAGCTTAAACATTTATTTATTAACTTAAAAAAAACGATAAATTTAAAACGATTTACGAAAGTTAAAGTAAATAAGATTAGCATTAATATATACGACAAAATTCCAAAAAATCGCAACTATTTTTAACCTAAACGATTAAGCTAAAATAATAATATTTTACAAAAAATTAAAAAATATTGTTAAAGACAAAATTAATAAACTGCTGCAGCCCGATAATTTTAATAAATACGTTAGTAATATAATTAAAGCCGATATAAAACTATACAAAAAACGACGAGAACTTTTTAATAAAAAAAATAATAACAATAATAATAAACTTAACTAAAAGAAAAAACGTTAATAATTTACAGCATATAATATATATATAAAACCAATAAAATTTAGCGTAATGTAGTAAAAACGAAAAAGTTAGAAAAAAAAATCTAAAAATTTTAAATACTATAACTGTAATAAACCAGGACATTATGCCAAAAATTGCGAAAAAAAACTATGCAAAAATTTACGAATACTAAAAGCTAAAATATCTAAAGCTAAAAAAAATAGCCAATAAATTAATATAATATAAGCCCACTACGACGAAAAAGTTTCAAACGTAAAGCAAAATAATAAAACATTAACCGGAAGCTAAACAGCATAAAAAAAAATACGTACATTAACAGATTAACTAATAATATAACTATATTTAAAACGAACAGCAGAAGAAATTTACAAACAAGCTGTTCATAATAAAAAATAGTCTACCAACAGTTTAAAAAAAAAAATACAACTTAACAAAACAGCGCGTTTAAAACGTAGCTTAGCAAAAGTAGTATAAATTTTAAAATAAAAACCTAAAACTATAAAAATAATTATAAAACAAATCTAACAAAAACTATAGCACCAAGTAACTATTACGTTAAACGAACAAAAAGACGCGTAAACCTAAAACAAATAGCCAAGACCCGACTAAGAAAATAAGCGATAAAAAGACCTTAACCTAGCCGAAAAAAATTAAAATAACAAACTTTACGAATTAAAAAATAATAAAAAATATTTTTCAAATTACGTATACCTTTTAGTCGATAAAACAATATTAATAATAAATATACGATAAACTAAAGTAAACTAATATACATATTAAAATATTAAAAATAAAATAATATGCAAAAAAAATTAGCCAAAAAGCGAAAAATGCTTAAAAAAAGATTTAAAATGCTTTTATAAAATTTACAACTGCCAAACTAAAAACGAATAGTTAAACTAGTTTATACAAAAAAAAATAGCTCAAAAACGAATTAGCTTATATACATAAAAAAATAAACTTAGCTTAAAACAAAAAATAACGACTTTAACTAAAAAAAAAATAAAACAAAAACTTAACACTAAATTAAAACAATAGCTTTTACGATATTACAAAAAATATCGAAATATAACGATTAAAACAAAAACAAATGTTTTAAAAACGAAAAAATTCGACACTTTTATCTTAATTAATCGTTTATATAACGGTACTATATTCAAAAACAACGACAAACGATTACGACTATATTATAAAAAATATTACGAGATATTATAAACAAGCTATATAGTGCACAAATATAAAAAACATATAGCAAAAAAAATTAAAAACCTCTAGTTTCCAATTTATATAGCTAAAACAAAAATCCGATACCCCTATAAAAAAAATAAAGTTAAAAAATTAGTAATAATATACCGAACAGCCTACAAATACGTTATATTTAAACAAAATCTACAATATCCCGAAAATTGCAAAAAAAGGTTTACGACTTAAAAACGATATTAATATATTTAATATAAAATTTATATATCTTACAAAGTTTCTTAGTACGAAAATATAAAAAAACGGATAGAAAAAAAAAACCGATAAAAGTTAACCTTTATCCGAAACCGCCGAAATAACGAAATAATAAAACCTATAAAAAAACAAAACCGACGATAAGCTTATTAATAAACAAAAAACGACAAAAAACAGCTATAAAACAAAACCAACAGCTAGCTTACGAAATTCTCAAATCTTTGTGTAAAATAAAAACATAACTTAAAAAAATACAAATATTAGTAAACGTAATCTACAATAAAAAAAAACTAAAAGCTTTACTTAATATAAACGCTTACAAAAGTTTTATTTCCCCGAATCTAATTAATAAATTAAACTTAGCATAGACTAAAAAAAAAAAACCCTACATACTTACGACTTTTGATAAAAAAATTATAAATTATAACAACGGAAAAGTTATACGGAAAACTGCAAAACTCCTAGTAATTATTTAAAATTACTTAAAACGCTTTAAGCTCGATATTGCAAAAATATTACACGATATAATATTAAAATTAACCTAGTTGCAAAAAAACAATTTTAAAATAGACTAAAAAACTAGCCGTTTTTAGTAAAATTTGCTTGAAATAATTAAACTAAAAAAAAACTTAACTTTTACAAAACTTTAAATACAAACTATATATAAACCTAAACAGCTAAATAAAATATAAAACAAAATATAATAGCAAATCGACAAAAAATTTACGATTAAAGTACTAAAAAAATACGCTAAATTTAAAAGCCTGTTCGCAAAAAAACATAGTAAAAAAATAAAGCTACTAAAATATAATAAATATAATTACGCAATTAATTTAAAAAAAAAAAACACATCCTAAAGCTTTTAAGCCGTATAAGTCAAATAAAAAACAACTTAACAAATTATAAAAATATTTTAACAAAAACCTAAAAAAAAAGTTCATACAACATTCCAAATTATCGGCAGCAGCACCGATATTATAAATACTAAAAAAACCAAAAAAAAATAAAAAACGAAAATAAAAAAAATTATAAAAATTAACGACATCTTAACTTTATTACTATTAAAAATAAAAAACTTATACCACAAATAAACGATTTAAAAAACCGTTTTAAAAAAACACAATAGTTTACAACACTTAATATTTTAAAAGCCTACTATTATATTTAAATTAAAAAAAACGACAAATAAAAAACAGCATTTATTACGAAATATAGACTATATAAATTTTTAATAATAGATTTTAATTTTATTAATACATTAACAATATTTTAGTTAATAATTATAAACGTATTACGCAAATTTATTAATAAATTCGTAATAATATACTTAAACGATATTTTAATTTATTTAAAAACATTCGAAAAACACAAAAAATATATACAACAAATGCTTTAAACGTTACAAAAAACAAAATTAAAAATACATCCAAAAAAAAATAAATTCCATAAGCAGCAAATAAATTTCTTAAAATATATAATATCTTTAAAAAAAGTACAAATTTAACAATCTAAACTAAAAGCAGTAAAAAACTGGCCCGTACTAAAAAATGTTAAAAATATACGATCGTTTATAAAATTTACGAACTACGTACGTACACTTATTAAAAATTTTAAAAAAATCGCGGCGTTTTTTATAAACTTAACTAAAAAAAACAAACTTTTTTAATAAACGGAGAAAAAGCAAAAAACGTTTGACGTATTTAAAAATACGATTTTAAACGATTTAATATTTAAATTACTTAATTTAGATAAAAAATACGAAATAAAAGTTAACGCAAATAATTACGCTATAAAAAAACAACTAATTTAACGAAACGAAAACGGCAAACTATATTTAATAGTATTTTTTTTAAAAAAATTCTTAAAACTTAAATTAAACTATTAAATCTACGATAAAAAACTTATAGCAATAATTAAAACATTTAAGTAATAAAAACACTATTTAAATAGCATTATAACATTAATAAAAATTTACTTAAACTATAAAAACTTTACGACGTTTATAACTACTAAAATATTAAATAAACGATAAATATAATAAGCAAAGTTCCTATTATAATTTAATTTTAAAATTATTTATATTAAAAGCAAAAAAAAATAACAAAACAAACATCTTTAGCCGAAAAAACAATTACAAACAGGAAATACCACCTAAAAACCAAATATTATTATATAAAAATACAAATAAAAGCCTATCCATAAACCTTATGCAAATAAACTACGAAAAATAAAACCAAAAACTACAAAACGCACTACGAAAATCAAACGAACTAACCAATCAATATTATAATAATAAACTATATATACTAAAAACATACTAATATAAATTAGTTAAAAAAATACACAAACATTTATTTTTAAAACACTAAAAAATATTTAAAACACTTAGCAAATTATGAAAAAATTATAATTTTCCAAAAACATTAACAATAATAAAAAAAATCATCGCAAAATATAACTTATACAAAAAATCAAAAACAACGAAACATAAACTATATAAAAAATTAATACTAATACTAATCTTAAATAAAATATAAAAAACGATAGTATTTAACTATATAGTCAAATTATTAAAATTAAAAAAACTTATAATAAAAGTAAAATTTAACTTTATTATAGTTATTACCGACAAGTTTATAAAATACGCCTACTTTATACTATATAAAAAAGCAAACTTAGCAAAAAACTTGGCCTATACAATAATAAAACATATTTTTAGCAAATATAGTTATTTAAAAATAATTATTATAAACAAAAGCAAAATAATAACATTTAAGTTTTAACAATTATTTACTAAAACTTTAAAAATTAAACATAAAATGTCTACAATATACTATTTATAAACAAATAATTAAATAAAAAAACTAAATTAAATATTAAAACAATATTTACGTTATTATATTAATTAAAATTAAAATAATTAAGTAAAATTATTACTAAATGCAAAACTAGCATATAATAGTTTAATAAATAAAACAATAAAAATATTACCGTTTAAAACAAATTATAGATACGATATAAATATATAACAATATTATATTAACGATATTACCGCATTAGCAGCAAAAATTTAAGCAAAAAAGTTACTAAAACTACAAAAATAGCTGCAAAAAAAACTTACATTTATTTAACAAAAGATAAAAAAATATTATAACAAAAACAGATTATCGAAGCTAATTTTAAAAAAGAAAAATAAAATCTATTTTTTAAAACGCAACATTTAAATAAAACGCAATAATAAAAAACTCGATTTTAAAAACATTAAACTTTTTAAAATCGAAAAAATTATATTATTAATAATATATAAACTAAAATTATTAAACACTATAATTATTTAACCAATTTTTTATATATTATTATTAACTAAAACGCACTTAAACACCGCGTTCGAAACTTAATTAAAAATAAATAAAAATAAAAATATTTACGAAATAAAAAAAATCCTAAATTTACGACAAAATAAAAAAAAGTTTAAATATTTTATTAAATAAAAAAGTTATATATACGTTAAAACTATATAAAAACCGAAAAAACACTTTACGAACGTAAAAAACTTTGTTAAAAACTTTTACCGATAATACTTTAATCGACTAAAACCAAAAAAGCGAAATCGACCGCAAAAGCATTAAAACTGCTTTAGTCAAAAGAAAAAGAAGCCCCGGTATTAGCTTTTTTTTTCTTCCGTTTTTTAACGTTTAACTGTTTTTTTTTTATTAAAATTGCAGTTTTACGCTTTTTTAAAAACTTTTCTTGCTAACGAAAACGAAGAACGGTGCATAATTTGTCGGATATTTTCTTCTACTCGGCCGCAAGTTTTTTTTAGCGCTTTAAAAAGCTATTTTCTAACGCACGACAGCGCTTAAAAAAACGTTTGCATTTATTTATAATAACTTTAAAAAAAAATATCAAAATTTTAATAACGTTACTGTTACGCTAATACTAAATACAAAAGTAGCAGCTAAAAATTTTGTCGACTTAAAAACAAAAGACCCCGATAGTTAAACAATAAATATAAAAAAAAACTTCGAAGCCGTTTTAAAAAATAAATTTAGCACAAAGCTTACAATCGACGCGCTAATTAAGCCGATAACAAAAGCCAGAAGTTTTACGCATACGACTAGATATAATAAAGTAAAGAAAAAAAAAAAAATACACTTACCCAGAAAAAAAAAGCACTAAAACTATAAATATATTTATTAAGACAACAAACTTAAAAAGAAAGGAATAATATTACGAACTAATAAAAAAAAAGGCTAGGCTGCCTAAAGCGTAAACAACAAAAAAAGGCTAGGCTAAGTTACGTGACATAAATCTAAAAGATCTAAAATCCAACAAATCTAGTGTATAAATTTAAAAAATCTAAAATCCAACAAATCCAAAGAAACATAAAAATAAAAGAACAGTATAAAAAGGAAAGAATTTCTTATATAGCTAGTCGTTCACTTATTACTATTCAACTCATATCTATAACTACTTTTTGGAAATAGCTATAAAAGAACATTTTCTACGAAACAATCAATTTAAGATACTATTATTCTTATTGCCCGCAATACTATCCTTTGACGTATACTCTAAACATAAACCTAAAGGTATCCTTGGTTATACTTCAAGCATCTATAACCCCGATACCGCGAAAGCATACGTAGTGTTGGACACTAGTGTACGCTTCGTAACAAGTCTGATCGTTTGAACAATTTAGCTGGTTCTCCTTAAGCGGCCCTTGGCAAAGGCCCCAGGCCCAGTACAACCATGTACGAATTGAAAGACCATCTGTTCGAATACGAGTGAAGCACCCCCTTAGGATGTCATGGTGTGCGGGAGAACCCCCAAAGACCTAGGGAAAGGAAAAAGCCTAACAGTATTTCGCCCGGCTATTCCATACAAGTAGTGCAATACCTGAAGGGGTGTGCCAGATATAAGGAAAAATGAGAAGCACTGAATAATAAGCAATTGTAGTCAAACTTTTGGTTATTTGGTATAGTGGTTAATTTTGAAAAGGCCTACATCTACACCAAAATCAATATAACAGATTCAACCTGATTGCATGCCATCCCTTATATCTAACAATTACTGATTGGCGAGACCAAGTCTGCGTGGCCTGATAGCCTTGCAGTGGACTACAAAGATAAAAACAATATTACGGTGATCTAGTCTTTGTGGCTGACCTTTAGATATAGCTGAATTATTTATAATTATCGTTAATACTATGTTAAACAGTTCATCATTTTTGTAGATTTTTAACCGGCTGTTATTAGTTTACTAAGAACAATCTATATATTTTAATAATTTAGTCTATTTAAACGTTTAAGCTTAATAAACGCTTTTTACAATAATTTTAAAACAAGACCTATTAAGCAAGCATGCCAGGTCATTAACCTTTAAGAAAAAGTCGCGATAGCTTTTGTTTTTATTTTTGTTTTTTATAAATTAATATAACGCAGCAGATATTATTTTAATAAAATAGTCAATTTGTATACATACCTACCTAGTAGGTAGCTAGATTATAATAGTTCGATTACACCCCCCACCATAATTTTCACTAGTCGTAAAACAAAATATAGAATAATCTCGTAATAGCATAATCTCGTAATAAAATAATCGTAGTACTAGGTCAGACCAGGCTCGGGCTAAAAGCGGCGTGGCTCAGGTGAAATTCAGGTCCCATTCCGATTCGGGGCGGTAAAACCTATCTCAGAGGTACGTACCTTCTACGTAGGCACTTGCCCGCGGGCTGAGCTGGGTGCCACAGCGCGGTTGATTCATTGATTGATTGAGACCAAGTCGCGTAACACACCCGCCCAAAAAGACCAGACAGAACCAGACAAGACAACGAGCCTGTCCGTCATCCACTGCGTGCAATCGCAAGCTGGCGATGCCTTGCTCACGTCTCAACCACACACCTTTCCACCATCCTGCCAACCCACGCTTGCGTCTGTCTTAGCATCTAGAAGCAGGTCCGCCCTCTACCCGTATACACCCTGTTTGTCGCAGCTTATTTCGTTCTGCATCGCATCGGGTCTGCTGCATCGAGTGCGTGCCACCCCCTCGCCCCCCGCCTTCGACCAACTTCGAGACCGAAACCAACATCTTCAATTCCAGCACTTGTCTACAACAGGTACGGTTCGGCTTGAGCGGCTGTATAAGTAAGTTCCGCTAGTCCCACGTTGGATCTGCCATGGCGCGACACAGAGGACCACCTGCAGAGGAAGACGATCAGGAGATGGAGGAAGAGCTGGTGGCGCTCCAGTTCAACGAGCCGCTGTCATGGCGTGCTGGAAAGCCAATTGCAACAGGCGAGCTCCTGCGTCGTCTAGAGAAGCTCTCCAAAGAGCTAGCAGACATGGATCAGGAGACTGCCGACAAGGAATCCCTCCACAGCGTGGCCAAGGACCTGGCATCCCACAATCTGTTGGCGCATAAGGAGGCAGGAGTCAAGGCGTTCGTCGCATCATGCTTGGTCGACATTCTGAAGTTATGCGCGCCTGAGGCTCCGTTTACCCCCAAACAACTCAAGGTCGGTTCTATACATCTGCTCCTCATTTGGTAGTTGAACTGGTGCTAACGGCTGCATGCCAAAGGACATTTTCACTCTTTTCGTCAAAGTCATCCTACCTGCACTCTGGAACCCGTCGCATGCGTATAATACCCAACACAAATATGTTCTTGCCTCCCTTGCGGATGTGAAGAGTATTCTCTTAATAAACGACGTCAACGGCTCCGAAGACCTCTTGCTCGAACTTTTCTCTACGTTTTTCGACGGCATCTCTGGTTCTTTTAAGTCTTCAACGGGCGAGCAGGTGGCAAAGGACGTTGAATTTCATATGACAGAAGTAATGGTGACTCTGGTTGACGAGAGCTCCTCTCTGCCACCTGCTGTATTGGACGTGATCATGGCACAGTTTTTGCGAGCTGCTCCCCGTGGAGGCAACCGGGAAAAGGCGGACTCCAATGGAACCCAAACAACCTTACTGCCCAAGGAGGAACCGGAGGCATATGTCATGGCCAAAACAGTTTGCAATTCTTGCCCTGACAGGATGGCACGCTACGTAGGGCAATACTTCAGCGACGTAATTATGGATGTATCTGGAAAGGGAGGTCATGCTAATGGGCACAAAGAAGATGATCAGTCGGATGACGAAGAAGCGCCCTCAGGGCCGTCGGAGGCTGATTTCAAAGAGTTACGGAAAGCCCACCAACTTCTACGTGAGCTTTGGCGGGCAGCTCCAACGGTGCTACCTAATGTAATACCTCAAGTTGACGCTGAATTGTCAGCCGATAACGTGTCTTTACGTCTGCTGGCAACGGAGACATTAGGAGATATGATTTCTGGGATTGGAGCCGCAGGGCCTCCACCAGCCCCTGTTCTAGATCCTTCAGCATACCCCCCCTTGAGACTGAGCGACGAAATACCTGATCATCCTGCAACAAGCATTTTGACTACACCTATATCGCCCCTTTCTTTCGCACAAACCCACTCACAAGCATTCCATAATTTTATAGGAAGGAGGAACGACAAATCACCATTGATTCGTGCTGCGTGGACGGCAGCCGTTGGTTATATCGTGTCAACATCAGCAGGTGGCATTGGACTTAGTCGGGAGGATGAATCGGTTTTCATCATAGGTCTGCGAGACAAGCTCACCGACAACGATGAGAAAGTGCGACTTGCTGCAGTCAAAGCAATAGAAGCCTTCAACTTCCGCGATGTCGTCATGAAATTAGCAGCGATGGGAGGTGTCACTAAGGAGGGCTCAGTATTATTCACGCTCGCAGATCGATGCCGAGACAAAAGGTCGTCCGTACGTGTAGAAGCTATGGCGCTTTTGGGAAAGTTGTGGGCTGTCGCGAGCGGCGAGATTGCCACAGGTCAAGAGGCTGTGGTATCTGCGCTATCCGGCATACCATCACGGATCTTTAGCACGTTCTATGCTAATGATCTCGAGCTTAATGTCCTTCTAGAACGAGTTGTTTACGAGTGTCTTGTGCCTCTGTCATTCCCACCTCCTCCTAAAGCTAAAGGATCCAAGTCATCCAACGGCCAGTCTCAATCACAGTCGACCATTGAGTCAAACTACGATCAAGATAGAATTCGCGCTGAAAGAGTCCTCTTGCTTGTGAAGGACATGGACCATAATGCTCGGAAAGCGTTCAATGCTTTGCAGGCCCGACAGCCACAATTTTCAAAAGTCCTAGAGAACTTAGTTCGCCAATGTGATGCGTTCAACGGAGGAAATCCCGAAGGAAATGCAGAAAGGACGAAACAAAATCTCAAGAAGACAACTCACTACCTAGGTCAATTCCTTCCAGACCCAATTAGGGTGGAGGCCGATCTACATAACTTTGCCAATTGGCATGATCGTCGAAGCTATCAACTCATTCGATTTACCGTGTCTCCTGAGAGTGACTTCAAGACAATGCACAGAGCAATCAAAGAACTTGTCAAAAGAGTTCAAGGCTCCCCAAAGCCGCACATACTTGAAACTTTGTTGCCTCTTTTATATCGGTCTGCCTACATTTTATTCAATAAGAGCCACCTTTCGACTTTCATGGATTGTTCCAAGAGTGACAAGGACGGCCTTGGAGCCGCGGCACAGGAGATCACAACAGAAATATCTCAACACAATCCTGATCTCTTTAAAACCCATGTCGGACAGCTCTGTAAAGACCTGATAGATGGTGCGCCGACTTCCGACAAAACAAACGATGCAGCCATGGTCGAAACCCTCAAGGCCTGCTCATCATACTCTAGAAAATATCCCACAGAGCTTCCTAATGATCGAAAATTCACTCAGGCACTGATGAGCTACGCATTATTTGGACAGCCAGCTAAATCTGCCAAATATGCTGTCAATGTCATGATGGCTCGGAGGGACGAAAAGAGCTTGGTCTCCGCCACTGATCTTTTGCAGAGAGTGACTCAGGACTGGGGATATGATTCTACCCATTTTGTAAACAAGCTAGCGGCAGTTTCCCAGTTGGAGCTGCTAGCGTCTAAAGTGACAGCCGACGTCAACGATGAGATTGTGGACATGGCGTTGAAAAACGTTCTTCTTAAAGTTCGCACTGAGGCAAAAGAGTCGGATCCGGAATGGGTTCCCGATGGGGAGGTCGATGAAGAGTGTCAAGTGAAGTCTTGGGCGCTTAAATTGGTTGTGAACCGCCTTCGAGGCATCCAGGATATAGAGGAAGCAAAAGAGCTTGCCCCACCGGTATTCAAACTCCTACGGACCCTTTTGAAGCAACAGGGAGAGCTGTGCAAAACACAAGATACACCAAAACACCATAAGGCACGACTTCGATTGCTTGCGGGTCAGCTAGTCTTGAAACTGTGCACTTCCAAGCATTTCGAGGAGCTCCTCTCTTCCACGGACTTTAACCAGCTAGCACTTCTTGCTCAGGATGCGTGTAGAGCAGTCCGCCAGCTGTTTGTGGAGAAACTGCAGAAATATCTCGTTCAAAACAAGCTTCGGCCGCGGTTCTACAGCATTGTTTTCCTCACTGCATTTGAGCCGAATGCAGAGTTCAAAAATCATGTTGAGACCTGGATTAGATCTCGCGCTCGATTCTTTCGTGAGACTAAGCAAAATGTTATGGAGTCAACAATGGGACGACTAATTTCACTCCTGGCACATCATCCAGACTTCAGCCCTGAGGTAGAGGACTTGATGGACCATGCGCGATATCTTCTCTATTATGTGAGTAATGTTGCCACGGAGGACAACTTCGGAATGATCTTCAAGTATGCCGAGCGCGTAAAACAGACGCTTGACGGGATCGACCCCTCCCGAAGTGAGAATCTATACATTATTAGCGACCTAGCTCAGAGCATACTACGAAAGTGGCAAGAGCGAAAGAATTGGAGTTTTCAAGCTTACTCCGGTAAGGTTGGCCTGCCGTTGGGCTTATATAAGGCCCTTCCGAGCCATCAAGCAGCACAAGAGATTGCAGAGAAGCAGTACCTTCCTGAAGAAGTAGATGAACAACTCGATGAATTGCTGAGATCAGCAGACAAGAAAAAGGTACGTCCAAAAATCCACACGAGCTCCATTACTCTTAAAATTAACACTATTGCCTCCAGAAACGTAAGGGCATGGATGAGCGAGCTGAAGGTCAACCAGCTCAAAAGAGAGCCAGGCCGCAACCCCAGAAGATTGCACCAAAAGCTAAAACGCCTAAGGCCACGAAGGTCTCCTCAAGCAGGCCTGCTGGCAAGTCAAAGACATCCGCGCGGTCTAAAAAGCCCACGGGATCATCATCTCCCGTACCAGAGTCCGCCGACCGGAGACGCAGCGGTCGTACCAGAAAAAGCTCCTCCTACGTAGAGCGAGATGATTCTGCAGACGACGAAGACATGTTGGTAGGAGTAGCCAAATGGCAATACTACGACGATAAAGGTAATGCTATCGCAGCAGATGATGACGATGACGATGATGATGATGATGACGAAGACACTTCGTCGTTATCCGACGTCGCGGAGGACGAGGCTGAAGAAATGGACGAGAATGGTAGCGGCGGAGAGGAAAATGACGGTCCTAAGCCTGTAGAAGAGGGCCACGACGACTCTGAGCTCAGTGACATGGAAGAAGAGCCGCAAGAGGATAGTCCACCGCCACCACCAAAATCGACAGGGCGGAAAGCCCGCTCTGCCGCTACCGCTCCCGTGGCGAAGAGTCTACCCTCCAGGCCAGCCGCTAAGGACAAGGCGCAGAAGGGCAGATCAACGGCAGCTAGCGCCGTCAAGGCAAAGTCAGCGCCCAAGGCGAGAGCTGCTACCACTCGGGCTACAAGGTCGAGAAAAGCTGCCGTCGAGGAGGACGGAGTGGATGGGGATCCGGAGTAATGCTCTCATGCGTTAGAAACTAAACCGGAGACGTCTACCAAAAGATATACTTCACAAGGATCAGAACAGGCATGATGGATTGGCGATGGGCGGTAGTCTTTTGACAGGCAACTTTTTTTTATGGACGGCACTCCAACCTGCACTTTCACTTTACCTAACTTATTGGCGCACAATATCACTGCTAGCTGGCTAAGCTAGAGGTATGTAGAGTGAAAAGTAGTACGGGAAGAGGAATGTGGTGTGATGAAATGACTTTGGAATGACCTCTTCCTCCTCGGTTTCTCCCTTTGCCTCATCTTCTCGGGTTTCACGTCATTGCTTTTTTTGAACCCCCCCCGCCAATGTATATTCAAACAATCGAGTTCCGTATCACGCTATACCCAGGTCGCATAGGGGGGTCTTTATTCTGCCAGTCCCGCGATTGCATATTACGAAGCGTCCATTCTCTTATAGTCTACGGTGATGACACTGTCGCAGAGTGGTGAGGCTCTCACGGTGTATGTATAATCTCAAAACGTGTTTATCCTCGCGTCCGTCCCCTTACATGGTGCAAAAAGCTAGCCTCCAACATCCCTGAACTCCAATATATCCTTCCATTCATTCACCTGCCCTATATAGTCTGTCCTTCTCCAGACTGTAAGACGTCCTCCCCATCCTAATTTGGTGGGTATTGTACTCCTAAAATGATATAACATCTTCCTTTCGTGACACAGCCTAACCAATTAATCATACATATGGCCGCTTTTATTATGGTATCCTGCATCCATGAGTGTGTGCTTGGGTGTATAAGGTTTTAACGTGCTCTTCGCGCCTGTTCTCGTGCCTTCCAATTATCTCTTATGCTCTTTGCGGAACCGAGTAAATCTTCCTTCTTCACGCCGTCGCGGATACTCTCGATGACGCTGCTCACGACAGTTACGTGGTTGCCGTCGGTCTTGTCATCGCGGAATCGGTAGAATCGCCACCGCTTTTGACTGTCCATGTACGCCTCGATAACACGTTCATTCAGCGGTTCGCCAAGGGACTTCAAAATCTCCCATTCGCTTTCTTCTAGATGTAGATCTGCGTAGTACTGGTAGCCAGTTGGCCAGCCGCCGCCGTGATTAACGTACAACTCCGCGGCCGGTTTGGCCTCGTAATCTATGAAAGGGTCGGTGATACCCTCGGCACGTTCTGCCTCGTCAGGCTCAACGGTGGGGAAGTTGAGCTTCCAGACGAAATCGACCGTGTTCTCCTCGGCGTCCTTCCACTTCAGGATGTGCGGGTCTGTGCCCGGTTTGTACTCGCTCTTCAGACAGGTAAAGATGAGGCCGTCGTTGCCGTGCTTCAGATTCCGTATCACGTCCTTGAACATCATCTCGATGCCGTACGCGAGCTGCATCGCCTTTTGGTCGATGAAGAACGGCTGGAACTGGAGTTCGCTTGGGTATTTTTCCATTAGCTGCCGGTAGGGCTTGAACACCTGCTCTTGAAAATAACCTAGGCGCTTGCCCAGTTCGCGGTTCATCAAAACCTGTGAGTCCAGCACGAGGCAGTCGAAGACGAGGTAGCGCGGCTCTTTGCGCCCGTCGCTCAGCGTGTCCATGACTAGCTCGCCGTCTAATACGGTGGCGGTGTGGAATTTCTGGTCGTCGTGGGGTATGGGGAAATGCAGGTTGCCGCGATCAATAAACCAGTAATCGTTCTTTCGATCAATGAAGTAGTGTACCTCGTTGCCCTCCTCGTCCTCGGTCATGTAGAGCAAGTAGCGCATGCCGTCGGATTTCTCGCAGACATAGTAACTAGTAACGAAGAGATCATCGCGTCAGCTCCAAAGCCCCTCATCGATTCCTACCTGTTAATGCTACATGGGACAGATAGACTCACTCCTCGCGCCGCAGTTCGTCTATATGTTTTCGCGAAAAGCTGACAGGCTGCGCGCCGGGGAATCCGGTTGATGATCTGCCGAGGAGGGCGGCGACCTCTTTGCGCATGGCCATGAGGAGGTCGCCCGAGGCCCTCAGTCCCGGCTCGTCGATCGATCGGATTTGGACGGCCGCATTTGGTTCATTCGTTTCCATGCTGACAGACGAAGCAGGCTACTCATGCGCTGGGCTCGATGGGGCGTTCCGAGATGGGGAGAAAAGACGATCTGGACGTGTGTGGTGGTGGGATGGTGGCACAAACAACAAAGGGCACAACGGGTAGAGGCATAGGCATGTGGATTTGCAGGGAGGGAGAGCACGAGCGTAAATCATTCATATTGCAAAGATTCACCTTCCCCGAAACTCGCCCAGTATTAGGATCTGGACACAGTAGGTACCAACATCCATTTCTTGAGCCGGGAGGCGCAACCACTGCCGAGAGCTTGGTGTAGGCAGGTGTTTCGACCTCTTATCGATCACTTATTTCCTTATCGGCGACACTTTCCCTTTCCTGTACGCAGGGGACACGGGGGGCGCAGGGGGCACAGTAGCACGAGATCGACCCACTTTCGTCATCAACCATTGAACTTTCACCTTCCTCCTCTTCATCTAATTATTCTCTTCTCTCCATTACCGTATCCAGCCTTTGCTTATTCTGGATATCCCAACGACAGGAACTCAATGCAGCAGATATGTTGCTCTTCGTCAACACAAACCATCACCTCTCCTTGAACATAGCGTGGTTAGTGCTGGGCGTCATGTGTTACGCTAAATCAGAAAACCCCTAGTTAACGTTCAAGTCCTTTAGACGTTAGTTTATTTATTCCAAAAGGAAGCTGGGACTTACATAATAGTATTCGTAAAGTATAGAGTGGTATTCATGTTCACCAGTAAAGTTAACGCAGGTATAGTTCAGAGCAAATATGTAACCACTAATTGTAGATGATAATTACATATTATTATACGTCACATTGATTAGTCTTGTAAAAGGAAATTAGAAGTATATAACCAAATTTGGCGCTGTTTCTCCCGTTGATATCGCTCGAATAGAGGATTTCGTCCGTGGGAAGCAAGTCTGGGTGCCTGACCTTCGTGCCAACGTGAACGAGAACTTTACATTCATTGGTTAGATAAAAAGACGAGAAGTGACATTCAGCTATTCCTTTTTGATAGGGTCCTATACTTATATCTACAGGCCCTGCAAATCTAGAGAAAGACAGAAGAAAGAAAACGTAATAAAGCCTAGTTCGAATTATTGAAAATGATTCTAGTATTGTACTTCTGACCTACATAGGCTCGGTTATTCAGTAGAAAGTATCACAATTCTTTGGGGGTGGTAGCAGACACAATCTTTTCCCCTTATTAGCGTAACTTTTAATGAGTAAAAATGTCACTTTGTGTCTTCCTTGAGGTTTAGTCCGTGACGCATATGAGTGATTATTGTACTAACATGTGGCTACTTTCAACCACGGCTGCATGTTGTGGGAAAGGAAAGAGAGAGGTATTGTAGAAAAGAATATCTGTTATGTAGAGTGTACCTTTCTCGTTCTGCTGTAGCTCAACTCACCCAGGTCCTCGGCTCCTTTAACATATAGTGCGAGGTCGTAAAGTTAGGTTGTCTTTCTTGATCAGAACAAGATTAAGAACGCAACAATAAGAGCTTTTAAGCCTTGTATGCTATGCGTTTAGTGTATTTGTTTCCTTATATCGCTATCGCTGTTGAAAAGGCACAAATACACCTTTTTCAGGGGTTGACTAATTAAATGTGAGATTTGTTTCGAAATCCACAACATTAAGAATTATCTCTAAGTATATACATGAATATAGGGGATGCTAATGGTTTTTTCCCTTTTAAATCAAACCCGTCTCGTTCACCCCCATAATACCCTGAAGCCTTAGACCCTAACAGTCTATGACGCCCCTTCTGCGGACGCACTGCACCCACAGCTGCATTCCTAAGACAGCTTGGCGCTGAGCGGCAGGTTCCGGCTGCTGGGGCCGACGAAGGCGGTCTTGGGGTAATCCGAGATGACCCAATTCTGGGAGGCGGTATCCCAGTTGCTCAAGTCACGACGGGTGAGGGGTGCTCGGAAAGTGACTGTCTGGCCGGGATCGATGCGTATGCGATCGAAGCCACGGAGAACGACAGGTGGGTCTTCAGGTCCGCCGAGCGAGAGGTAAAGCTGCGGAACCTCGTCGCCGACGACATCGCCCGTGTTGGTAACCTCGGCAGTGACAATATACAGCTCGTCCCACAGGAGGCGGTTTCCACCGGGCTCATCGGTAAGCGCAGGTGCAGCAGGTTGAAGGTCTTGTGCGTTTGAATCGGTAGCACCTGGAGGTAAAAACTCTTCGGCGGTTTGACCATATTCGGGATCCGCGGATGCGTCCTTGAGCGATGAGGTGGTATTGAAGTATGGATAAATATATTCCCGGATATAGCGGATAGAGCTAGGGAAAGCGTAGTCCTCAATGAATTTGGAGAAGTTACCGAATGTAGGCGCCTCCGCAGTCTTGCCTGTAGTAGGCGTGTATGGGCCAGCGTTTGTCTTCTCCACCTTGATGTTGGCGTACTTGAAAGTTGTGTAAGATAGACCAAAGCCGAACTCAAAGATCGGCTTGATCTTGGCCTTGTCTAGAGCCCGGTAATCGATGAAAACGCCTTCAGAGAAATCCTGCTGTGGCGCTTCGTTGCCATTGTTGGGCTCGTAGAGGAGATCGACGCCGTAGTCCTCGCGCTTAGCAGCCCAAGTGAACGGTGTACGGGCTGCAGGGTTCACAGTTCCGTAAAGAACATCAACAATGGAGCGCCCAGTTTCTTGGCCAGGAAGTCCGGCCCAAAGAATGGCGGTTACATTAGGCGAGTCGTACCAGTCAGTAACAAGAGTAGGGCCAACAGAATGGATGACCACGATCGTGTTATTGCAAATGGAGGAGACGGTCTTGATTAACTCGTCACCGTTGCCCCATAGAGTCAGGTTATTTCGGTCGCCTTCGTTGCCATCGATGCTGATGAAACCTTCACCTGCGTCGGCGTTGACGAAGACTAGAGCCGTTGCGCTGTCTTGTTTTACAAGAGCTTCAATAACACTAGTCGCATAGTTATCCAGGACAGCCTCAATGCGAGTGTGGTCTGTAAGGGCTTGTTGGTTGAGGGCCTCCAGCGGAGTAATGAGATAGGGAAAGTTCGCCGTGCCCGAACCCCAGCCCATAGCAAGAGTGCCATTGTCGCAGCTCCGGTTGTCACAGCCGTTCGGGCCCAAGGTGCTCGGACCGGCGTCTTCACCGATAACGGCAAGGAACTTTGGCTTTTTCAAGGGCAGAGCACCGTCATTTTTCAATAAGACAGTCGACTTGGCGCCAATTTCTCGTATTAGGTTACCGTGGTCAGCTTGTACGTCGACGTGCCAGTTAACCTGCTGATACCCATCACTGACAGCTTGGTGGACGTAACCGTAGGTATCTAAAGTCCACGAGTCCATGTTAATAGGTTCCAGTCCTTCAACAGTCTGGCCAACTTTGAAAAAGGCTGCCATGATTCTCATGGCCATGTCATCAATGCGATACTGGGGAACAGTACCATTGAGTACCGCGATGGTGAGATTGGCACCCCAGAAGGATAGACCAGAGTTAAAAACGGTGTCACCAGGCATACTCATGTCCAAGCCCGCAAGAGCAGAGGCTACACCAGCATGTTGTGCCTGCCAGTCGCTCATGACGAAACCCTGGAAGCCAAGCTCGCCCTTGAGGATGCCGTTCAACGTCTTTGAATTTTGGCAGGCATAGCTGTTATTGACCTGCTGATAGGAGCACATTACCGAGCCAACGCCAGCCCTGACAGCATCGGCAAATGGCCAGACGTACAGCTCGTGCAGAGTTTTGTCGTCTATGTTAGAAGAAATAGTTTCGGAGATATTATAGCCATGATCTGCTGCTTCTCCGACCTGTCGGAAATGTTCTGGTGACTACATGAGTTTTGGTGTTTGAATTGTGTGTGCTGGGCACCATACCTTGCTCATTCAATATAAAGTGCTTTGCGCAGGCAACAACACCTGCATCTTGAATACCCTTGATGGTTTCGCTCATACCAACACCTGTGAGGTACGGATCGGGCGAAAAGCCTTCCCAGTTACGACCACCCTCTGGGGCACGGCCAATGGGTCCAGCAACGGGGCCCAGAACGACATTGACGCCTTTACCCTTGTGCTCTTCACCCATTGCCTGGCCACGGCGGTACATCAAAGTCCTGTCGAAGGAAGCGGCAACGGTTTGACCAGAGCTGAAAGCAGAAGAGAAGTCACCGAACCGAATACCCAGCGGAGAGTCTTGCATGCAAAGACTGCGGAGGCCAAGGCGCGGAACGCTTCCGACCTGGCCGACGCATTGTTCGCTTTCCCAACTGTGATTGCAACTGTGAGCGCAGATTCTTCTAACTAGACTGAATGCTAACTTACCCGACGCCGGTCGTCAGATTAACCTTCTCAGCAAGTGTTAGCTGCGAAACGAATGCGCGAGCTTTCTCATATGCCTCCGCCCACCCAACCGCTTTCGGATTCATCCATGGCGACGGGTAGTGTGGCTCGGAATGGGCGAGTTCCCCGGAGTAGTCTTGCTGTCAGGGGGTATTAGTGGCTGTGCTTGACTCAAATTGATGGTATTCAAGAGGGAGAGCAGTCAATTTCCAAAAAAGAGCGCTGTAGCCAAAGCCACCTCCCGATTGGCGAACCAGTTGGCAGGCTAGTTGCTTTCTCCAATAGAGAAGCAGGAACAGCAAACAAAGCTTTCCCTTGACCCTAGAATACCAATTGGCCTCATCCCATCGGGCTACAGGCACATGGAGCTTTGTCCTTACAAGGACACGCGTGGCGCTGAAGAGCTAAAGCTTCGGGTGTGATGTGAGGATTGGCTGATTAACATACCGAAGCGGCAGAGGCGCTGCAGGCGGCCGCCAACAAGGCGCCGAATACAGAGGAACGCATGGTGGTACTCTCGCGTAGTCGGTCAGCTCGATGGTGTTTCCAAGTCAGCTACCAAATGAGCAACAAGTTCTGTAGCTGGTGACGGAGAGGCAAGGCTCGCGAAGGAGAAATTCCAACGGGGCACTCTGCAAGGGACTCTTATATAACATTGCGGGTGTTTGTTTTTTTCTTACAGCTTCGTGCAGATCGGGTGGAGCGATGATTGTGTGTTGCAGGGAAGTACAGAAAATAAGTGTCAGGATTGGTCAGACAATGATGAATTCCATGCTCGTCCCCATCTTCGGTGAGGGTAATCCTCATCAGCACTCGTCGATCAAAGAATGCCACAATCACTGACGAGGGTTCACTTGCCTAGACTGGGGGAATCCAGGCTTGCCAGGCCCTTCTTGGCCATGTGGACTATCTAGCATCACGGGGGAGCACACAGATTTACAGGTTGCAAGGTTCTCCGCATTCCTCCAACAGAAGGTTCAACCTTCCATTGACTCTCCCTTGAGGCCCCAAGTGCTCCTAGGTCAATAGTAGCCAGCATAGCATCTAAAGGTACATAGCCTATCAGACGAACTAGTATGTGGCTCGGAGTACTTTGACAGTACTTCAGGGGTGAAAACTATAGTACGTTAACATATCGTAAGGACAGTCAACCTGCATCGAACAAGAGGTATTTTCGTTGTTCGTTCGGGGTTTCCCCAGAGCTTTGAAGGAAATTTACCTAGCAGAGAAGGAGAAAAGTCGATCAAAAAGGGCCGAAGAGGTGCGAGGATAAGCTTGCAGCAGATGGCGCCGCGGCGGGCTGGAATGCCGCCTATTGGCGGTGAGTTGTGACGGTTCCTCGAACTTGGCACAACGGTTTAGTGTCCCAATAACCGTGCCGCTGCGCCACCATTGGGCTTAATGACCAGAAGGGAAATTGCTTGATCGTCTTTTCGGTTTGATCGTTCTTATAGCTCCGCAACCACGGTGTCAGGGCCTCGAAAGCTTCATCAGACGAAGGTATGTGGATGTTGAAGTCTTTTCATCTAAAGTCCTGTTGGTAAGTGAGTCAAGCTGGAGAGTAAAGACAACGGCCCACTGCACAGTTTAATCTCAGCTCGGTACTACTGTACTACAGTAGTCCAAGGTCTGTGGTATGAACGAGTTATGTTACCTGGTAATTTCAGGATTCAAGGCTCTTGATTCGTGTAATGCCCTGCTGGTCCCACTTGGGCCAGTACCTGTACTGACAGATCAAGCAGATGAGAATGGGGGTTCTGATTGGGGGCACCCGGCACTTTCCCCAACAAGCGAATCCCGCTTTTGCGGGGTTAAACTGGGGCTAAGGTACGGACTGTAGCGAGGTTCTACTTGTATGATGCAAGTTGCGATGCAAGTTGCGTCTAGCTTGTCCAAGATAGGCTTGGTAGTTCTACAAACACGAGTTCAGTCCATGGCTCTCCGCGTCCATCCTATATCCCTTGCAAGCCCTGAATGATTCTTCTACCTTTCTTTCCCGCTATAGGATGGTTGGCAGGATTAATGCTTGCTTCGGTAGGGTAGTCAGGTCCGGTTCATCGTACATGGAGAGGACTAAGAGCAGATAAAGAAGGCGATCTTCCTATATACACTATGTACAGCATATCAACCAGATGGTCTTCAGATTATGGGCACGTTGAGAATACGATTCCGTTCCTCCAAATTCGCTGTTCCTCTTGGACAATGCGCTTTGACGTATGTGCATACAGCTATCACCGTGACCGCGACTGGCCGCCTCATCTTTAATGACTCGATTGCCTAGATAATTTGCATAGTCGGTGGTAATGAACTTGGACTACTGACCTCGGTGCAGTAGCTTACATGCATCATTACCAAGTGAAACCCCTACAATTGGCCGGGCAGGTCAAAGTATAACCCTGTCTGCAGAAAGAGCTCCGATACGGCACCATTACTATCATACTCGGCTTGTCTACTCGAAATATTTCGCCGAGCTTACAATTCGAATGAGGCCAGCGAGAAGATGGCGACAGAGAAAGCAGATCTCCACCAACACCTAATAACAATGAATAGAAAGGCTAGTCGCAATATATGCGTGTAAGCTGGCCATCTCGAATATGCATGCGGTCTATCGGTCCGTTTCTCTCGAGCCTTGATGTCGGTTGCACGAGCCCAAGGCCTTGGCTCTGGAAGCGTCCGGTACAAAGGCCCCTCTAGTCTAGATCAGCCCCAATTCCCCTTCATAGCGTGATTTCTTCACTTCTGACCATCGCCAGAGAAACCGGCAGGGCAGGCACAGAAAGCCGTTTAGCTAGGGATGCAAGGCTCATCAACCGATGCGGGGAGATACTCCACCCTGCTATGTCCGTCTCCAACCTTCCTCTTCGATCACGCTGATCGACGTTACACAGATTTCCACCAGGGTGGCCTGACATTCGTCACCGTTTATTGGCATGATCTTCAGTACGACGATGGACATTTTGACGTGCTGTCCCCGAACCAATGATCCCCGTCAATAAAGCAACTTATCCAACAGCCACACTTGAGAGCAGCCTTGCATCCCCATTGTGCCATTATGACGGGCGTATGCGGGATGAGTGAACCCTGGCCGGTTGCGCATAGAAATAGAGGCATGGCACGATGACCGCCCTAGTACTCGATAACGATGAAACTCTTCAACCTGGAAGCGCCGTCACCGCGGAAGCATTTCTGCATCGGTGCCAACATCCCAGCCTCGACGTATCTCGTCTTTCACCTCTTGGAGGACTGGCTCAATGAACGTAGGCCTGATTAATCCTGCCGTCTGTCGCACCAGCTTTTTTGCGGCCGCAAAGCTGCCGAGCGGTGTATCCGTTCCTTGCCAATCCTCGAATCGTTCGAAGATCTGTGCGATATCGAACTCACACACACTTGCAAATGGATGCCAAAAAGTGTCTTGCTTGTATGTAATACTTTGCTTCAAGCTCCGGCCGTCACTACTAACCTCTTCATAGCGATACACGATCCAGAGCGATTTCTCCGGCTTCGTGACGTCAACGACGAGGTGGTATCCAGTTGAGCGGTGGGTGGCTTGCCGCCCGCTATACTTGGTGATGACTTTGCGGTTGAATATCTCACCAATCTCATAAACATAACGCGGAAAGTACTTGCCTTCTGGCATAGAAGGGCTGCGCTCAAGCTCAAGCACTGTCGGATAATCCTGCCAGTCTTCCCTTTTCCAGAAGTCCGAAATGAGTTTCGGGTCTTTACGACTTCGACAAAGAAGATAAGACCACATATGAACGCATGCTCTTTGAACCGTATAACAAGCATCTTCGCACTTCTCTTTCTCGGAAAATAGCTGCATGAGCAGCTGCGAATCTTCGTTAGATCTTAACCCTACTAGATCATCATGTTGCTGGAAGTTAGTCTGCCTGAGTATCTCATACTGCCCCGCTTCCTCCGAGTTCGAGTCCTTAGTTACGCTCTCAGGAGTGGCGACTGACTGTGACAATTTCTTGAAATCTTTCTCCACTAGATTCATTCGTTCTTCCAGGGGGGCCATGCGTTTGTCTATCGCATCCAGTTGCTCGCCAAGACGTCTCAGCTCTGGGATCGCTGATGCATGGGGATCATGAGGTTTTCGGGTTTCCTTGCCATGTCGTTCCGAGCTTTTTATCACTTGAGATGTTTCGCTTGGCGATTTTGGTTGACTATGGCTCGTGCCCACGTGATGCTCTAGTGTTTGCGTGTTTCCAGGAGCTGAATGTTGTCGATCCTGGGGGCTACTCGGCTTCACAGCCGGTGCCTCTCGTGAAACTTTGATATGGTGTTGCAAATTCTGCTCTAAGGACTCAAGGCGCTGTTGGTGATTTTGCATGATTGCAGTGATCTGTCCAGGGGTAAACCCATGATCGCTCTTTTGCTCGAGTACTGTGATACGTTTTTCTAACTGCAAAGCGCTCTGTCAGCCAAGGCGCCCACAATTTTCCCCATGAAAGCAGCACTTACCGGGTCTAGCGCTCCAAAACGTCTCGAATACTCTCCTAAGCATTTGTCGTGCTCTCCTAGGTGTCTATCATGGGCTCCTATGCGCGTATCATGCTCCATTAAGTGTCTATCATGCACTCCTAGACGTGCATCATGTGCTCCTAGACGCGTGTCATTCTCACCCAGGTGCCTATCATGCACTCCTAGGCGCGTATCATTTTCACCCATATGTCTATCATGCACTCCTAGCCGAGTATCGTTCTCTCCGAGATGCCTATCATGCTCTGCTAGGCTCGCAAAACTCCTCGTCACTTGCGCCTTGAGATCTTCCAAGCTGCTCTTAGTTTGGTCGTTGGCGCCCCCGAGGGGTCCTGGGCGCCAAGCAAGCTGACTTGGGCGCACAGCATCATTTCGACTATGATTAGCACGTACTTCTTGGCCCAAACTCCCTAACGCTTCAAGAATTGTATTTTGGCGAGTAAGAGCTACTTTCAAGTTGTTTAGGCTTTCGTGATGCTGTTCGACACGTGGAATCACCCCGTCGCGGATTTCGCGCACAGCATCAATAGCCATATCCTCGGCATCTTCAAGCGACTGAACGCGTCCTTCAATGGACTGGACGCGCTCTTGGAGCAACGCGATCTGATTGTTCTGCAAATCAAAACTCGTCGCTACCTGCCTCTGGTACTCGCGAAACATATCAATTGTCACAACAGCGACGCCGACCTGAGGCGCTTGAAGGCCACCCATAGGACCGGGAGGAGGATATGGCGGTCGTCGGCCCTCGGATTCTTCCGTATGTAACCCTGGTGGAGAGGAGAAAGGAAATCTTCGCTTTGCACCCTGTGGTGTTGCCTGATGCTGTGCCATGCTTGCGTAAAGGCTACTGGTGCGAAACGCTGACGACGAGTTGTTTGTCAAGTGAGTGCGGTTTGCATGGCGCTTCCTCCCAATATGGTGCGCGTTGAGTCTATGAAATTTGACGTGGTCGGTCCCCGGGAGGTTGCAACAAAGCTGGCAGAATCACGGGGAAATATGAGGATACGGCAGTTCGGAAGTAAAGGAAAATGGAGTGGTGCATTGAGAGGAATAGGTAGCGAGCACCTGCATAACTCGGTTCGTATCTATCTATCTACCTTGCTGTAATTTCTCCTCTCTGTATGTTCCCCTACGCCACACGCACAAGCACAGGCACGCTGGCCTGGCGGACTTGGAGGCGCCAAGCAAAGGAAAAAAGCGACAGAAGACCATGGAAATCTAGACACAATGGCGACGCAGCCGACCAGAAGCCTGATAGCGCGAGATCTGCGCAGGTGTATCAATGATTATTGATTGGTTGTTTATTAATACAGCATTCGATGCACTCACTGGCCAAAGAGAAGTGACGGGCAGGAGATGCTGCGTATATGCAGGCGATAAGACTTTGGAGTGACCGGGGCAAGACAAGATCATGAGAGGGAATGGAGGGGGCAGACAGGGGGTGGTGAGTTAGTTGGACCGGAAATAGCAGAGGAACATAACAGGCTTGACAGCACTGGTAGACTTAGTGCTGGTACAAGATAGCCGACTATATGCAGCTTCCCGTAGTGTAGGTAAGTGCATTATCTCCGCGTGTCTGCACCTGCCGCGTTTGCAGTGTAGCCTTTGCAACCTTGGTGTCGGTGCCCGGATAGCAGATGAGTTAGCTTATTTTGATAGCTTATTTTTGATATCTAGTTTATTTTAATTGCTTACCTACTTTGATTGCTTATTTGAATGCTTATTTGCATGTTCATTAGCCCTTGTAACATTATTGTTACACACCCCTCGCCTCTATTTCACTTTCGCCCGTTTGACTGTCACTTGGGTTTCAATAAGTATCTTAAGTTGCCAAGGAGAAGCTATTACATAAGTAGACAGTAAACAATCACACCAATACCCTCTTCGGTGGGTATTACCTAGCCACATACAGGCCTAGTACCGGAGATTCATTTGCCTGTCTATGCACATAATAATAATTATATTTATGCATGATCTGATGGTGAGAGCCTCAGCACGGGCCATTCTACCATTCTACAAATTAATTGATTACCGCGTGTAGTACTGGATCCTCATCTGGTACAACGTTTGACTTGCCAAATCAATACGTACAGATAATGGTACAAAAGCAAACGATCTGCTAGGTGTCTTAATAGTAACTTGATAAACGTAAGGCATTCCCCCTACCGTCTCCTATGTGTAGTTTACCACACGTCGTTGAGTTTCACTGGTTTAAGGAAGTCTAAAAGAGATGAAACTGAAGAAAAGAGTTGTTTCCAATAGTAGAAAATAGTTTAAGACTCTGAAGCGTATGCATCAAATTTGATCAACAAATAGTATAGAACAAAGAAGATCTAATCCTAATCCAGCCAGTGGCAATAGTCAACTGTGTCTTTCGCTTATATAATTATAGTATATTATAATCATGAGCAAGGAATGCTTCCCACATAGCATGAGCGAGACGATAAATAGCAAGGCTTTCGGCTACAAATGGCTGGCGCTGAATCAGAATTTCTCATGTTGGGGTGGAAGAATGTCAGTAGAGGTCGTTGGCGGGTCTTATGTAGGTTTCAAGTCTGAATACTATTGATCCTTGGTCTTCCTAAATCTAGTGAGAAGTCTGCAACTCTCGATAAATCTTCTAGAAAACCAATAAAATCTGCCCCAAGAGGGTCCCGGTAGTCCTCTTGTACCTAGATGAAACTTGCTTCACGGTGCACGCACATACGCAGACAGGTTTTGTTATTTGCCTTCCGAAATTGTTTTATTTGAGGCTGCTGAATGAATACCTACAGACTTTCAACTCGATTACGAATATTCTTGGGTAATAGATTTAGAGGTATTGTGCGCGAGTTATGATGAGCCTCAGTTTGGCTTTTCTCTTTCGTATATAGCAGTGGTAAATACTCTCATCACAAGCCTACACATTCTATTAAAGAACCATTTTAATGCAAAATTCTGGAAAGATTTCCGATTTTGGGAAGTACCAGCAATTAAATTTAGCTTATTATAGCTATCCTTGACGGCTAACAATACTCTCTGCGCAGCTACCATAATCATGACTAGGGCTTTCTTCTTCATTGATATCCTTTGGTTGTCATTCCTCTAGATCCTGAACAGAACTGCACCCGCGCCGTGTCACCGTAAGGCATCTCCAAGACGAGCCCACAGGCCTCCCGAAGGTGCAAAACCTCGGTAAAGTTGATGATTATATGATTGGGTCAGACACGCAGATATATTCAGACTCGGGTAAGCCGGAATCCTACGAAAATCAATAAAACGCCGACTAGGTGTATGAACAGCATCGTATTCATTAGATTAGAAGGATATATTTAGTCTCAGCGATATGATAAGATGAACTGCATATTACAATACTACTCCTATTTTGTCTCCTACTCTAACAAGTTGGTCCAATGCTCTACTACCGCTCTAGGGCATACTCTATTGACTCAAACATACTCCATTGACCCAAGCATACTCCATTAACCCAAGCATACTCCATTAACTCAAGCATACTCCACTGAACTGCTATCAATAACCCTAGTTTCTCGTAAGAGTCGACTAATTGAAGCGTCGATTAGGTTTCCTTACGCTTTCTTCTCGTAGGCAATAGACTATTCGTCAGGCCGAGATAAGCGCTTCGCATGCTGCTTCAATCCCGTGATGTTGTCTGAGCACCATTTCACCTTTTGCTCTCTAACAAGATGTGCCTCCAAATAGCCTCAGCATTATGATTGTGCTGCGAAACTACTATTATTGGATCTCCTTTCTCTGGCTCTTCGGCTGCGAGCGGCCAGTTCTTGCTCTGTGGCTGCATGGCAGCGTCTTGAATGCTCGTTGAGGTTCTCGAGACATGCGAAGCAGTTGTCCTTGTGGCGTTTACAGCTAGTAACATGAGGACAGAACAAGGGGTTTTGGGTCCACTATGTTCTGGTTCGATAACATCGAACTCTTCCTTTGCTATTGCTCGCACTTAGGGGCTGGGCAATTTCATTACGCAAGGAAATAGATAGCTTTCGAGGCGGGCTTTGCCCAGACTGTTGAAGTTGTTGAAGCAGTTCAGCTGCGCTATCTGCGCATTGGCTTTTATAATGACAGCGTCAAGAGGTGACTGAAAGATAGCCACACCTTTGTGAGACTGAAGCCGAATGAACGGCCTGTCTCGGAACCGAAAACTAGGAAAACGGAGCCGGGCCCGGTTTCGACGGCTCGTCGACAAGTACCGTGTTACTGTCTATATTCTGCACTCAACTCCTGACGCCACCATGGCCACTATCGTGTAAACGATGGTCCCAATTCCCATCAATACTTTAAGCAGATGTCCGTAGGGTAGTATCAACGGCTGTACCCGTAACTGCGACTCCCGAAGCGTTGCTATTCATCGTAGATGTACGCACAACACTGTAACCAGCGTGACTGCCGTTCACGTTAGAGTTTGACGGCCAGACACAGCCCCAGCATGTGGTCGTGTCAGTAGGCGAAATAGTAGTAAGAGGAATTGGCACCACCGTTTGAACGATGGTGGCCGTAATAACCTCGGAAGTTGAGTGCGGAATAAAGACAGTTACAGTACTTTTCGATGAACCATTTATAGTGTTTACAGCCTCTGAAGCTGCTGTTCTGGCTGGCGGCTCTAAGTGAACCTTAACTTACTTGAGAGCTAGTAGTATAAGTAATGCTGGGAACGGGGTGCCTGAGAGATAGAAAATATAGTGTTTTGGCGCTGTGATAGGTGATTCGGGGATAGCCGTGAGCCCCAGCCACAGGTACAGCAACCTGCGGCGGGATGCCATTGTAGTTTCAAGAGAACGTGCTGCGAAGCCAGTCGTTCAAGCCTCCCAGGAGGCATGAGATGTTGGAGTCTAGGCGAATAGCGCCGAAGGGCTGCCTTGACCGACTAGCTTATCATTAGAGATGTCTAACCAAACAAGAACCGGGAAATAGTAAGCTGGTACAATCGATGCTGCGGTTACATGTACAAGTCGCTGTTGATGCTAGGCAAACCAGGCTTATAGGTTGTTTTAAACCCAACCCCCAAGCCAAGATGTAGAGGTAAATGATCGTGTGCCGTCTTCAATACCGCGGACTGGGGCTTGCGAAGGTTTGGCTGCGATTTCATGCGCGACATCTCTGGTAACCGAGCAGTGCGGCTTCTCGTCTCTTTTTTCCTGCTTCTCATGTCTTTTTCTCAGCTTCTTCGAGGGCGGCTAGGCGAGCACTACATTTTCCAGGCTGGAAAGAATTAAAGAAAGATCCGGCTATTGTACGCAGCACAACAATATCTCATTCTCGTAAAGGCATCGCCTTCGTTAAAGTAGAACCCTTGGATCAGAATAGTATATGGACTAAACCGTCACTGGAGTTGCTGCTCGGTAAAATACGAAGGAGTTTACAAGCAACATCGGCCGCGTGCATTCCTAGGTGTTAAGTCAGCTTTTAACAAAACCTAGGGACAGTCAGATCTAGGACTTACTTGCAAGGGCTTTATGTAGAGAAATTAATGCCAAGAAACATGTTGTTGTCGTCTAGACTTATGCTATCTCGCCGGGTAGGTCACCGTTGAGATTAGTACCTAAGTTTCCTCTCTGTGCTCCTGGAAGGGGCATGTAGCTAGTAGATGGACCCGAGTAAGCCGGCGTTTGAGACCATGGGTCCCTTGGTAAAACGGGATTGAATAGGTCTGCATAACGTCTAGAAACAGGCATAACGCTACTTTCTTTTTTTTTTTTTTTTTTGGCAAAACTCATGCATCCAGTCGAATTGGTGTTCGTGAGGAGCATTACCAAAGGTCAAGCTTACGGTGAGTCGAGTGGGAAGGACGACCTCGCATTGCTAGGTACCCGGAATCGGTGTGGAGGAGCCCACGTACGCTGATCGAGGGATAACCGATAGCCAAAACCAAAGCCCACTGCCTTTGACGGTCTGTTCCAAGCAATGAGAGCTGCTTGTGAAGGCGGAATCTTAGCAGTAGACCAGGTAATGGGTTGTGCCAGAGTGACTCCGTCACTCTTGAACATTTGATATTAAAAGCTCCTTATGCATTTCGTTAATCTCAATTGGTCATCGTGCACTATATGAGAGAAATTGTCTTACTTGGCTATGGTATATCTGAGCGGATAATAGATCGAAACCTCGGCATCCAGCCTTGAGGCTGCGAATCGGTTGGCAGTACCACACCGTCTTGGGGCCCGGTCGGCTCATAGTTTATGGAAGTCCTTGAGTCCTTCTGGGTGAAGGGCTTGACGAGAGACGTAATTGAGTTACGTATCGTGGACTGATGAGCCTCGATTGTACCTGTAATTCAATGATATTAGTTTTAGTCGAACTCCTCGAAAATGCACAGTTAATCTCGTCAACCTCAGTGCACACATTATCTTTTAGCTGCGCAGCTTACTCTACCTGAAACTTAGAGACGCCGCAGTGGATATTTACGTTAGGGGAATTGTATGCGCGTGCTTTGTGCTGCGAAGCGAAGATGGAATAGGATTGGGAGAGGCGTGTGCAATGTAGTGAAGGTGTGACCTCCAGGAACAAAAGTATGATCTGAAGCAGGGTTCTTTGTACATGTCTGAGCTTCATAGTTTGGTATGTCCCTTAGATTATCAAGAGCTTGTGAGTGTTGATGAAACCAGGTGAGAGATAAAAGCAGAGAATAGGACATAGATGACAGACGAGCAAGCGAGCGTAGAATAGAGATGTAATTACAAAGATAATAAAAGACTCACATAGAAGACCTTAAAGGAATCTATTTTCGAATTGTTACTGCTAAAATAAGAAATGAGTCAATGAACATGAACATGATTTCGGTTAGAGACAGAAGTATGATTGCTAAAGGCTCACCTAGTCATGGAATTTCGTGAATATCAGTAGTAGAAGTGACCGGTTAACAGTTAGCTGAACAGTATGCGGTCATTGTAGTGACTAAGGATCATCCTTGCGGCGGTTGGCGAGGCTTTGTGCTAGGTAGACTACTGGCCTTCATGTCAGTGTCGTATAAGCCTAAGGCATGAGCTCAGGTGACAGAGCTACGACGAGTGGTTGCGTGCTCTGAAGGTTTCTGTAGTCTACAGGACTGGGGTTAGCTTGCTAATATGTTCGTGTCAAACGTAAGTGCCATTTGCTCTTCTGACCTACCGGGGTGTTTGATATGAGTTGCGAGAGTGAAAGGGGCAAAGAAACGCGTTGGTGAGAATAACTATTATGGAGATAAGAGAGGGCAAATAGCCACGCGGCTTAAGAAATAGTAGCGAGAGACAAACGAGAGAAACGGAAAAGTTGTTACTCAGAATGTATTTCATATTCGAGTTGAATTCTGGAAAGACGACTGCTGAAAGTAATAAAGTAGCTTGAGGTTGAAAGTGAAAGAAGTTAAGAAAGTGAAGAAAGTGAAGAAAAGGAAAGAAAAGTCTTGCTGTGGGTGTTGGTGAGTTTGATGAAAGGTGACCAAGTTTAGAAGTGTGGTAGGTGTAATTCCCTAGGTAGAGGGTAAAATAGATTTTAGGGCAACTAGCTCACGCAGAGGACCCACGATTCTAAATTCCAAAGCTTCTTTCTAAATTATCTGGTAAGAAGCGCGGCTGTGCGGTCATGAAGTCGCATCAGATCGCGGCTGTGCGAGACTTCGGAGCCAGGGTGGTATAAATAACGCTATCATGCAAGATAATTGGTACAAAACTATGCCCAGGTTAACGACCTCGTCAGCCATGACGGTAGGTCAGGGCTCTGCTATATAGACTCCTGTGGGCCTTGGGAGCATGCATATGATTGATGTATTCACTGGTGATAAAGACAAATTGAAAGGATTGTAACATAAAACTGCGTGCCATTTTTGTGAAGACTGGTTTTGTTATTGGGCCTCCAAGAAAGCTTGTATCTGCTTCTTTGAACGACTAATGAATAATGGTACTGGTTTCGGCTGATTGGGATACTAAGACTCCGTTTCGAAAGCCAGAAGTAGTTGAGAAGAAACACCGCATATTCAAGACTTTGAGACTTGACCGGTTTGGTAGGCTATCAAGAGTGATAATATTAAACTATCTGTAAATTAGAAAAGCCTCGGATGGAAGGGACTGGACTGAGCACCCATCCTGAGCATTAATTTCCAAATAAGAGCTAGAAAGTACTAGATGGGTATGGAACTGGTGAGGCAAAGACATTTGACTCATGGTAGCGAAGCGCAAACAACAAATTCGCTGCATGCCATCGGGTACAGGATGTTTGTTGCTTGCTGGTATTATCTACTTGCGTTCATTTACGATTCAGGGGATGTTATTTTTGACCAAGAGATGGGACAGTCATTCAGGCCAAGAGGAATTTGTGTTTCCTATTCAAGAGTAGATTTTCAAGAGTAGATTTTCAAAATCGCAAATATCACAGCTTCGCTTTGCCCTCGGCACTGTTCATCCTCTTCCCTTCGTCATTCTGCTCTTTAACTGCGAGATCAGGCAACTGCATGGGCATAATCCTCCGCGGCGACGCGCCAGGGACAACGGAGTACTTGGAGAAATCGACGACACCAACATCACTCCGAAGGTAGTCTTCGTCCAGTTCTAGTCGCCCGTTAACGCTGGAAGCGGGAGCCCGCAGCATTGCAAGGATGGCGTCCGAAAAGATAGTTGCTTTGCGGAGATCTTCTGCTTCCCCTGGATTCTGTTCCGTCATCTTGCGAGTGGCCCCAGATTCAATAGCCTATAACCAGTCAGCGCTCAGCCCAATTAAGGGGTCCGTTCTCTGACGCAGGAGATACATACGACAGCGGGCCAGATGCTGGTGATGGCCATATCGGTAAGGCCTTGTCTCTGAAAATCCATCGCGAGACCTTTCGTTAGCACGCTCATGCCAACCTTACCCATCGCGTAAGCCGTCTTCCCCCTGAAGAAGCGACTATATATCGGAGGGCTAACGACGATAATTCGTCCACTGCGGCGCTTTTTTAAATGTGGTAAAGACGCCTGCACCGCACCATAAAGCCCCTCGGGATTGACTTTCTGCATTAACTGGAAACGTTTCATGGGTGTGTCGTCGACCGATGCCCACCATATCGCACCCGAGTTGTAGACTAGCACGTCAAGCCGGCCATATATCTACTCGCTCGGAATCTGAATTAGCTCTTCACCTCAGAACAACAGACTAGGATAACCGTACTTCAATAGTCTTATTCACGCATCTCTGAACGCTTTGGAAGTCTCGAACGTCCACGGCTATTGCAGTCGCCGAGCCGCCAGCCTCTCGAATCTCTCGCTCGACGGTGCTAATCGTCGACTGTGGAGAGTTCGGGTCCGGGGGAAAGGGTGTGATGCTCTGCGCATCGCTGGTGGACTTGGCTGCGACAACAACTAAGGGGTTACATCAGCTTAGAGAATCGAGTTTGGCTATTTAGAAGTCCCACCGCAATATCCATCCTTCGCCAATGCCAGATCAATGGCAACTTGCCTGCCAATACCTCTGGACGCTCCGACAACAAGCGCAACCCTGCTACCTTTCATTGTAACTGAGGCCGGCAGATAAAGGACATACAAGCATTCAATTGCACTCTCTATAACTGAACAAGTATTATATCACATCATGACTTATAAACAGAGAAAAGAGTAAAAGTCAACCTGTGGATCGGATCATAAGGTCAATGAGGTCTCGGCTGAGATGTGCCGACATTGATGGCTTCCAGATCACTAATCACTAGACGTTGTATAATTGGTCCTTTACTACGAAATATGGGGCTACTTGGTATAAGCCGAGGCATCTGTGCGAGTCCCTTTCCTCCCCGATGTTCAATCACATTTTCTTCTATCTACCACTCTTTCTATAGATGGTATTGTAAGCATTATTTTACATAGCTCGGCGTCTTAGTGAGCGGCCCAAATCTGATAATGCTTCTAATGAATCAATAGAGCCAAGCTCCTGGTAGAACTATTTGTCAGTTCACAGCGTCGTGACACTCCCAGAAGTACTTACTTCGTTGAAAACGACTCTCCTCGATTGTTGGGATTTTCAACACGTCTCGATGGATCGCATTAAGTGCCGCAGTCGCGTCAACTTCATTGACGACAAGCCTGCGATAATCAATCAGCGAGGGCACTAGCATTATGTCAGAAACCTCTTGAGGCAACTTACGATATGCTGATCTCACTTGCCCCCTGGCTGATGAGATGAATGTTGACATTCGCGGCCGCCAACGCCGAAAGTGTATCATCTAGAATAGTGTGAGTATGCTGTGTTTCTCTGAGGGATATATTGTCGGTACGTACTAGCTACGCCGATTTGACTGCGCATCTTGTGCCCGACCAGAGTAACAATTGACATGTTTTTCGCGATAGCCACCTGGCCAAATCTTTCAAGCTCTTCCTTGAGCTTCAACACGGCGTCTGAGTTGCCTGGCGAATGTACAGCAAGGCTGACATTCTTTTCACTTGTCGCTATTAAGTCTATAGGAATATTGTTCCTTTCTAACCGATTAAACACTTGGATTAGGAGGCCCCCTGATTTTGTATTCCGGTTGCATATTACGTTTATCAGGAGGATGTCATCCTTGACCGTCACAGCGGTCGGCTTCCTGCGTTCGAATCGGCCAACAGAGAAATCGTTCTTAAGCAGGACGCCAGGCGGTGCTACCACTTTTTTGCTGGGCTGTCCAATTTCTGAGAGGGAGGTCGTTTTCGTATCAATAACAGTCCCCTCACTATGCGGTTTGAAAACATTTTTCAGACGTAGTGAAATGCTCGCTTCGCGAATCTGGTCCATCGTAAGTGGATGGATAACCTACTTCTAGTCAGCAAACTATGCTGCATCGAACGTCTTCGATAACTAAAACACACCTCACTCCCATAGTAAGTCAGTTCTGTCGCTTCATCGGCTGTTACTGAGGACAGCAGTTGTGCTGAAGGAATTTTTCGTGGGTCAGCAGTGAATATGCCATCCACCTCCTTCCATATTTGCAGTTCCGCCGCCCCTACTGCCACAGCACACATGGCTGCACAAAGATCCGAGTATCCCCTGCCTACAGTTTGGATGAGTGAGTTTGGCATTATGCCAAAGAAACCTATGAGTTGTCAGCCGGTTGAGCACTTATCATGCTCATCGTAGGACTCACCTGTAACGATGGGGATTGCGGGCTCGCAATCTCTAATCCGAGTAGCTATATCTTCAGCAATGACATGGTAGAATTTAGATCCTAGCCTGTCCAATGCATCGGTCTGGTCCTCGGCTGAGGTTCCAAAGACTTTAGCCACCACATCATCTAGAATGACTGGTTTCGCATATATGCCCTAACATCTACTTCAGCTAAATGTTGTAATAGATACTGCGATGACTTCGGATTGGGCTCACCCTACTTGTCAGACAGGCTGCGACAATCATACAAGCCAATTTTTCGCCCAAGGAGATAACGCGGTCTTTCGAACGTGGCGACAACTCTCCCACTATCTATAACATCTTCAGTTTTCTGCCAGTTTGAGCTCACTTCTCCATCGAACTCACTTGAGCGGCTATCAAGAACTTCTTCAGGGTCTCGCACTCCCTCACAATGTTTGATTTTGTAGCATCATAAACTTCGAATTCTGACAGTTTTTGCGGCCCCCAGAACGAATCAAGCACGGCCAAGTGATTGTCTCTTATCATATAAATCAGGTCTATCATCTGCTGTTGCGCATCGGCTCCGAGCTCCGCTAGTGCGATGCATTCAAGCAAGAGGCTTGTTGTCCCCTTGGCTTTGATCGTCCCTGAGAGGGCGGAACAGACGACAACTAGTCTGTGCTCTTCGTTATAGTCCGGGATAATGCTGCTACAGATAGTGTCCATTAACTTCCCGAGACTGGTGCCCCCGTACTTCTGCACCAGCCAGGGCTTGCTCACGCCAGTAGCGGCGACCATGATTTTCGCGCGGCGCAGTATGCAGTGGTAATGGCGAAATAAGCTACGAAAACGAGCGTGCCAAAATAGCAAGAAAACAGAAACTAGCTCAGGAATGCACTCATGTTATGTTAATACTCGAACCATTACAAACCCCTATCCGGCAATAGCGCTGCTTCAGAAATATGCTCAAGTCGAAGTGTGGGCTGATGAAATAAGCACGATTCCAGGGCGTCAGGCAAGGAAACGCCAGGGTGGCACGTTCGGGTCTGGGCCGGTTGTGCAGAGCGTGGCCCGAATCCGGGAATCCCGATGGCACCCGCCGTACTGCACTGCGCCAAACGGGGAATTATCTTGAATAAGAGGCGCTGAATCGACCCAAGGCCCACCTGCAGGTAAGCAGATCCCGGCGGTCTTTGGCGTTTTAGTGCAGCCTAACGTCTCGAATCCTCAGAATTGATACTTCTACATCATGATAGAGAAGGCTTTCGCTAAATATCGCTTTAAAGCATGGCGATGCCTTTGTCCCGTACAATTGCGACTTTCCTAGTCCTATCGCCGCAATAGTGTCTATACCCGTTGAAAGATCGGACGAATGTCAGCCCATTCTCATAACCCGCGGATTAGCAATCATCATCGTGTAATTCTTCCTTCGACTGCGGGTGGCATCTGCTAGAGCCATTGCGTCCTTTGAGTAGCTCCAGAGAGAGGAGGGCTAGAGAGGCTTCGATGTTGACAGAAGAATTACTAATGAAGGTGACACGAATAAGACAACGAAGTCACCCAAGGCCGCGAATTCGCACCGCTGTTGACTCTTACAGCTATCAGACCAGTTTACTTGGATGATTGTCACGAGCTAATTATGACACGGCCGCTCAATTCAAGATAACAGCAGTGAAATTCTTTACGGCTTTGATTGTAGCGATACTGGATCACATTTCAAATCTGCCTGCTAGTTCAATCGAATATCAAGCTGGGGAGTGAGGAGCGTTGAAACAAAACCTGTGGTTTATATGATTCCAACTATAAACACCGATATTCCATCAAAAGAAGATGGCAATTCTACGTGTGGCTATGCCGTGCATTGAATTATAGACATGAGTCTTATACTCCGTGTGTAGAGTAACCCTATCACTGGTATATCTCTCATGCAATTCTGACAGACACACTGTAGTGTCATGTCAATTCATATTAATTAGCTTCGGCAAATAAATACCATTGATACATGACAGCAGGAATATCACCGCCTAGTAGCCTGATTCTCTTAAGATAGTAACCCCTAGCCTCCAGGCCACAGTTCAAGCGATGTGCTAACGGCGAATCATTAGTACCTCATGAGATACTTTCCCACTTTTGCAGTTAAAGTTATCTATAATATATTTACTCGTGTTCTCATTATAGACTAGATGAGATAAGGCTTAATATCTACACGTAGTCATCGAGCCCATATCGAGGAATCTGGTTATATAAACACCGGGCATCAACACCGACGCCGCCTTAGTAATACGAACTACGACAACTCGGTATCTGAATTAGCTGATTATGTGATTATTATCCGAGCCTCAAGTGTGTTAATTCAAACCCATTCTACTCCTTACGTCTCAGAGGGCCAAAACGATACGATTCTCCGTTAGCAGCCGAGATCAAGTTTAATCATGAGGGGCATGAGGCTCGGGCACGAAAATCGACCGGGTACCGCCGTGACTTAGTAAAGACTTCGAAGGGGAGCGCCATTTGCTTTGATGCCTTTCTGCATATCCCATGATCACGTTTGCATGTACATAAGACCATAGACACTAAGTCGATTTTGAGCCGCAAGTGGAAGCCCCACGCGCGTCTTAGATAGATACGATGGAAACTCGATCCATTGCAACGCCGTTTGTTCCGTTGTCAGCCTCCACGATGGAGGGTAGCAGTCGAAATCATTGGGGCATCTTACATAGTTCCTCTTATCTCCCGACCTCGTGGGGCCGGGATTTGCTGATGGCGTCGGGATCTGTACCAAGCTAGTCATGCTAGTCTACGTCTGATCACAGCCCAAAGTCTCGGCAAAGGGCGATATTACCCGCCTCCCTCCTCTGACTCCACAGACAGCATACAGTTGGTCTCTCATTCACGGAGATCGGGGGAGCTTTGCTGACGTACATGGGAGATCCACTTGCTTACATTGGCATCTAGCAGACATTCCGATCTTCTTGGTCATCGCCTCTCTACACTAGGGTATACTACGACGAGGGCTCTTTAGATTGTTTGGATTCTGTGGGTCGTCATCGGAGCGTAAAACTCCAGAGGCGAGTCACTGGTATGTTTCCTCTGTCCTACGCGGCAATCTAAAATTTATATTGCCTCAGTGGACGTAGGAATACGTGTGTGTAAGTATGGGATGCCGTACCCGCCGTGGAACTCCAGCCCCCCTTTTCTCACTCCGTCACAATCATCATCATCAACAACATCATCATCATCGGCCATGGCTTCTAGCAGGACCATCAAAGTAGCGGCGGTACAGGCCGCTCCCGTCTCTTTCGACCTCGACAAGAGCCTTGAGAAACTGACGAGGTTGACTGCAGAAGCTGCTGCAGGCGGAGCAGAATTAGTTGTCTTCCCGTACGTCGGCTGCCTGCCTGCTTCTCCTCTTGCTGGATATACAGGTTAGCAAACAGGTAAACAGGCAAGCGTCGACTGATGAGAATTTTGTGTATAGTGAGGCCTTCCTATCGGCGTACCCGTGGCGCTATGCGTTCGACGCTACGATAGGAGCCCGGGAACCTCGCGGTACGGAATTTTTCCATATATGTTACTGTGGTGGAAATACGAGCGGCTAAAAAAAACACAGGGCGGCAATGGTACCGTAGATATCACGATTCGGCTGTGGCAGTCCCATCTCCTGAGGCGGACGTCATCGCAGATGCGGCAAGGGCGCATAACATCTATCTTCAGGTCGGCATCATCGAGAAGGACGGAGGAACCCTGTATTGCACTGCATTACTCGTAGGCAGAGATGGCTCGATACTACTGAAACATCGAAAGGTGAGCCACGAGCTGGTAGCACACCGAAATGATTATACGAAAGCTCAGACTCGCATAGTTGATTCCGACGGCAGCCGAGCGGTTAGTCTGGGGAAGAGGATCTGGAGACGGTCTTGGGGTTGTCCAGACCGACATTGGCAAGATTGGGACATTGATATGGTCAGATATGAGATCTCGAATCCCAACTCTCAATTGGATAAGCAGAAACTGACCTATCACGATGCAGCTGGGAGAACTACATGCCAATGGCGAGGATGGCGCTCTACCAGCAAGGGGTTGAGTTAGTGGAAAACTTTCTCCAGCAATCAGATGATATAATTTATTAATTACAACATGCAGGATATATCTAGCTCCTAACGCAGACGACCTGCCAGAATGGACGGCGTCTATGCAGCATATTGCTAAGGAGGGTCGATGCTTCGTAATATCTGCCAATGCGATGTGCAAAGTGTCCGATTTTCCGCCAGATTATCCGCCTTTCACGCCTGAGCACCCTGATAGAAAAGCCGATGGTTCACATTGGGAGGCCGACGATATCGTGAATCATGGTGGATCTTTCGTTGCTGGTCCATTAGGCACGCGCCTCACGGAGCCCTTATGGGATAAGGAGGCCATTATATACGCCGACTTACCCATGATGGAAATCACTGAGTCTAGAGTAAGTCCTCGAATATTGCCATATGCTATCTTAATAGGTAGCAGCTAACTTTATGGACTAAAGCTGGACTTCGATCCGGTAGGGAGCTATTCTCGGCCTGATGTATTGTAAGTTTCTTTGTCATTTCTAGGATCTCTTGGAAGAGTCTGTGCTTACAACATTGGTATCACAGCACACTGACAGTAAATACGAAACCTGGTACAACTGTAAATTTCACAAACTGAAAAAGGTAGCGAGGAAGAGTGAAAACCGGAACTTCTGAAAATTGTACAGAGAGGCGCTAGATAGAAATGCCGTTGGCGGAACATTACCATCCATAGACTGCTATTTCAAGCAGACTTTGAAAATAAATAGCGCGTAGTGATCGTATCCAATAGCATAACATGGCAAAGAATTTAGTAATTTTAAACCTTCTTTGCCAGGCGATAGTCAATGCACCTTGTGAAACAGATTAATTTCACAACATCAGCTGGCTGAGTTACCCACACATGCAGTACTATCGGTCAACACTCTGCCACGCCAACAATGCACAGTCTGTATTTTGACGGCTCAGACAGACAACTTTGGGCCTGCGGTTATGCGACCCTTACAGACGAGTCAAGGTATGATGAATAAACGACCGTAAGGTTTGCACGTTGGCCGTTTCCACGGTTTGGGTGGGCCCAAATGGTACAATGAGATGCCGAGCCTCCCTCGGGATTTGCTAGTGTGTGTTGCATCGTAGAATAACGGAACCAACGCGAGTAAGACTGCAAGTACCCCAGACGATTCGGCATCAACAGACCAACAATAAGTGGGTTGCAGGAAATACCCACCTTCGAACTGTAACCATCTGCAGGACGATAAGACTAGGTAGAGTGTGTGATTCAAGCTTGGAATTGGGTAGTGATAAAGCAGATCAATCCGTATGTGGGTTCGAGGCTTGCGTGACAGGTATTTAAACATGCCTGCGCTTCTGGTTGCTAGTAGTGGCGTCCCGTTGCACTGCATTTCTCGATATCGGACATATATTTAGATATATATGCAGTGTTCTTGATATCTTGGAGATATCAAGTATATAAGGGAACTCCGAAGAGTATAAGCCCAAATCAGCTCTAAAATGGCGCCTCCTGGATCGATCAGCAAGTTGGACTGGTGAGTCGTACTCAACCTCCACGTAACGACGCTAGGAATAGCAGACCTGACATCGAGTTTTCCACATAGGGAGCCGGGTTTTGACACCATCGCTGTCCATGGTGGACAGGAGCCAGATCCCATTAACGGCTCGAGGGCCGTACCCCTTTACCAAACTTCGGCCTACAACTTTAACGACGCAGCAGATGGAGCCAGCAAGTTCGCCTGGTCGAAGGATGGATACGTATATACACGGATGGGTAATCCTACGAATACTGTCTTCGAAAACCGTATGGCTATGTTGGAGGGAGGCGTCGGAGCTGTGGCAACAGCATCAGGACATGCAGCACAGGTGAGTAACGGCATCACCCGAGGACAGACTTTGACTCAGCAACTAAGACGTCCCCAGTTCATGGCTTTGACGCAGTGTTGCGAACCGGGCCATAACTTCGTGAGTACGAGTTGGTGTAAGTCCGTCCTTATAAACCTCCCGCGTAGAAATGGTACCAATAGTTCATTCGAACAGTATACGGTGGCAGCTTCAACCAGTTCCGTGTTTACATGAAGAAGTTTAAAATCGAAGTGAAGTGGGTAGTGGGAAATGACCCAGCCAAGTTTGACGAGGCTATTGACGAGAACACACGCGCAATCTACCTCGAGACTATCAGTAATCCCAAGCACAGCGTGCCGGATATCTCGGCGATCGCTGATGTTGCTCACAAACATGGAATCCCCTTGATCGTCGATAACACTTTTGGCATGGGTGGATATTTATGCCAGCCCATCAAGCTCGGAGGTTTGTCCCAGCATAGATCACTACGATCCTCAGACGTTGAGGCGCTAACTCATTCTCAGCTGATATTGTCACTCACTCGGCTACCAAGTGGATTGGCGGCCACGGGACGAGCATGGGCGGCATTGTGATCGATGGTGGGCACTTCGACTGGAGTGCATCGGGTAAATTTCCCGGCTTCACGGAACCGGCCGAGGGTTACCACGGTATGCGGTTCTGGGAAACGTACGGCAAAAAGGCTCTAGCAGCAAAGGTGCGAATGGACGCTATGCGCGATCTTGGACCATGCATGAGTCCCTTCAACGCATGGCTATTCCTCCAGGGGTTGGAGACTCTCTCGCTCAGGGGTGCCAGGACTGTAGAGAACACGCAAAAATTGGCGGAGTGGTTGGAAGCGCATCCCTGCGTCAGCTGGGTCTTGTATCCGGGCCTGAAATCGCATTCCGACTACGAGCTCGCAAAGAGGGTACTGCCGAAGGGCGGAGGAGGTGTTCTGACCTTTGGAGTGGTAAGAATACCGCTTTTCAGCTCCCCCCCCCTCTCTCTCTGTGGTAACACGTTTTTGGCTTCCTTCGCTGACATTCTTCTTCCAGGCTGGAAACGTTGAACAAGTCCGCGCAGTGGTGGATAATCTAAAGATGGCCAGCCACTTGGCCAACGTTGGTGACTGCAAAACCCTCATCATTCACCCGTGGGTCACGACGCATCAGCAGATGCCGGACGAGGAGAAGATCAAGGGCGGCGTTACCCGTACGTTCACCCGTCCTATCAATTCCACCTTTGCTCCTTGCCCAATAAGACATAATTACTGACTGTAGCTCATTTGCTCAATAGCCGATTTGCTCCGCGTCAGTCTAGGTATCGAAGACTTTGAAGACATTAGGCGTGACTTTGAGCAGGCCTTCACTGCCGCTGGATTACAGAAGGCAGACAAGACTGGAGCGGACCCGTTCTCGAATGCTTTAGACTTGGTGAGTCGCGGCTTCATGGGCAAACTGAGCACTGGCGCTCCAAAACCTGGCACAGATGGTACCATAGGCTAGGGAATAGGTATGACGAGCGGAATCGATTTCAAAGGCGAGGCTTGTACTGGCGTTATGGAGTGGCCGGTATTTTCGATTGATGCAGACTTGAGATGTGGAATGCATTAGGCGGCTATGGTAGCATAATTAAAGCCCTCTTCTCATTCGCCCTCTGATATGTTGCCGTACCACTGCCTATATTCGCGTTGCAGCTGTCTCCGTACGTATTACTAACACGCAGCTTCTGGGTATTGGTATGTTCATGGCACTTTATGATCTGTGTTGGTACCAAATAGGTAGTAAACACTTTAAAAAAGATTATAGGCACTGGTAAGGTCGGATATGCAAGGTCCTGTAATGCTACTTTAAAAGCTAGAGCCTTGACTGAGCCGATTTTGACTGAGCACCGCACTACAACTTGCTTTGCGCAACCTAGAATGAATAATTTTGTGCGACTCTATATACCCTTTCGAGTGTTGGAGCAGTTTACGAAATGCCAAGACCTGAGAGCCAGCTAGTTAGATATAGGTGTAGCGCAGTACCTACAGTGCCACAGTGCCACCTATTCTGGCTCAATGACGATTCACTGTAATAATAGCAGCTACGTGCCTATGTCAAATAGCATGAAGACGTCTTATAGTAAAATAGTATTCGACGTTAGCAGGGGTACTGAACACATTATCGATAAGATGACAGGGTTACGTAGCTGCTTCGGCACTCAAAGGGATAGAGATATTCATTACATATATGGTAATCTGTAAAAGCATTATAATAAAGAACCTTAAGTATTTCAAGTCATACATTTCTGAAACTGACTTAACATTATGAATTATGCGATGGAGGGATTTCCTAGCGACTTAGTATCTAAATAGCACCAACATGAGGCCCAGAAGAGCTCCCCAACAGTAGAGGTAGTATCAAATACATAACCAATAGATAGCTATGGTCCTTACCTTGTCCGGGCCGTGCTAGTACGGAACGGAATCCGCACTGGTCCAAGTGGTGACAGTCCGCCTGAGACGACCGACTTCGGCCGCGGCTAAGCCCCGGCACCCCACCAAAATCGTAGGAACCCCGGCTCAGTTGACTAAACGGCGGTTCAAGTCTTGTTCTTTCCAAACATTGAAAATATTTTAACTATAATAACAACGATCGCTCATTGATCAATCGATAATAAATTAACGGTTTAATAAAAATTGACCGGCCAATTCGTTTTTAACTAACAATTCAAAAAGATTAAACCTTGGGTTAGATCTGTAAAATCATATAAACGAATTTTCGCCTATGTACCCAGTACAGCAAGTCCTAGTTCGGAATTAGATCTACGCCAGTCAAAGAATTATTTTTGGTACCCCGGCCGTTGACAACATCGTACACCATACAACACACGCAGTGCACCACGTCCATCCAGCCTGCCCTACTAGCCTCCTGATCAATTGGGCTCGCTTTTACTGGAATCATGCTCTCTGCTACTTCTTGGGGGGTGCGCATCGCCGCCCGCCGCGTTGCCCCCCGAGCGGCCTCGATCGCCTTTGCGCCGATGCCGAAGGCCTCCCTCGGTCGAAGCACCAACATCGCCCAAGCCCGCTCTCTCTCTTCTACGGGACATCTGTCCTATGCCGTCAACACAAACCCGAACCCGCCCTTGGGCAAGAAGAATGCTTCCAACGAGACGCCGTCCCGGATTGGCCTCATTGGAGCCCGCGGCTACACAGGCCAAGCCCTGATCGATCTTCTCAACGAGCACCCCAATATGGACATTCGACATGTATCTTCTCGACAACTCGAGGGCCAGGAGCTCAAAGGATATACCAAGCGCAAAATCATCTATGAGAACCTGTCTCCCGAGGAAGTAGCCCAACTGGACAAGGACGGCAAGGTCGACTGTTGGGTTATGGCTCTTCCCAACGGTGTCTGTCAGCCTTTCGTGGATGCTCTTGGTCAGAGTTCGAGCTTGATCATTGATCTCTCCGCCGACTACCGATTCGACGACACTTGGGGTTCTTACGGACTTCCAGAATTAGTTCAGCGAAGCAAGATTGCCCAATCGACACGCATCAGCTGCCCTGGGTGCTACTCGACCGGATCGCAATTAGCATTGGCGCCCATTTTGGAACATGTGGGAGCCCAGCCCACGGTCTTCGGTGTTTCGGGTTACAGCGGAGCTGGCACGCGGCCTTCCCCCAAGAACGACGTTAAGCTTCTTGCTGACAACCTGATGCCGTGTATGGATTAAGAACTCAGCTACAAGTGGATAGCGAGCTAATTTTTGACAGACAGCTTGACTGGACATATACACGAGCGAGAAATCAGCCATCATCTTGGTGTATCGACAGCTTTTATTCCTCATTGGTCTGTTCTATTTCTTTTTCCACTTTGTGTCTAGACACTAACGATAATACAGCGCCTCCTGGTTCCGCGGTATTCACCTGACCATCAACATCCCCTTGAACAAGACTATGACTTCTCGAGATATCCGTCAGATCTATCAAGACCGATATGCTGGTGAAAAGCTTGTAAAGGTTGTCGGTGAAGCCCCACTTGTGAAATCGATCCAGAACAAGCACGGAGTTGAGATTGGGGGGTTCGCTGTTGACAGCACCGGCAAACGTGTCGTCGTGTGAGTATCCTATCTAGATTTGATCTTTGAAGGTGCTTTGGCTGATTTTGAATAGTTGTGCCACAATTGATAACCTCAACAAGGGCGCTGCTACACAATGCTTGCGTAAGTCCTTCCGACGAATAAAGACGAATAATGGTATTTCTGTTTTGGCTAACAATTATGATCAGAAAACATGAACCTCGCGCTCGGATACGACGAATATCAAGGAATCCCCATCGAATGATCAATTTTACTTTTTATGTATTGGAGTCTTTCCGTAACGCTCCGGTATCTATCATCTCAAAAGCGGCCAAGCATTAGAAAAAAGGACGCGCCAATCCATCGGCGGCCCTGGGAAAGGTACTGCAAGTGTGTACCGAGGGACAGCTCGCAGAGGGCGATGGAAGACCAACAGATTATCTGGGTGTATCGCTATGCTAGTTGCGAGAGAGACACATCCCCTAGCGCGGTACGGAATCCAGGTAGAACGCTGGGATCGCACAGGCGCGATAAAGCGTGAAAAAGTAACCGTTTCGATTACAGACCGTTTCACTCTGTATAAATTATACGTAACACAGTTCCTCTGTCACCTGCCCTGGACTAATAAGCCGAGCCTAAGTGAAGCGGTGAATAATCTGTACACCATGCCTGATTTGTTGCGCGCCGCAATGTTCGTAAATCCTAGAATCTTAAGGGGTGGGGTCCCGATCTTTGGAGCCTCGGCAGGAATGTTTGTATTAGTTTAGTAATCACGGCTAAAATCAAAGCATCTTGAATCAGAGCTCCATCTGAAGAAAGGAGGTCGTCAAATTCCCTAAATAAAACGCCATCACACTCGTTCTAGGAGAGATCGTGCCGTAGGCATTGTGCATTTTGACGTATTCTTTAAGAATCGTCATGATGGGTGGTAAGATAGAATGCTACATCGACATTGGTACGTGCCCGCTATACCACATCCCTCCGTATTCTTAACGTGAGGTATTGCACTTTACGGGACTAATTTAGCTACAGCATCGTATTACAGTTATATCGCCTTCATCCAGCTGCAACAGAACAGAGAACTCCTGAGACAGAATGAGGTCGAGGTAGAGTGAGTTTAGATCGTTCAGTGCTTGTGTCATCATATGAGGCTTACAGCTGCTCACCTGTGAACATAGACTTCACCCGTTTCTCATTGGCGCCATCAATGTCGGATCAGGTGAGTGAGCTATGCCCTCCTTGCATGAAGTCCAAGTCCGCGGGACGGCTCGTACAACTTGTCTCACTCAACACCGATGCTGATGTGTGATGAACAGGAAATAGCCCTCCCTGGACAGTCCCAGCAAAAGCTAAATATTCTCGATATGACACGAGACGGACTGCGGAGGCGGTAGGATTGAAGAATGCCTCAGCACCAGATAACCTAATGGAAGCAGGGAAGACTCTGGTAGTGCGTATTTTCCTTTCCCGGCCTCAACCCCCCTCCTCTTGTTCTCTCTCTCCCACACACACACACACACACACGCGCGCGCGCGCGCGCGTATATATATATATATATACATGTAAATCTGCTCAAGTAAGGAATCACAACGGCGACCCACTATGACTAACTAGACACAGCCTATGCGCGCCTTGACCTACATCAAGTCCGCCTTCCCACCAGACATCTACATGACAGCCTTCGCATACTTATTTCACGCCTTCTGGACGTTGCACAAGATACCGAATACGGCCTCTGTGTTGAGAGAGGTGCTGTCCGAGATTCCTGCGGGTTTCCAGCTGGACTGCTTTAAATCGCCTTTGTCTACGTCTATTAATACTACCACTACCGCATCCCCTTCGTCTTCTGGCAAGCTCTTCACTTCCGAACAAGTCTCTCAGATCATCGGCGCTATATCCTCGGCGCAAGTCAAGGACGCGCTGAAGCGGCGGGTGGACGAGGCGCTCGAGCGCGGTGCTTTCGGAGCTCCCTGGATCTGGGCCACGGACGCGAAGGGCCGCAGCGAGCCATTTTTTGGTAGCGATCGCTGGAACTACGTGTACGAGTTCTTGGGCGTGCCGTACCAGAGCATGCAGTTATTACCACCACAGAGGGCTAGGCTGTAAGAGGTTCTCGGGACTGATATAGCGCCCGGTACATCTGAGGCGTAATCTTCATTAATGGATAAGCAGCGCACGACTTGACCTGCGTAATTGGCTTGGTAGCGTTCTTTATTATTTACACTAGGTTTAAATCTATATGTGTCATGCAAATGGTCGTGAGATTCGTGACTGGCGTTAGATTCCCCGCGAAAACGCTTAATTCGATACGTTTGACACATCCACGAAGTGAACTGTATTATTACCAGTTCCCAAGACCCAACTACCCGCTTTCCTCTTCCTGACTCTTGGCTAGCTTGGAGTGGAAGCTACTACAGAAGCAGACCTCCTAGGTCTACTTCTCTGAGGACCCGAATAGACTGTGATGCGTTTTTGGTGGTAAAGTTTGGCTCCTGTTCCCGGAATTCCACGTGCTAGCTTTCTTCATCGTCTTCTTGCGCATGATGGCGAGAATGTCGTTCTCCATGCGTTCGATGCCCTGCTCGATATCGAGGTCCTCAGCAACGTACCTTTTCTCGCGCCTTCGATCGAGAGCCCACCACGCGCCTACGATGAATAGCGTCAAAGGTACCGTGAAGGCGAAATAAATCCAGAGTTCTTGAGAGACCTCGCTGTTGTTGGCTTTTGGAGAGATAGACATTAATGAGCTTTCGTTTCTGGCAGTGGTATTTGAAAAGGGAGAAGGGGTTAGGGTTGGCTGATCATCCTCGAACTTACCGACTTTAAAGTTGAAGAACGTCATGCTGAACACAGAGGATAGAAATGTACCCGGGAGAAAGATGGCACCAAGCAGGGATAACGTCTTCATTGCGGTGCTGTCGCGTTTACTTGCGTGCGCTAGCCTTCGTTGCTGTGCCGCCATCTCAAGATTGAGCTTAGACTCCTTCTGTGTCATGATGTTGTACAACTAGAAAGCTAAAGTCAGTCTATTCTTTCTGTGACGCAGGCCATGAAGACTTACAGCTTGACGCTGAATGTGTAACCTTTCTAATGTTGTATGGATATAATGCTCTTGGCCGGTTAATTTTACGCGATAGAATTCCAACCGTGACCCCATGCTGTTATGCAGTGCTTTCATATTCTTGGTGTTCCTCTCATGGCTTACGCAGGCCTTGAACTTCTGCATGGCTTCCTTCATCTCCTTGATGATCTCTTGATAGGCTTGTGGGCGTTTCCACAACACTTGCGAATGACATTCCACAAGGTCTCGATTAATCCCATCAACATCAAAATTGGTATACTCCTCTTTCTCCTCGATTTCGTCGCGCATCGTTATCGCATTCTCAAGGCGTCGCAACCAGTCTCGTGCATCTCGTTGCCGAACGTCAACCTTGGCTGACAAGTCGTGTGAGAGTATAATAACTGGAAGAAGCATTGGATGGCCGACTTCAGCACGGCATGAGACCAGATGCTTGATCGCGTCGTTAATATCTGAAGACGGTGTGCCTTTCACGTAGCCGGTCGTGATTCCCGTATTGAACGAGTAGGACAGCATGATCTCCCAGCCACGAGTCTTGCCCTTCTTTCGTACGTCGGATTTGCGAAAGAACATCTCTAGTGAATGGTTAGACATGGTCGTCAGAGTTCGATTCACTTTTCGCAGTATTCGCGTGCAGATCATTGGCAATAGTCAGAGGGGAAGCTTCATACGTAGGTGGCGATCGTCCTCTTCCTGATCATACTCGCACCAGTAGGCAGGTCCAACAAGACTACCACCCTCGATGGCCCGGAATGGCAAATGCATCTTTCTCACCATAGACTGGTAATGCTCATGTGGTAATGAGATAAAATTGGGGGAAAATGTATCGTTGTGCTGGGCATTTCTCTGGATTCTGCCCGATCATTAGTTAACGAAGCTACAGGTACCAGGCGGAGGCCTTCCTTACACCAATCGGATACCATCCAGTAATTGCACGCCATCCTTCAATTTCGGCGGCTCAAAGGCACCCTAGAGTAGTAAATATGTCAGTTCACTAAGATTTTGATGATATTGTAATAATTAAATTACCATCCGTCTGATTCTTCAGGATGTGGGAAAGACAGCGCCAATCAAGCCTCATCAAAAGATCCCTGCCCCGCGCGAGCTCCAGCCAGATCATACCAGCTCGCGACAATTGAAGACTATCCGTGGAAAGCATACAAAGTAACAACAAGAGACTTACATGACGGTCGAGGAAGTTTTCGAACTCATCAGGAGTTAAGGGGTGATCCTCGCAGGAATTGCACGACGCATCCTATCAGCATGTTGGAATTAGACTGCGGTTGATCTCAACGATATTGAGATTTTGAGCTGCGAGGCGGCAGCATCTCATACGTACCGAGTAATTGTATATCTCCAAGTAGTGAGTCTGCTCGAAAACAACCTTACAGGCCTTCACGTTGGTATCAAAAAGGTAGTCGTCCATTGTTCGAGGCAGTGTAGCTTAGTTTGCTATAGATGAAGCTGGCAGGAAAAATACTATCGGTGTCCAGCTTTTTGTGGCAGACGACTGCTCAGAACTCTAGCTAGAATCTTTTAAAACATTCCCGATAGGTCGTTTGTTGGTCCTTTCATTTGCAGCAGATGCCGTGCATTAGACGTGAGACTGAGACGCGGAGTAGGGGGGATGAGGTATGTCTGTTAGGTCACTTATGCTAGACGGATATATCTAGCTGCGGCAGGTGAGTTGTCCGTCCATAGCAAGCAAAGAGAGCTTCGAACCAACAGCACGAGGGACAACCAAAGCTTCTGACGAAGAAGTAAATTTGATTGGCAAAGAAATGGGAGAGGCGGGTGGCAATAGAAGAAGCTTGTCCGGACCAGGGGGTTGGTGGGGAAGATATCCACACCTGACCAGCCGCATTGGGGGATGGACATCGCGGGATTTGAGATGTTGGTTGACCGTCGATTGTTATAACCGTATGCACACGCCTTTTGAAGTAATAAGTTTAGACTTATGCTACGCAAAGATAGACGAAAAATACGACTATAACGCATGCCCATAGTTTAAAGCTCCGTCCGGAATCTGATATTTAGCCTTAGACGCTACACAGCATGCCTTACATATTAAGTCCTGTGAGCCAATGCCAAAATAGTATAGCCTAGGACCCATGTGATGATTGGCAAGCCGATAGCACCATACGCAGTAGCAACATACGCAATAACTTCATATTACGTAAGGAGACACGACCCAGAAGCAACCACGTTGTGAACATGGTCTACTTGTTGTTGGTTGAGAGTATTATCATTTCCGCTCCAGGAAACCATAATGTGAGGTAGCGAGGGAAAATGGTATTCTCGTTAAGCATGCATGAGTCCTGGTATAAAGTACCCTTGAATAATACTGGAAGTAAGGTGCCTGCACTCCTTAAACCTGTCCAATGCGATCAACCACGCCAAAGTGTACCACCAATGGGGCTGCCAAAATATATTGCAGCTATGAAACGTGGTTCCTGCAAGTGACTGTCCACCCTGCCAAACCCCATTCGAATCATCAGTTGCCGCAGAGCCCATCTGCCCGCCGTGTCCTATCCAGAGATGAGGCGTCCTAACCTGCGCTCTTATCATGAGTATGTTGTAGGTTACGAGTTTGCACCTATAACAACCGAATTCCACTCTGTTAGGCCTGACCAAAGTGAGACCATCTTAGTGCACCCAGCAAAGGAACTCGGGACTGAGTACCTAGCTTAAATTGCTGGCATTCTCGCACCCAGAGAAGAGAGAGATCAGAAATCGGGGAATAAATAGCCATATCTGTTCGTGTTAGCTTGAAGCCACTACAGTATAAATCGCAGATCTCTTGACTCACTCATCGTTCCCTGGCTGGCCATATTTCTCTGTTTCTTCAGGGTATCGATCAAATTGGCTTGCGTCACCGGCCCCGGCTTTGACGGGTGGTGTATAAGGCGCGTCAATATCTTTCCTCGATAGCCGATCCCATGTGACTTCTGAAAACCACGGATGGTTCTTCACATCTTGAGGTCCGCCGTACAAGTTACCCAGTCTCTTGGTGAGATCAGGCGTGATGAGTCGCTCAAGAAGATCTTGGGCATCCGGGTGTACATATGCCGGGTATTTAACCTTGCCTCGAAGGATATTCTCGTATATTTTCATTGGCGAGCCACTATCCCAAAAGGGCGTGTAGCCGCAGAGCATCTCATAAATCAAAATGCCAAGAGACCACCTGATATGTTTGTAAGTTCGCCCTGCAGCCAAAATAATTATCACAAGTCACTTACCAGTCGACCGATTTGTTGTAGCCCTTGTTAGAAACTACTTCTGGGGCCAAATAGTCCGGCGTGCCACACAATGTCCACGTCTTGTCTGGTACTCGCTTCGCGAAACCAAAATCCGTTATTTTGAGGTGTCCGTGGCGGTCCAGTAGCAAGTTCTCGGGCTTTAGGTCTCGGTAGATGATATTTCTGAAGTGGAGATATTCAAGCGCGAGCGTGACTTCTGCAGCATAGAACTTGGCCACCGGGTTTGGAAACCGCTAATGAGAGTCAGCACGCTTGTAATTCAGGCAAGCGGGCCTCGTGAACAACTCACACCCGACTTTCTCAGTAAAGAGAATAGCTCGCCACCTTCGACAAAGTCCATGACCATGTATAAGTTCCTAGCGTCCTGGAAGGTTCCCCACAGCGTGATCAGGAACGGGTGCTTCACCTCTGCTAGCATTCGCCTCTCATCGTTCGTATGCTCAACTTGCTTCATCTTGACGACCTGCGCCTTTTTCAAGACCTTGACAGCATAGAACCGTTGGTTATGCTTCGATTGAACTAGGTGGACACGCCCGAAGCTGCCTGTTCCTAACGTCCGCAGCAAGTCGAAATCGGTGAGCGAGTATTTACCTTTGGTTACTCGAACTTCGGAGGAATGTGTTTGAGCTTGTGTCGGCACCTGAGCCTGTGCTTGTGGTTGTGGGGGGGGTGTGCCATGATGGCCTACCGTACTAGTTAGATGGAAGTCCACCAGGCAGCCTGAGGGAAGGAATCCATACCATCAGTTTGAGGTAGATTAATTAGGTTATTAATGCTTGGTAAATTATGTGGTGTCGCCGTCTGACCCGGGCTTGGTGTGTGCTGGATTCCATACGGAGCAGCTGGGTGGACAGCCGGTGGATTCATCTGGGGCCCTCCACCAGCTGAAGCTGGTGTCTCTTTGCTTTGAGTAGTTGATTGCGACTGGGTCAGAAAGCTCGTATTTGATGTGGACTTGGAAAGGTTCGTAGTGAAGCTCTCGAAAGCTCTCGAGGATGTCGGTGTTACAGGCGTAACTGGACTTGTCGGCTGGCTAGAGGACGGGTCGGTTTTATCCTCCCTCGTCCGTTTCTTCTTGAGGAATCCTAGAGTCGGCATATGTTATGATATATGGGGGGAAAGGAGGGTCCGGACCCTTGAGGAGGTCGCTGGATAAAAGGTCTAGCTAAGACTGCTCGACCGGGTGTTCTGCCGGCGATTGATGTACTGGACAAGCAACACAGCTGTGGAGGTAGCTGAAAAGCCTCGGAAGCGGTTGGGAAGTGCTCTTCGCGCGCACGAGGGAGGGAGGATAGGGCAGGGTAGGGGAGAGAAGTCGCGAGGCTGGAAGGAAGGTCGACTTAGGATTGGTGCATTCGGACAAGACAGCGCAATGCTCTTGGGGGGGCGAACCGCGGTATCACACGGCAGTCGAAAAGCAAGAGAGTTTTCAGCACAGTTGGTAGCAGCCGACTTAGGCAATGTGTGGCTTAAAGCCGACTCTTTCGGGTGGAATATGGTTATGTTCAAAGCAGGGCCTAAGCTGAGCGCTTTCAGTTACCTCGCAAGAAGGCTTGTTATACAAAGAGCTCAACTGTACGTAGTTACCAAGTCAATTGACTTGTAGGAGTTATAAACTACCGCAATACGCTTTCTCTGTAGAGGAGCCGACGCAAAGCCGTGTATGTGTGTGGGCGCAATCGCAAGTATGCGGTATGCAAGATTCGTAATGCAGATTCAAGATGGCAAGAGTAGACCACTGCAAGACGGCAAGGCTGCAAGCTTGGTATGGTATGTGCGGCGTATCAGTGGGATATATCGTCGCGCAAAAGAAGACTATGTCAACCGGTAGGAATTGGTACTTGGAGATGGTCGACGGTGGATTCGATGATGAGGAGAATGACGACAGGCACGCTGGTATTAGCGGGCTGCTGCGTAGGTAGCCGTAGCGGGGGACACAGAAGAGACTGGAGGGCGGGGGAGGACGAGATATTGGCCGGGCACTGTAAGTGAGTACCTATCTCGCCTATTAAGCTCGAGTGCTAAACTCCCACTACCTACCTAGGACCTAGGCACTGTGTTCCGGTGCCAAGCGCCACATCCACTATCCATGCAGCAGTGTCTCAGAGTCGTACAAGCCCCGTGGTATAAGTAGAGTTCTCTCGGTCAAGCAGCTCTACATATAGGAGCATACCTAGGGTAATAGGAGAGCTCCATGCAGTATTGGAGGGGGAGGGGGAGGAGATGCACAGTTAGGAGAGCATCGAAGATCATGGGAAACCCCAGAATCATATTTTTCAGCAAGGACAAGACGACGTCGAGACCATCTGGTGGCCCGAAAAGGTGGGGTTTTCGAGATCGCCCAGCCCTCCCACAACGTTCTGCAAGATTGGTTCTGCTCTATCCTACCAATAACCAGGTCGTCATGGGGGGATGTGACGCGGGCAAATCCATCCGTCCAGGTAGCTGTAGCCCAGGTCGTATGCGCCTGGCCCATCTCTGGGCCATACGGCTTTGGCACAAGGGTGTCATGAGCTCCTGACTAGGGCCGGGTCTTCAATATCATATCTTGATGATATGTGCACGAATCAGTCGGACAGCGCGTCTTCAATTCGCAGAGCGATTATTGATTAGAATATACTAAAAGTAGAGCGGAAAAAAAAGAAAAAAAAACAGATGGAGTATGGTCTTCCATCAGCATTTATCGTTGCCGTGGTTAATAATCGGATCTGTTAGAAAGTAAGCCTGCTGATACTACTATTCACCGACTTATATGAATCTTGGCGTGAGGTAGGGTTTCATCCATCGCCATTTCACGTCCGGCTTCGCCAGATCGCATCCGTGCTGAACAGGGTAGCATTGGTCGAGACAAGATACAAAGCCATTGGCAGGAATTTGGAGAAGCAATTATCTTTCTATAGATCTTCCCTGGGCCACTTATGCGGCAGATTAGGTGGCTATCATTCAGCTATGCAGGCTGATCCTTCTCAAGGCGTCGTAGGTGGAAAGCTGGCATATATCTTAACGGTATTTTCCAATCTAACCGAGGCTAGTTACCCTGACCCGCGCATGTAGACTTGGTGATTATGGCGTTCTAGCGTAGCAAGTCTGCTGTTGGTTCGTACTGCGACCTCTACGTAGGCGCCTACTATTAGGGAGGTTGTCGATTACCATCATGTCTCCAGGTGAACGACACAATGCGTCTTTGCGACCACGTATATACTAGGCCCCATGCTCAATCTTGTCAATATACTGTTGTTCTTAATCCAATTTCGATTAGGATTCAATTTGCCTCGTCATTCATAACTTATGCTATTTGAATCGTGCGTACTTGTTTTACATAGTTGGTTGACGCCTCCAAACTCATAACCCATAGTAGATCGTGATACATCACGAGAAACCGGATCCAATGTCTCCTTTTTGTGTTGTTGGTATATACGGCAGGCTTTTCCCTCTTCTACTCAATGCACACCATCACCAATCTCCTCGCCGCCTTTGGGTATAGTCTTTCCACTACGCCTAGAATCGATGGTTCTTCTTTTGGTTCGCCCGGAACGCAGTGTAACCGACATATCCGCCGCCGATGACTAGGAAGAATAGTATGATTTTGAAGAAGAACCATGTCCAGCTGCCACCACTCTGCTGCTTAGCGCCCTTGGTGTTGTTACCCCTGCCAGGCGTGGTGGGCCGGCTGGAAGAGCCACCTGTTATATAGAGGTTCTTGGCATCGATGGAGATGATGTCGTGGTTGTCACTCAGTTCGCCCGTTTCAGCACTGAAGCCAAGGTACGTGACGGAGGGGATCGTAGGCGGTTCGTTGGTCTCGAAGCACAACTGCCATTCATCTTCCGCCTTGTACATGAGCTCGAGCTTCAAGGACTTGTCCTGGAAATAGGTCAAGCGCAACTTAGTCGGAGTCTTGGAGTTACGAAGACCTCGGGCGGAACAACCAGCGAACTCCTGGTCCTTTCCATCGTTATCCTTGTTGTAGCCCGTCTTGCCGTCGCCGACCATGGCCATTACATATGGGAAAACAGTGCCGGGTCGATTGTTCTTATAGGTGTCGAAGAAAATGCCGAGCCCTTCGAAATAGTCTTTATGGCCAAATACTGGTCCGATTTCGCCTCGCTCCTTGGTGAGCCACATGGCAAAGCCATCGCCAAACAAGGAGTTCTTGCCGTGGATCTTGAACTCAACCTCGATCTCCCAATTCGTCGCAGTCAGGGGCACCCGAGAGAATAGCCAACCGTTTTGTGAGGGGCGCTCGGAAGATAGACGAACATATCTGTAAGGCAACGATCAGTATCCGAACCGATTCTCTCCTTTCTGCGTTATGCATCGAAGGTTATGACATACGAATCTGTTCGGATAATGGTGTCACCACCAAAATCGTACCAGCGACTTGCCATATCAGAGTCGAGATAGGGTTGCTTTAAAGAATGGGTTCGCAGCTGTAGAGTCATAGCTGGTTAGGAAAGGCGTAAAGGATCTTATGTGTACGACGCAAACAGACCTGGATACTCCGAACATTTCCATCGTCGCCGCGCTCGACAGCAGCCCATGCTGTTGCTGCCAGCCAAAGTGCTGACAAGACTCGAAACAGCATTTTGTCTCGACCCTCAAAGTCGCAAGCTAGAAGGAAATCGCAGGACGTAACAGGAGATCAGACGAAGATATTAAGAGGAGAATCAAGAAAAGAACAAATGGAAGAGACCTGAGCTCTCAAACAGTATAGAGGCACAAGGGCCAAGTGGTAGTATTTAGTCTTGTGTACAGGTTATGGCCGCTGGGCCAATTCAGTGAAGATGTTCACTCTTTCTGCATAATCGTATGGGACAACCCGTTGGCTGATAGCTGGCCTTTCCACCTTATCCTCTTTACCAGGCTAGAATCTGGGGTTCTTTGCCCAATGACAGAGCGTGCTCACAGGTAAGCTACCCCTGTCTAGCACTGCTGAGTGTTGCAATTCTAGCCCTGATGCGTAAGCCACAAAGGAGTGCACGCCCTCACGCCACCATTAACACACTCGCTGTGGCTTAACGTCTAATGACTTTTAATACCTACATGAGCAGCATGCTGCACGACGTCAGAGACCCAACTAACATTCAAGCCAAGACAATTCCATTTCGGCGGCCCGTCCAACTAGCTTATCATTTACAACATCCGGATTGCGCATCGCAAACTCACAGTCCGATCTATCGCAACAAAGCTATATCTTTCCCTCCTTTTCTTTTCTGCCCTTATCACCGTCTACTCCTTGATGGGTGATACTCAGATGTCAAGATGCTGCTGATAGCAAGCACTCAGTCGCCTGTAGGCTCCATTATCTTCGCATGCATCGCCCTGATCGTCCTATCGATCGTAGTTCTCCTTATTTTAAGGCGCTACCTACCTCTACGAACAACGCCCGCCTATCTTCTAGTACCCGTCTTCTTCGGACTATGGCTCCCTGCGAGTATAGTGTTGTTGGTTCCGATTGATCTTGCATCCAACGCGAGTCCTGATGATGAGGCTATCAAGGGGATTTGGCTCCCCTACCGGGCCCTATTGGTGTCGTGGAGGATATCATACTGGCTCACATTTGTCTTGACATGGTGCGTCGCGTTACGTCAACTGCCTTTTTATAGCCAGTTTGATACTGACTTGATACCCCCTCAGGTTTATCTTCCCTGTCTTTGCCGAATATTCCGATGCTGGTTATCGAGAACCCAAAGACCGACTTATCTACTCTCTGCACCAAAATGCCCAGTATTATGCCATCGTACTTGGATCGGGCATTCTTGGGCTAGTGTACTTTTTTATATCGTACGGCGCATCTTTCACGTCACTGAAGGGCTTAATCATGGCGCTCGCTTACTGCTGGGGTCTGATTCTGTCTATATATCTGATGGGACACGGCTTGGTGGCCATCCCGCGAAATCTTATTAGAAATGCGAGCGCAAGTGGACGACTCAGACGATTGCAATCGAGAGCTCCCAAGCTGTACGAGAAGATGGAAGATGCCATTCTCAATCTAGAAGATCTAGAATTTCAGGTGTCCGAGCTCAGTAAACGGAAGACGGGTAGTGCCAGGAATTTCCAGGACTGGATCGAAGAGCTTTCAGACATGTGCAACATTCCCGAGACGCGACCCATAATTGCGATCCCCCGCGAAAACGACAGCCGTATTGTTCCCACAGTCATTACTGAGAAGTACTTGGCAAATTTGACTCGACAGCTTGTCCGCGCAAGGCATGCAAAGTCTCGATATGTTGACGAGTGGGACCGTTTGCTTCATGTTGCGTCAAGAACACAAGCTATTCTAGATTCATCTGCGTCGAAAAGGCTTGAATTTGGTGCGGCCTCTCCATCTTCGTCGATGCTAGAGAGATTCTCCATTCTCACCCCTCATACTCGATATCTACTACATCGGCAAATCATACCCTATCTTCGCATCTTCCTCGGAGGCTTTCTTGCGATAGCCTCAATATGCATCACCTGGTCAGAATTGGTGAAGGGGGCTTTTCCATCGTTATCCGTAATTCGATTTACGGTCGTTCACCACTGGACCGGAGATAGCGGCCGAGTTGGATTTGCCGGCCAAGTAATTGCTGCACTGTGGATATTGTACATGTGCGCAGCAGCCTTACATACGGTGACCGAAATCAAAGTGTGGCGTGGGCGTGCTTTAGTTAAACGCAATACGGCTCATGAGTCCGCGTTTTGGTATGCTGGCCAAGTTGCGAAGCTCAGTGTTCCGCTTTCATATAATTTCATCACTTTCTTATCCCCCCAAATATACATGAAAACTGTCTTCTACGATCTACTTGGCCAGTACATAAACCTGACACCCCTTGGAGACTGGTTTGACAACTTGTTTCCCATACTCGTTTTACTACCTGTCCTTGCAACACTGTTTGGACTGTACGGCAAGGTGAAGCGTTTCTTTGGATTTGGTGTAGATATAGTTGATGACGAGGAGAACGAAAGTTCAGTAGGCTATGGAACAGGGTCCTGGCGTGAAGGCCGGGTGTTGATCGAGCGCGAACTCAACGGAACATCAATCTCACGACGACTGGATGAGGCAGCATCGCGTGCAGGTACAGGCTCGGGCCGGGCACAACCCATTCTAACGGTGCCATCAACAAGAACTGAGGGTACTAGAACTCCCTTTGCCACGTCGCCTTCACAACATGATCTCCCCGCGCGAACCACAGCTCGAGGGCGCCAAACGACAGCTGAGCCTACGGAACCTGAGGACGACAACTTCTTTGCCAATTTAGGTCACCGGTTCAAGAATACAATAGACACCATCGATACGCCAAAATGGCTGCAGGAAATTGGTGATGGCTTCAAGAAACCGAAGTGGATGGGAGGCGATGATAATGAAGCTGGCGGCAGCGGCGGCAGCAGCAGTGCGGGAGACTCGGATATACGGAGATGGTTCGGAGGTGATGGAAGGATAAGGCTTTGATACCACTTTACATTGTAGATTTGGAACACGTATAGAACGTGTGTTACTACCCCCGTACATACTTCTTAATAATAATCACCAGTACAATAATGTCCTGTTAAGACCGGGCACGTTTCCCTGCTGCTAAAATAATCGCAGGTAGCACTCGTTAGTAGCCTATGTGCTGTTCGCAACGGCTAACAGATGCAAGGAATGACAGGTTTGTATATATGTAATGGAGGAATACCACAGACAAATTAGCGTTAAATGAGACTAGTATATGAAGGCAAGGGCTGGGCACAAACCGTTAAGGCAGAACGAAACCAAAAACTAGTCTCAACAGCTACTATTTAGGGCCGGGCTACAGACTCCGGGTAGTAATTTCAATACGGACCACCACGGTCTTGCTATTGCGCGTCTGCAGCCGAGCTTGAATACCTTCGATTGGTGGCCTACTGAGGGCAAACTGTAACTATATGCGATATTCGTACGGCTCGGTACGGTTTTCCTTTTCTTTTTCTCTTCCCTTTTTTTTTCCGTGGACTTCCCGAGAATCGGGGGGAAGGGGTGATATAGTATATTTAGGTAGCTTATTACGCCAGGGGAACGCGTTTTACTCATATTGGTAATGTGTCATATCTACCTGTGAGATATACGCGTCGGTCCGATTGTTACGATTATTAAACGACGGCATGCGTGGCCATGAAATTGGGCACTAAGGGGGTGTATTGGACGATTAGAACTAGCCTTTAGATTCGATTTCTCTTTCTCGGTCTAACTGCGCTTCTAATCTGTACAGATTCACGGCGGACGAGGGTGTCTGCAGGATCAAGAGTGCTACAAGCTCAGTGCTCGGATTACCAGGATACAAAGATGTCGTGTAAGGCAAAACCTTCCGCCTACCAGGTCCGTTGGCTTCACGAGCCTTTGCTAGATCAGATGAGGCGAAAAGGATCGAACATGTTAGATACTAGCCTCATCAATATGTTGCCACCGGCGGCTGCACATAGTTAACAATTGCCAGCACCAGAAAGGGGCTCTAGATTTCGAGAGAAGTCGTAGGTACACCGTTGTCACTCAGAATCTGCTATGGTGCGTCATGTCAAACATGTGTGTCACTAATCTTACTCTGACTGGTGGATTCACCGAGGTAACAAATCACAAACACAAAAAGTAAGAACGAGCCATCCCGAGTTACAAGGGCACTCAAATCTAGGAGTTAATCCTTTTATTATGCGAGGTCTATTCTCGAGGTTTTCCTCCATCATTATTGCATGATCCCAGATGCAACTAGGAAAACTAGGTACACAAACAGTGAACCAGCCAGGCAGTCAATTAGGCCTGTCAATTCCTTCCCTGTGCAATGCAAGTCCGTATTATTCCTACACCGTTTTCAGTCCGTCATCATGTACCAAGTCGTGTTGTGCAGAGAAGCAGTATTGCCGTGTCGTAAAAGTATGGTGCGAGAAAACAAGACCATGCGGAGATGGACTATAAGTAGACCAGGACCGATTTCTGGATAACACCAAAGAGGAAAGGCAGTCAATTGTCGATGATGAGGCCGAAGAGGAAAAGTGCGGGTGCGGGTTTATCGATGATCTCCCTTTCGTATCCCTTCTTCACCTGGTAACTTCCTTCACTACGTAGAGTAGCTATCCATCCATCAATCCATCTCCACAAACATTTCCGTAACCCCCAAAGAGCCTTGTAGAATATCTCAGACCAACTTAGATATGCTGGACCATTGCGACAACAGCCGCGCCACCGAATAGCGCGCCCATGCCAACGGCACCGGTGGCAGCAGCTCCAGACTGGATAGTGCTAGAAGCTGCGTGAGTAGTCTGGGAGCCAGACTGAGTGGCGGTACTCTCGGTGCTGGAGCCCATATCCATGGTCATGGTAGTGGTCTCGCTCTCGGTCTCGGAAACACTAGTGGTGACAGGAGTGGCAACAGTGGTCTCACTACCAGAAGCAGTGGGAGTCGAGGCGCCACCAGTGGGAGGGGTGGGAGTGGCTGAGGTCTCGGTGAGCAGGGCACCAGTGGTGAACTCAGAGGGCACAACGACGGACGTGGAAGACACGCCAACACCACCACTACCGTAAGGAGTGGCGGCAGTCTCGGTGCTGGAGCCCATATTCATGGTCATGGTCTCGCTCTCGGTCACGGTCTCAGTGGTGCTGGGCATGACTGCAGACACGGGAACAGTCTCGGTCACGGTGATAGTGCTCAGAGCGCAGGAGCAATCCCCCTCGTTCTTCTTGGCGAAGTCGAAGAAGGCCTGGGGAAGGCCAAGGTCAGTTTCAGGACATAGTGCTGGAGGTTTATAAAAAAGAATCTACTAGAGGGAGTCGAGGTTTAATCTGAGGTTGCGAGGTGGTATTAAGATGTAGGAAAGGGTAGATAGATGATGATAGTATCTTTGGGTAAGGCGGGGCGTGATTTGATGGAAGCAAAGCCAATGGAGAAAAACAAGCTTACCATGCCAAGAGTGGCGAAGATGAGAACGGTAACAGCCTTGAATACCTGCATCGTGACGATCGGTGTATGCTGATTTAGATGTTATTAGAGTAAAGCAGGGGTTTCGTTGTACGAATACAAGAAGAGTGCGAGATGCTCGGAACAAGTGAGGTTCGGTGATGACGAGAGATTTTGGGTGATGTATGTGTGGAAGAGAGGAAGAGAAGAGTGTGTTTGCTAACTGGGCGAGGTCTATTTGTGGGCGGTTGTAGGGTTGAGTTGCGTTGCTGGTCAACGGTGGTGATTGTAATGCTTCGCAGAGAAATTGCAGCAACGTCCAGAATGACCGTCTAAATCAAGCAAACAAGCTCGCACTTATCGTCTATTTGCCAGGGAGATTGCTATTGTTTCCCCAGAACACTGTGCTCGATCAGCCTCTGCCAGGCTGACCAAGGCACACAGATCTATAACCTTGAAAGTGTCCTTGGGTACGTATATGTACGTACCGATGATTCATCGACGCGTATTGGCTTGGTTCGTTGACAGTGGTTATTGTACATATTAATTCCCTGCTGTGCCATTGTGACAAAACCACAGATCTGATGTTCATCCATTTTCGGCCCAATATGTACACGCTACTGTCACTACCCGTCTTCGGAAACACCAGATGAGTTTCGGGCCAATGAACGTGTTTACCATGTGACCATCAAGCATTTTATAGTAATTCTGTACATTCCACCGTGCCACGTTGATCTATGCTGTTCCTAACATATCATCCTATTTCGTAACAGTCATCCCATACACTGCAGGTGCATACGTGCGTGTCTCGTAAATCACTGTGATTTTACTAGCTGTGAATTATTAGCTAAAGTTAGTTGTCAGATGGTATTTCTTATGTAATGCTTCAGTCATATTTGAATTATCCATCTTATGAAGCCCTCATAGCTGTGCTGGCCTTCTACAATCCAACTGTAGCATCACCCTTACACCGCCCTAGGTATCCATCCTAGGCTTTTACGTGTCATAGGAACTCACAACATCTACAGAGAAGATAACATGTTCACTTGACCCTCTTCCAAAGACCAGGGGCTTGTGGCATGGTAATCCCATTTACTGTAATCTCGCGATCCCATAGGTGTAACACGTTCGTTTTTCCGAGAACCCCTATACTAAGTTACTAATCATTAGCTATTATAGCAAGATGATAACCCATGTTGATATATTTAAGGACTGTTTCTTCGGTGACGCATCGATATACAACTTGGCCGCATAGCTTATGTACAAACGCTCCAGCGCTTCAGCTGGAGTTCATGATCGGGACAATACCTAGAATACTACACGCCATTGGTATTGTTATAAGAATGGGTGAAAATAATTAGAGGTCGGATCGCTAAGAGGCTAAGAGTATTGTGCGTACCATAGTAAACGTACTATCCACTTACAAACGCCTCGACTAACTCCGAGTAGGGACATTGTGTCATAGTTCTCTCTCCAGACGAAGATTAGACGACGCGCATGTAACAATAATTATACTTTCCAAGAGAAGTAGCACCATCTAATCACCATTATAAGCTACTTTACTTCGGCTATCGTTGAGGTCTGTTATTGTTAATACAGTGGCAAGATTACGAAGCATATGAGCTACGTCTTAATCTACGACACCTCAATAACACGATTAAAAGCTCGAACTGTATTTCAGGAAGCGTCAAAGATGAAATGTGTAGTAGGCTTAGGAGGAGGGCAGGTATGCATACTAGAAGGCGTCGATTCGAGAGTCTAGTGCCTATACCTGTGGGAATTGGTGGTAGGAAGAGGTCGTTTGTTCGGGATCAGAATCATCAGAATCGCCGACAGGGTCTCTTGAACCTAGACTTATGCTATGTCCATCCATTGATTTTCTATCATACTAGGCCACGTAAGATCAATTTTGGGGGTCGACTTGCGGGATAGCATTAGGCTGATAGCACTGCAAGGATTGCTCCTTCAGCAGAAATCGTATCACCGATCGACGTGGATGTAGATGATTTATAGGAAGGGGCAAAGTTCGGCGGAACGAGAGGAGGTTCATGTCCCATTGATCGTTGGATCCGTAGTAGGAAGGTGTTTGGACTGCATATACTACGGTACTCGATTGTAGCTCCTCTTCTGTAGGAGTTCTCTCAAAGTAGCCATCTAGGTGATGGCTGTTATTAGGAGTGTTCCTAAATTGACTGGCATTTTGATCAAGAGGGGGTGTATTTCTTTATCTAACCAACTCCATTCTTGTGCTACCCGACACGACCGTCCAACAGCTTCGAGGTCCACAGGCCGAGGTAACCAGACATATACCTCGATAACTTGTGTATCTTAATACTACCTGATACTACCTAATACGTGAGCGCATATTGCAATACGAATGTCCCTTCTCCCAACAACCATTCTGACTAACTACTCGAATTACTGTGCATACAAGTGTTTTCGATGGAAGTAGATAAGGATCGCGTTTTCCTTATAAGTAAAGTAACTCTAGGATAGTATTTTTTTGCATTTATTTTCATTGCTTTCCCAAGGTTGGTCAAATTAAATGTAGGAGGTCTAACTGTACCTCGTATCGCTTTTTCCTAACCTCAAAGCCTTGTACTTTGGGGAATAGGGGGTTGGCTATAACACCTGTGGCGTGCGCACCCTGATGTTTGTATTTAACTCTTTGATATCTACGGAAACGACCAGGTATTTCTGAAGTTCTTATTGCAGCTCTTAGCTAGGTTCTAAGACCAGAATCTTGTGTTGTTGGTTTACTCTAAAACTGGGACAAAGGAGCGCGTCGCCGTGTTTCCCTGCCCCAACAGTAATCACTCAACATCCCACGGTCCTAACCCAGAGTCTTTGTCAATGACATGTATAATATTCACCAATTCAAAATGATGCAGGTCATCTCACTGCAGTCATGCCATCTGGATTGTCTGTTACTAGCGAAGTCCTATAAAGCACAATCATTTTCACCATGGGCATGGATGAGAGGCGTAAGGGCTGCACTATAGAGGTACCGCGGCCTAAGTCGACACTTGACTGGCGACAACGCCCAAATACCTGCTCGAATAATGAAAAATCTTACCAGAATCTCACCCTTTACCCCCATCCCCGCAAAAAGCTTCTCGGCGCCATTCTATCCTCCATTAGCCTTGAGAAGCTGCCCACTGTCGAACCACTTCCTTGGATCCTGCATTTCAATTTTGTTGATCCAGTCTATGAAGATTCAGCGGGGACTGGGATCATGCGAGCGTCATTGCGGGCAGTGCTTAGTGGTCGTACGGCTCGAGTGTCCATGCCTACACATGTGTGCTACGCCGTTGATCTCATCTTGACGTCGCACCGTATGCCGCTTTCGTCAGGAGACAATGTCAAAACTTCTATGAACGAGGATTCGCCGCAGGTGTACTGTTGGCTTCATGAAATGGAGATAAGACCCGGCGTGAGTTTTGGCGAGGCTATCGATATCATCCTCGGCTATAGGCTCCATCATTTCGCAGCCGTCAGATTCGTTGGCAGTAAGGATAGCATAATGCATGGCGAGGATTTATTGTTAGTAGCTGTGCTAGAACAATCGGTCGCGGTATCTAGTAGCTAACAGCTTCTAGCATTCAAATGCTATTCCTGCTGCATGGCTGGAATATATTAGAACCTGTATCGAACGAACGCATGAGATCGATATACCAAAACGTACGCCAGAGTTCGATTGATTCTAGGCAGGTCAGTGTGCTATCAGATCAGATGTCTGCCGAGCGCCGCCGGATGGCAAATTGTGGGCTTTGGGATGTGAAGTTCCAAAGAAAAGACTACAATCCAGGGAGGGATACGAGGAATTTTCCATTTTTGAAGCTAAACAAAAACGACTATTCGGAGGGAGGACAGAGGTATTCATATGTTTCGGCTTGATCAGGTAGGCCACAGCGCTATGGTGGCAGAAAGCCGACTATAGCAAAGTCTGATTCGAATTGATATAACTTTGTACCAGCTCACGCACATAAGGGCTATTGTGCTGCTTTTGAAGACCGAACAGGCCCTTCTGGAGCCTTCTGACACGGTTTAATTTGAGTTGATAGCGCAACCGCGCGCTGTTGATTTCATTTCCGCAATTTAATAACTGCAATGGCTTAACGTCTTCAGTAGTAACACTGCTTGTTATCGCTTTCTTGTCGTCCACGTCCCGACGTAGACTAATCTGAGTCTACGGCGGAACGGCCCTCCCGGGAGTACCCACGCACTCTTTTAAATGTCCTTATTGTAAGGTGATATCCCTTTCTTCAGTTCACGAACAATTTCTGCCGCTTCCTGAGTGCTTTTGGTCTCGAAGTCATACCGCTTGCTTTCTGAGTCCCGAAATACTAGTAGCTATATCATTCGGTAAGCAAACAGATAATCAAAGAGCGCATACCGATCTCGGACTTCATACCTTGAAATTATTGGGATGACGACGTGACACGCTACAACCAATCACATGACTGAAGTGGACGGTGGTAGTTTTGCCACCCTCGCGAGTTACTTTCCCCCCAGAAGACGGCATGATGTAAACATACTCGCCGTCTATAGCAATAATTCTTTCATTCAAGCCAACGAACCTCATGGGTTGTTTTCGCCAGACAACGTACTTCTTATAGGTCACTTTATTGCCACTACCAGCTTCATCTGCCATCGTAGCTTCCTGGGCTAAAGGATGAGCCGTCATGACCTTTTTCTTTCCTTTCTGTGGTATTGGGTTGTCCCATATATGCGATTTGGGGGAAGAGCTACTAGGAGAACCCGTAATGGTTAGTGGACCATCAGTCGCGAATCGACGACGGTGGAGTTCGAGATCCGTGACGTTGCCAATGGATGATACAGCCCGGTCTACATAGGCCACTGCACCGGAACCGGGGAGCTTCAGCACATGAGTATGCTTATCTAGTTGTCTTTTATGGCAAACTAGATCAAGAACCTCAGCGAAGTACATGTCTGTTGTCACATCTAGAGTCACCATCTGTCCAGGCGCAACGTCAGAAGAGAGGATGTGAATCCTTAGGAGCTTCCTTTGTCCTCTAGTGGCCGTTGGAGTGCTCGTGGGCGCCGCTGGTTTATCGGCCAAAGGCGTGTCCACTCGGTAAGTAGTCGTAATGATGGGGTTTGAACGGGCCTGCGACATCACAGCCAAGGTGGATAAGGGTTGAGGCGTATTCTTCGGGGTGATGTCATCCTCCGGCTCTTCTGCTACTACTTCCTGTTGTTCAAATTGGGGTGTCTGTATTCGATTCTCGGCGAACCCAGCTTCCGAGGCTTGTACCAAGGCGAAATCATCAAACGTCTTCGATGCTGATCGTGACCTGGCCGCTCGATTATTGGCCGTCGTAAATGAATTAACAGGTCTCTTCCGATCTAGCGGCTCAAAATCATCGTCTACTTCACCGCCTTCTTCAACCATTCGCAATGTCCACCAGTTCACATTTAACTTGTTTGCGGGTATGGGAGGTTCGCGCTTCTCGGCGTGGTATCGCCACAAACTTAAGCCGATCAGCTCTGCCACTGTTACTGGCCGTAATGGCCCGTCTGCATCCTGAATATTCCGTCTGATCAATACCTCAAAAGGCGTCTCTGGATTTTTAGAAAATGGGGCATAAATTCGCAACCGTAACGGATCAGGATCACCCTGACCTGATAGGGAGGCGAACTGATCGAATGGCATCACTGGTTTGGTATTTTTCGCTTTGAATGCGTCTGATAGCAGGCTCCGAGGTTGGACGACACTTATGGGCCGAATGGTGCTCATTGGTCGAGGGGGTGGCAAGGCATGAAGCAACTGCGGCTCCGGTGGAACAGGAACCCTTCGAATAGTAGATTGCCTTAGCAACTGCTTCGGTACAGTACCAACAACTTGCTGACCAGGGGAGGCGCCAACAACAGGGGCATCAACGGTGTCGAGGATTGAAGTTGAATCAACACTTTCAACAAAGGCAGAAGACGTATCCGATAAGTCGGAGTCTTCCTCCTCAGCTAACAACTGGCTATCCTTCCGCCCAATGCCTTGAGTTGGCTCATCGCTAGATTTTGATTGTGACCTCGTTGTTCGTGTTGCTGCCTTCACTGCCTCCTTGTTTTTCCGGTACCCAGATGCGTCAAACTCGTTTTCGGACGAGAACTCACTGCTAGTGACGGTGTCTCGCCGTGCGCGTTCCTTGACGACTTCCAAAGCAGACTGTGACCCACGCCTTGCCCCAGGAGCCTGGCGTGGAGACACCATCGTGGTCGTCTGGCGTAAATTGGAGGACTGGATGGGAGAGGAGCCTGCGCGACTACGGACGGGCATCTTAGCAAATCTTATTTGCTGAGCGGCTCGTTGGTCGGCATCATCATCACTCTCATCACTTAGGTCACTACTGTCATCTTCTTCCATCTGTTCCCGCCGTCGTTCTCTGCGGCGCTTGATTGCACTGCCAGGTCCTAGGGTATCACCCCCACCGCCCGTTAACATGCCCCCTTCCTCTCCTTCATCTTCTAGGGTCAACCCTGTCGACCGAGGCGCAGCTTGAAAGTACTCGGAGGCAACCGCCGTAGGTATGGGAGGAGAATGTGTTCGTTTGATGTGGGCAGGGTTAGATCGCCAGCCAGCGGCTTTGAAAGGGGCAGTATTAAGGAAACTATCGTTGATGGTGATAAGTCGCTCGCCGACGCCGTCTGCGACTTCAGTGAGGTAGCTGGTTCGCAATTGGTACGAGACTAGACTTGAATAAGGCGCAAAGTCAGCATTCGTACTCATTAGAAGATCAGTAGATGAGTGAAAGGGGGTGTGTTGCATACTCCTCTATCTGTATCAGCGACATTGTGAAGGTGGATAACAAATACGATAGCCACCAAGCAGATAGAGATACTAGTTTACATGGCCTTAGAGAAGCCCATGATACCAAGAGTTTCGGTCTTGCTGTTTTCCACCGTGTGTGCAACACACGACATGACTTCGGGTGTTGTAGTCCACGTCAACTTCCGCGCTCAGCCTTGCAGAATGAGATATGGAGATGGGGTTGAGGTTAGGCGGTTTCAGCCATTTACCCATGTTCCCTTAGTGAGGACGCTAGAGCATGCCGATCTGCGGGGAACTGACACAGTAGCGCCTAGTGGGGAACTACAGGGTATCGGGTTAGCTGACGGCTACAGTAGGTAATAGCAGGACGCTTAAAAGAGCTTTACCAAAGATGTTCTCTGCAGATAATTAGATATGCTCTGTCTACTCATCCCACATGTACTGAGCTGGTATTTAAGGAAATGGAATACGAGGCCATTATCTGATACTATTATCGGTCATTGAGGTTATAACTCGCAGGAAAATGGATTACTGAAGATTATTTTCCTCGAAACTCATAGCACTATTGTAGAAATGGGATTTACAGCTTGCTTGACGAATTAGATTAGCGAAGTTGAACAATGGACAAGCTATTCTGCTGGCTGCAGATGCTGTCCAGGCTCCAAAGTTAGCTGAGCCACAAAACATCATCCCCGCCACAGGAGCTCTTAGTCCACAAGCCACAGCCCCTACATCATTCTAAACCATTGCCAGCAGAATTTCAAAGCTCGTATATCTCCAGGATACAACGTCATAACTGCCAGTATGGGACTTGTCGACTATTCTGACTCGGAGTCCGAGCCCGAAGTTACCACAAAACCCGTGCCAACTGCACCAGTTGACGGAGGAAGCAAGAAGTCATTCCAGAAAGTCGTTGATCGCTCGAAGCCAGGCAAGGTCCTAGTCAACCTCCCAAGAAGCTCAGGGCAAGACGACAGCAAGACTGCAACGAACGGAGACGAGCCCCCCGCCAAACGCGCACGAACCACAAAGGGGGGGGCCTTCAGTGGCTTCAACTCGTTCCTCCCAGCGCCGAAGAATGCTGCTAAGTCAGCAGCTGCGGCCGCTAAGAGCAGCGGCAGCAATGAGAAGAATGTACCACGGCCAGGTGTAAACTTAAAGACGGGGGCGGCACCAGGCTTCAGTAGGGACGCTGATGGCGATGATGGTGACAGCCTTGATGTAAATGCAGAGCAAACATCGGGCGGTGGCATGGGTCTTCCTGCGCCCAAGTCACACCAGCCAACAATACCAGCAGGACAGAAGCCAGCGGACGAGGTTAAGCTAGTAGGCAAGCCACTGATGTTCAAACCTCTCTCCGTATCGAGAAACCCGTCCAAAAAGATCACCGCAAAATCTACCACGTCCACTACGACCCCGAAGAACACTACGGTGCCAGCACTAGCGACCCAAACCAGCCAGATCATAGAGTCCAAAATAGAGCCGCCGCCAAAGAAGAAGATATCACTCTTCTCTATATCCGACGAGACCCCCGAAGAACCCGAGACTGCAGGCGAGAGTAACGGAGTCTACGAACCTCTATTCGGCACCGAAGAGACGTCCGAGCCGTCAACAGCCGATGCCTTCGCAGCGTACGACGCGCAATACAGCTCCTACACAACCCCACCCCAAGCCACAACAGTCTCTAGCGCATCCGGCATAGCGTCCAACTCTCTTGACAGCATAGCTAGCGATATGAACTTATCAGCCGCTGCGCGTCGTGAACTCTTCGGACGACGAGGTGCCCTAAGCACCGACATGGCCGCCGCCAAGGTGATCAACTTCGACACGGAGCGCGAGTACGCGCACAACGAGGTGCTGCGGGCGAGCGGCGAGCAGCAGATCCACAACCCGTTGCGCGCGATCGCTCCGGGCAAGCACAGCCTGAAGCAGCTTGTCGATCAAGTCCAAAACCAGCGCGATGCGCTCGAGGAGAGCTTCGCCAAGGGGAGAGCCAAGCAGAGCGAAGCTGGGTCGCGTTACGGATGGCGTTGATAACCACGACCAACAGCTCGAACCTCTCAACGAGTATCATATTGTTGTAAAAGAAAATCCTCTAAGAATATTGCATGGCACCAGAAAGCGTCAAGGTTGGCCAAGTTCTGTCATGTTTGTTTCGGTTACAGTTGGGTGATCATTATCAATTTTGCTATATACATATCTCACAACCTTCACAAACCCTCAATGTTTAGGGATATTCTTGGCTGTCTAGGGTAACCACCTCTATATCCATGCAGTTGATTGCTCAACAAGTTTCTACCGCCGCTGTCCGCCCCTGGGTCCAAGTATCGCCCTTGAACAGAAATCCCCATTCGCCTCGTGTGATAGGCGAAATGTCTTCATACCCATTTGGAGTCGTAGGACCCAGCCGCTGTGACTGCCTATTATCAACCGGCGACAGTAACTCGTCGATTGATGCGCCCAGCGCGTTCCCGTTTGGCCAAAACATAGACGGCCGCAGGGGCCCATCCCTAAGCGGATGCGCTGTGCGGTCACCGTCTTCCTCATCATAATAGCCGCTATGCTTTGTCGCAATTTCCAGGCCATCAATACTGATCTCCAATTTTTCGACGTCGCTCCGTCTCTCTTTGTTGGTATCATTATCGGCATCTAACAAGCTAGATTTTGTGTCTGTGGTTGCTTTTCTGCCCGCCACCATAACCTGGGGCACGGCTTTTGGCTTCGGTCTAACGACCCGAGGAGTTGTAGGGACATTGGTGTTCAGCTTGAGGACTGGTGTCGTCTGGGTCTTTGGCGTTGGCGGCGTTCTAATCTTAACATGGCCAATACGCTTCGCGTTAGCTTCCTGTTCCCGTTCGCGCCACTCATTGGTGACTGCGGCTGGAACCTCAAAAGGTCCTCGCCGCTCTGGTCCACCGTATGCACGCCTGTACATTTGCTCGACGTCGGCTAAGGCCGTCGAACTTACCCCCATCCAACAAAAGTTGCGGTACAGATCTGCCTTCAGGACGGGCCGGTCGCTGTTTGCTAAGACTAAGCGGCGCAGTGAGTCGACCGCGTCTTCCAAGCGCGAACTGTCTGCTGTTGTAGATGGGGATGTTGGTGGCAATGAGTTGATGGGATGGTTTGATAGTCCCGGTGATCTTAACGGTGTTAATATTGTGGGATTCGGCGTGAAGATCGACCTTGCATAAGTTGCCAGCGCCGCCTTGAAGCTATATAGCCTGTCCAGCCCCAACAGCGTCAACCCCTCTGATGAGAACAAAACTTCATTTTGCAGGATGCTCCGCCGAACGAGATCAGCATTTAGCCCACATGCCGACGCGGTCGTGATCGCTGGTAGCCCGCCGGCCTCAATGTGAAACTTGCGCTCTGCCTTGGCGATCGTCGCGCGTAATGTCTTTTCATCCTTCAGCGAGAGCGATGACGTAGAGAGCAGCCGAATTCCGAAAGACTCGGTACTCTGAAACGCGTGGGATGTGGCGCATGAGGAGGAGGCTGTTACAGTCGTGGCAATGCTTGAGGGCGTGTGAGGAGTTACAGGCGTTGAAGGCAGCGGACTCCCTGGCGTAAGAGGTAGGATCCAGCGACGAGGACTAGCTATAGGCTCCGCCGATGGCGGTGGAAAGGTGGGAGATGCCCATGCTGTGGGGCCAATTTCGGATGAGGATGAGGAGGATGATGATGACGATGTGGAGGTTGAGTTGGATGAAGCAAGGGAGTTGCCTGTGCCTCTTCGCACCAGCTGTCGCAGCCCAGAGACCGGATACGTGAAACGGGACGGTGAGGCGAAGCCCGCTACCAAGTGCTCGGGTGTTTGTGGGGGCGAGGCTGGTGTCGCGCAATGCGGTGTGTTCGGTAATTGATAGTCATTTCTCACGACAATGAGAGTGATGTGTAATGATTTGCGCGCGAGCCGTTTCGATGCGTATTCGAGTGCTCCCGTCACGTAAGAGGGTAGATGGTGTGCCTCCAAAATCGATCTTCCGGCTTCGAGGGGCGACGATATGCGGTCCTTTGAGAGCGACATGATGGGCCGCAGGGACTTAGTTCAGTCGGCAGCAGTAGAAAGTCGAAAGAGACAAGAGTGGGCAGTGTATGCGGATGCAAAGTCAAGCCTCTCTGAATAGCACTCGGTTTACTGTCCTTCCGTGTCGTGAGGTGGAATCAGACCATGAAGCAGACCACGGACCTGGGGCTGTGGACAGATAGATATATCTAAAATGGTCAACGCTGCGATGCGATGCGGTGCAATGCAATATAATCGAGAGCCTCGGAGGCCAAGTGATGGAATCTTGAAACGAAGTTCCAAAAGTGGAAGTCTAAACATAAGACCCCTGAAACGAGATCTACAAGACAGATCACGTACAGACGACTACGTAATTATAGTAAGGAATGAGTAGTATGGGGGGAAAGGCAGACAAATATAGTTGGGCGGCTAGCAGATACATGGAGATGCATGAGGATAATCACAAGTCAGCTCAAGGACGTGAAACATGGAAATCATGAAACGGGACGACGCATGGGGAAGGAATAAAGAAAAGAAACAATTTCGGCTTAGATGATGATGCTATAGTTGTGTGTGTGTAAGTATGTTGGTATGTATTGTATGTAGGTACTGTAAATGCACCCCTGCCAGGCCGAGTCAGCGTCCGGGAGGGTGGGTGTTCGTGGGGGAAGGCTTGGCTGGTTGTGATGTGATGGTTGTTTAATGCGCGGGCACTGGCGTCTGGTTTCAACGCTTCCTCGCTTTAAGAGCTGTTTCTATATTCGGCGAGCTGGTGCCTTGGCGTGGCCATGTCATGTCCTACAAGATTACACTGGACGAGGGAATCCCGCCTGTCCTGCTCTCTCACCTGGCGATCCCCCTAAGATCAGAGAACGGGGCAAGAGTATGTGCGCACCGGATTTGAAGTTGGGTACCGCTCACAACTCTGCATTTAGAACCGCGAATAATAGCGTTTGTGGGTGTTGTGATTCGGGAGATGCTTGTGGGTGCAGGCCGCATGCAGATCACCCACATGCATAGGCACCCTAGATGTTCTTTTTTGCGAACACAGCTTCGCTGTCTTTGTTTGGTTGGCTTGTTGGTTGGTCTGCTGGGACGTACGACAGCATGAGCCACCAAGTATAGAACACCACTACTTTTTCCTTTCTCCAAGAGAGAGACTTGTGATACCCGCATGTGGCCAATGCCGGCCCCTATCTCGGCAGCCTCATCTCAAGGAAAGGTTTAGAAACCGCTTCCAGTTAGACTTATCAATCTGTCTTCAGTTTAAGCACAGTCCTTGTCCTAACCGCTGTACCCTTGATAGAATGGGGGGCAACTTAGGTAACTTCAACTCCAGCCCTGTAAATAGGGCTATTCACCCCGTTGGTCTTCACATCTGCGGTGGGGAAATAGGTAAACAGTCGAGAGAGACGCCGAATGAACCTTTTCAGGAAATGTAGGTGTGCCAAAGACCCGCATATCCCATCACCAACGGGTCCCAACATTGAAGCCGCCAATCTTCAAAATACAGGGGGCCTAATGGAAAATTGACCAACCAGCGCGGGGTATGTCCTCCTCCGCATCAAGGGTCTCGGCGGCTACATGCAACCAAATATAGAACCTTCACCTTACAGCTAAATCTGCCGGATCCACTGCTGCGGATCGGGAGCCGAAGACGCTAGTACCCTTCCGGTAGGATGGCTAGGCAAAGGTGATAAATATAGATCTTTTAGATACATAGTAAGTAGCAACCTTACATAACTGAGAGTCTATATACACCGCTCAGTACGATATCACGAATACAAGGCTACGGGTATAGCATTGGTTACCATGTTGCAACACCAATGTCAACATGGCCAATGCGGGAGACACATAGCAGTGACACTAAATTTGTTGTTAGGAGAATACAATCCCGTCGTGATGGGAGCTCTAGAACACTGGTTAAGTACTACTACGCCAGAACACTCTCTGGCTAATACCGGTCAGGCAGCCTCTACATAGGATTCAGAGTACTTAATAGGGTCTGCTACATTGACCATTCATAATTATATACCTACCGTATAGCTCAACAGGCAAATGTAGACCTCACTCACTAAGCCGGAGCCTTGGCGGTTTGTTAACTATTCATACGGCCAGCCTGGAGCGTATCAAAGGCTGGAAATAGATGTCCATATGTGGCCCTTCACGTCCGACATCAAAAATAAAATACCCAGGGCGTTAAGGGTACATAAAAAACCACTCATGCCAATTTACTTTTAATAGGACACACTACCTCTCATACCAGTTATACGTATGTAATGAATAGATGTATGCTGTACTCTAGGCCCTACATATCGGCATATGTCGTCAAAATCCGATTGTTCTATGCCTGAGCGACAGCCCTGCATCTCTAGTTCCATCCTTTTATAACTATTTTAATTATGACTTCTATGTTAAATATGTCTCTTTCCTGGCCTATGTGCCTCGGTCTTCCAACCCTACTGTATACCGAAACAATTGCTTATATTTTTATGATATTTGAGCGGCAACCTTTCCGTCTGCCCCATGGCAAATACATTTCTCCGAAAGGACCAGTTAAAAGTCTGAAACACCTATATTCGCTACTCTCGGCACTCTTCCTACAGTTAATATACTTAGTACTTAGTTCTGGCGGGGATACACGCACGTCCCGAGCTTGTTCAAAAGGTCGAGTTTTGCCGCCCTTCCCCGTGTCACGTCAGTTCTAGACATATGTTCTTCACTGCTGCCGTGGGACGCGACCCGTGCCTACAATGCACCCACTTACGGTATGCATTCATACAAACGGGTAGCGCTCGTTGGGTCAGGGGCTGACAGTTCGGTCTACCCGTCATAGCACCTTTGAATGACTTTTGTATACTTTCAGCACTACAATTCCGTTGTCATGGGCGCAACTTACGGCAAGTTAAATGCACAAGCCTAAGATGTGCTGGGCGGATAATTATACAGCTGTGTCATAATCGAGGCCTCGTATTAGCTTGTTGTCTCCATTCCTAACTGATGACAACTAAGCCCAACCCTTGTCAAGACCAATGTCCGCCCTAACACGCACTCCGTAGCCTCCTCATGAACCCGCTCACTGAATTCCCAAACCACTAGGAATCCACAGGCAGGAAGGAAAATAAGATAATTGTTACATCACAATCAAAACAACATCTGCCATGTCAATCATCTAAGCCCAAAGTAAGAGAGCAAATGTCAGGAGAACGCCTGGCGCCAGTGCTGCCATGTCTCAGTCCGCTCGAACGTGATAAGCCCACTTATCCTGTAACAACTATAGCCCGAACCCGAATGTCTTTATCTCGATCCAAGTTGTCAAGAGGTTAAACACCTTCTCAGTTTCCACAAGTGTGTAACTACGTGCTCCCTTCTATGAGGTCTTGATCGACTTGCATATTGCTGAGATCCGCGAGGCTGTCAGAGGATCCCACCGACTGTTCCCAGTCTTGACATCGTCAGTCATGTTCTGTTGTGGCGGTGGCTGAGTCGCTCCACATACCGGAACCGTCATCCTCAATCTCGTCAACGGTCAAACTACTCATCTGGTCAAGCACAGCTGTATCCTGAGTCAGCAAGGTGTCACAGGCGCCTTGACCGGATTACCAAGGGGAGGGTCTCACAGTGACAGAGATCGTGGTATACGGGGTCTAGCCCATCGCCCAGCTCCTGATGCTCTTGAAAGTATGGCTCGCACAACTTAAGGACACGGTTTAGAGGAAGTACCGTGTCTCTGGCGGCCTGGGCCCCTCGCACAACATAGGTATCGCGTAGGTATCGGAGGATGTTGATAGCGAGCTGTCTAGCGGCGGTTATCATCGCTTGTGATCTAGTGTGTCCACCGCTATTCTCCCCAAACACAGGAGTTACCCCATGCCTGAAGATTTTGTCGACCACGAAGTTTTCTGCTCCAACACTGACTGGACGGTCGATGTATCCTAATAGTCCAGGTATCCAAACGGGTAGGTTCCGCAAGCTTTGTAGCTGGATGTCCTCGTTGCTCTCGCCCGTGCAGCGAACTCCGTCGTAAACGTCCCGTTGGAATTCGAAGAATGACCGAGCTTCGGAGTTCTGGATTGTTCTGCAGTGTTCGCTGACATGCTGAATAAGTCGCTGTACGTTAAACCTACTTCGACTGGTTGCGCAGTAAGTCAAGCCTGCACGCAAGTATGGAGTCGCTGGCTGAGGCGTAATTTGGCCGGTGATTCCAATCAATAGAGCTTGGTGAATTATGAAGTCTAATCGGTCGTCGGACGCAATAAGCCTGCGAATTATGCTGTCAGATGCAACGGGGTTTTGGTTAAGCTGTATTAACTTATCCGCAAAAACACTGGTTTGGCTCCTAAACCACGACTTATTGAGGATATTCACCTCTTGCGCAGTGAAGGGGATCGGGTCGTCTTGCTGCGCCATGGCAAGTCGGCCAGCAGGTTCTTCCACATAGTTTGTCAGGTCAGTATCCATGGCCTCCAGTAGAGTATCAGCTAGCGCGATGATGTTTTCATAGTTAGGTGGTCTTGTGGCCATTCTCCTAGACACAACCGCAAGCAATTTGTTGTATTGAGCTGGGAGCTCGAATGCTTGATCAGCCGCGATAACTAGGAGGACCTTGCCCAGGAAATCTCTATCAAGAAGAGCACCACATTCAAGACGCCCTAACTTAGCAAAATCTACCATAGTACCGAAGTACTCAGGCCAGGCAACCGGGCGGGTATGAAACGTTTCCCAGATATGAAGGAAGAGGTCTGCAGCTACTTCCAAGACAGTGGGGCCCGAATTGCTAGACGTGGATATCCCATCGTCTTCGTCGATTAGACAACCATAGTCCACCGGGTAGTTGGCTTTGATCTTTCTCAGAACGTAAAGCAAGGTCTGTCCGATATTATCACGTATAGTCGGATCCGAGTTCTTGAACAGGAGCATCCGTAAGGCCTCCTTGTGTTGCTGAAAGTATTGGAAGAAAGCGTAACAACATAGGGAACACCGTTGGCAAGCTTTGATAATGAGGTTACTAAGAGCATCGAAATCGGGAAGATCCTTGGCACGCGACGCAACTTGGTCTAGGTGACCTAAAGCAACATGCATAACTAAATTCTCTTTTTTATGTTCGCTAGAACACTTTCCAGCCCAAGAAAATTCAAGGATCTTCAACATAAACGGCATGTGCGCCTGGTCGTAGAGATTATGGCGCTGAATGATGGCCCAGTTGTCCTGCTTCACTTGAAGTTCTAGCTCCGGGGGAACTTCAGTTCGAAGTTGCCTAGGGCTTCCAGCTGCTTTCAGGATTTCTTGCTCTTTGCGTAGAGAGGACGATCTTTGGTAGAAGAGCATGTATGCACTATACACTTTCTCATAAATATTTCCACTTTCATACTGACGATGGTCTGGTCCGCCAAAGCACGCGTTCTCCATCTGTGAAGGATCCCATGACGTGACTACTTCATCATTGAATTCGACCCAACACGGAGTACTATAGTTAGTCGGTCGCTCGCGAATGAACGAGTAATAATGGCCAGTCTCGGCTGTTCCCGAGTGTACCAATACACCCACTAGTTCAAACATATCTGGCTCTGTGCTACGGGAGGGGTCGCTCAGATGCTCAATGGTGTATGGCTGCATATCGATCTTGGTTGGAAAGGGGAAGTAGTCGTTGATCTTGCTACGCTGAAGCAAGCGCAGATTGAAGTCAAACCTCTTGAGGTGGAAAATGAGATTATCCGGAATGTCTTTAAGACATGCTCTTTTGACGGCGTCAACATGTCGATCACAAGTCGAGCACTTGTATTTGTTGTCTCCTTCCATGATCTCCCCATCCACATAGGCCTGTAAGCTTTCTTCCAATCCTGATTTCCCTTTGATATCGCACTGTATAGCTGAGAAGGGCTCGATGCGCTCCGAGATGTGCTCACACTCCTTGGATTTAACCTGCTGAACTAGCTGCCCTCCGTAAATGGACCTAAGCGCCTTTTTGTCCAATTCAGTGGTGAACTGGGCTTCCCAGCGGTCGAAGAGAAGATTGAAGAATTCATCAACATCCATTTGATTGTGAATATCAATAGGAAGCTCTTCATATGTGGTGATTTGATCTACACAGGTTTGTGGGTCTATAAACCGACGTCTGCTATCTTGAAGGTTCGCAAACAAGATTTGCGTCTCGCTGAGGAGTTGTTGAGCACTCGGATTTTCGATCCTAGCATGAAGCATGAATTGACGAAACCCAATATTCATGAAAAGCTGGGTAAATAGCGAGTTCAGATAACAGGTATTGGACAGGTTTCTTAGACCAGAATACCCACAAAGAGATCGTATTGCGTTTGTTCTCTCAAAAGCTTGAGGAAGTTCGTACTTGTAAGAGTCCATCCCTCCCTCATCCCTAAAATGCGCTGTGAGCGCGTTTAGGTTATACAAGATCCCGGTCATCTGCGACTGATTATCTCTCGCTAGCGTATATATAATGTCGTATAGCATGCTCCGTGAGGACGAATGAAGGATGACCTGTGGTACTAACGGTCCTGTCTCGTCTTCGGGTGGAAACAGATGTTTCAAGAACAATCTCTTAGGAAAAGCCGGCATTAGTTCGCTGCTTTGGTCTGTAGTGGGCATATGTTTAATGCCTTGATGCAAAATGGCTATGAGTCCATGAGCCACTTTATCAATTGTCTCCGGGTGGGCGATATCTTCCGTGCTCGTATGAGAGAGCAGAAGGTCTCCACACTCTTTAATACAGGAATGTAAGTTAAGGGCGCTAGAGCCGTTGTCAATGAGCTTTCTTAACAAGTGCGCGGCTAAACTGAACAACTCCTCGCATTTGCTAGGCTCCGAAACAGCTTGAGGGAAGAGTTGAAGAATGATGGGCCAGAAAAGTTCCGCAAAATCAATTGCGAGTATACTCGATTGACCGTTGTTGTAGAAACTTCTAGTGCTGATGAGTTTCGCAATGTTCTTTCTGACGAAGGGGCGTTCGTCAGCAAGCAGCAGAGTCCGGACCACTTGTTCAACAATCGCTTGGCCCCGAAACAAATCCCAGAACTCAACGCTCTTGGCGCAACATTCTAGCAACGCTTCGAAGCATCGATGAACAAGGTCAACGCTGACTTGGCTGGTCTCAGCTTTTGCACCGCTTGTGAGAATTGCTATGAGCCGCTCGTGGAGATTCGAGGTAAGAAGCTGGCTAAGCAGGGGCAGTTCCATCGTCTCTGAACCTGTGTGTTAGCATATGGAGAGGGAACTTTGAAAGCTTAGTATTCGAATACGAACCTTTCAATAACTGGACAAAATTGTCCACGAGCTGAAGGCCAAGCAACAACCGCATATCCTCATTAGAGCACTGGTCGATAACGTCAGGATCGCATATAGCAGCGACAATCAAGGACATAACTTTTGCCACGGCATCTTGCTGGTCACTCGCAGATTTCTGCTGGGCTTCCTCTACGTGCGCAGACACATGCATCATGTTGTTTCTAAGTCTCCGGGTGCTTAAGTACTCGCGTAACGCATGTATTGCGTAGAGAGACTTGAAAGGCTGGCCAAGAGGGAACACGTCTCGGTGAGATGTATCAGAACTCTCAAACTTGGCTAGAATCGAGTCGTCTGCCGGTAAAGATATAAGAAAATGATATATCTAAAGATTGAGATTAGTTCTCCTCTCAATGGGATGTGGCCGTCTGGCTATAGTATAATATTTTACCTCTCGCGCTAGCTTCTCTTCCATGCTCAAATATTCCCATAGATCGGTGAAGTGGCTGAGAATCTCTATCTCCAATGGCGATGCGCCTGGTTTAATACGCACGGGAGAAGATGCGAGATCCAACTCCCTTCTGACAAGTATCAGACCATTCCGTATGTTAAGTTCTTCCAAGGATTTGCAGATATCAGCGTCTGACGGGGCGAGTGTGCTGCCCCGATAGTATAGCCGGTAGTTCTCGAATCCAGTGGCTTCACGAAGACTAGCAAGTAAAGACGCAGCACTGTTTTTCAGACCAATATCTAACGATCTGACCTCGGTCTGTTTATCCCCGTCGAATGATTGATACTTTAGGTCCGCTGGCTCACCATCAACAGCATTGGGTGAAGATAACATGAGAGATCGTAGGTCAGGAGCGGCAAAATGCGACTTTGTCTGTAATGTTCTCGACAGAGTGATGAGAACTTTCAACGTTCGCGTGAATCGAAGTTCTTGTTCTCGATGCTGCTCATCAGTGGCTACAATAACCATCGGTTCATCATCTCCACTCATAGTTCCATCATTGAAGGCCTTTAACTTCTGTGCAGCGGACTTCAACTGTGATAGGCATCGTTGAACAAGCGAAAAATGTACCTTCCTAGCGCGTTGCAGAGGATAGGAGAGAATACTTTTGCTGTCAACGTAAATCTCGTTGACTAGCGTTAGAATAGCGCTATCCTCAATTGTGTGATTAGGTGCCGTTAGTATCATCTGCCATAGCAGCTCAAGACCCGCCGGTTTGGGACTCTGTTCATCGTCGAGAATGATCCCATTTATATCGTTTGCAGCGGGGACAACTGCGTCCCGAACAAATGATAATGCCCCGGAGCAATAACATGAAGGGGGAAGGTTTGGTAGAAACAAATGTAGGCAATCAGTAAGAAATCGGTTATCGAAGCGTCCTCGCTTCAGCGCCCGATTCAAATCTTCCCAAGCTAATTTCCTATCGTCCTGGCCAATAGCTTTGTCACCAACAAGGTGGTCCCATAGCCGCTGGCCTAGTTCCGGGCCGATGGCTGAGCCAAACTGTGTTACCACGTTTGAGATAAATCTCCGGCGTGCAAAGCAAAATTGATTTGCATAGACGCTTGTAACCCCTACGCTTTTCGCAGACCGAATAGCAGCCTCAAAGTCATCAACAAGGAGCCCGATGAAATTGTGCTCTTCAACGAGGCTCTGCAGGGCGACGTGATTCGAGCTCAATATGGCCAAGACTTCTAGACTTCCTGAAGTCGTTTGAGATTGTGAGGCGATATCTTCCAAGCAGCTTAAAGCTACGTTCTGTCGCCCTTCCTCGCTGAGTCCGGTCGATAGCAGTCTCTTCAATTTTCCCTGTGCAAATTGGTAAATATCGGGGTACGCTATAGAGCCCTGTGCTGTAAAAGTCGACGATTCTCGGAGCAACCGAACACAGACTTCGTATGAAGCTGTGGGTGGTTGGTGTATGAGTTTGATAAGGAGCTCGGTAATGTTATCAAATAGATCCCGCATGATGGGAGTGAATGAGTCAACAGGTACATGCTGGAACTTGTTAAGAAAGAAGGCTAAGTCTGTCGGTTGCAGTAATTGCGTGATTTTGACCGTCATTCGAACGAGAGCCTCTGCGATGCGAGGGTCTTGCGTCGAAGTGAAGGTCTGCCACATAAGATTGGTCTGCGCTGCGGTGTAAGTCTTAGTTACTCCAAGGAATCCAATGATGTTGCTACTTGTGATCGTAATCTCGGGATGGCAAGTTGGGCCGAGAATGTAGTCCACTATGCCTGTGTGCGTGATATAATCTGACAAATACCGTAAATAATCTAGATAGGGTTGGGTGTCCTCGAGCGGTTCTTGTTGGCGATCCTGAAACCTCTTCCATAGTCCAACTAGTTCGTCGCACATCAACGTCGCAGCAGAGACTCTGAGTTGCATCTGACGCGATCTGATCAGCTTGCAGTAGATCTGGAAACGCCACTCAAGAGCTATAGCCTCATGAGTATACTGAGGTGGCACCTGGGGGTGCTCCTGGCGGTGCTGCTGGATGCGCTTCGTGGCGTCGGGATGGCTACCGTGAAGGCTAAACTTTAGGATCTCGGATGAGTAGAACGCGAGATGAGCGGCGTTATCTTGCGACAGATTATTGATCGACTTTTCTATAACTGCATCAAGAGCGTTTGATGCCAAGGCGAAGCACTTGTAACCCAGAATTAGATTCTTTCTTGAACGTTCAAGAATGGGTTGAGGAAAGCCTGTAGAACACGATTGCTTCTGATAACTGTCTCGCATTATGCTGTGTGCGACGAAACAACTAGCAGTAAGATGATCCACAATTTTTCTAGGAAACTGAGGTAACGCGGTCGTATGATGCTCTATAAAGGAAATGAGTGAAGCCAGTGAACCGCCCTGGCTAGATTGAAATGCTTCGAGAGGGTCGAGTGAGTTAAAATTGCGTTCCGCTCCATATCCGTTAGCAAGATACGGATCATCTTGATGTGGAAAGAGAGCCATGGTCCGAAGGTAAATCGGACACATTAAATCCAAATCATTCTCGTCCGTAATCGGTCCTAGTGATAGTTTACGAATGTCTATGGCAAGGAGGAAAGCAGTCAACTTTGCAAACTGAGCGAGTGACTGAGTGATGAAATCCCGTACTTCCCGGCTTTTTGTATAGCCCAACCTGCCAAATACGTAAGCGGAGAACAAGGAATTGCGGAGTTTACGCGAATAATATTACCTTTGAGCGAAGTGGTAGAACATATCAGGAAGGGCTGTCCAGAATGCTCGATTCTCCTGGTACACCTCAATGACAGTAGCTTGTAGCTCGAGGCGCGCGTATGATAGACATCGATTCAGCCATGTATGAATGGACAGTATGCCTTCGTCTACCTGTGCCGGCTCTGGAGCTCGAGGATCAGATTCAAAAATTCTGTAGGGGTGTGCTGCAGGTGACGTACGCTGCCTGAAGTAATTCACGAGGCGGACGACGGTGTCTTGAGGCAACTCGCCCTCATAGCGGTATGGAAAATCAGACACGATGGTGCTCAGATCAGTCGCTCTTCTGCTCCCGTAAAGCGCGGGCTGTAGCTCAATTGTAGAATATTGAACATCATCTTCCAAATCTTCAACACTCATGCCAACTTCTTCTGGGCTATCTGGTACAGAGGGAGAAGACGAAGCATCCTCAGCAGAGTGAGTCGGCGCCATGTCTACTTCAGGTGCTTCTACGCTGGTCTGGACATGACCTACTCGTTGACGTGAGGGTGTTGGTGACGCGGGGGAAGTAGGTGTGGCTTCCAAGCTGTCGGCGTTGCGCAGATTTATAGTGACTCTACTGGATACAGGTTCAACGGGGCGGTCTGAACGGGTTGGGGTACTCGGAAGGGTGGGCTCTGGTGTATCGACCTTCATGTCGTTGGTGTCTGAAGCAGCTATAGTATTGTCCTGGGACAGGGCTGTCTCGACGGAAGTGCTGCGAGAACCGGAGAGAGATGTCCGACGGCGTTTGCGAGCCGAGAGATCGCCGTCGTCAAAGGGGTTAGGGCGGGTTGAGCTAGGCTCAGAAGAGAGGGCACGTTCTCGCGACTCGTCGGTTCTTGAATCTTGGTCCATCTGGCTGGTGCAAATGGAGATTGGGAGGAGAGTCGTGGAGCTCCAAACAAGAAAGTGTGCAGCAGCGCCCTCTCAACGAGGCTCGGCGACTGGCAGATGGCAAGGTTAGCATGTGGGTTGAAATATGCGGGGTAAGATGCTGGGTGCCTGGGGATAGAATGAGCAGGAAAGGTTTGAGAAAGATGCAGAGGGCATCAGTCCATGGGAGAAAAAAAAGATATGGAGTTCCGGGTCTCAGATATGTTGCGCGTTTGAAGGTGTTGGGAGCTGGGAAGCTGGAAATTCAGTAGTGCAAAAAGTGTGACGACAGGCAGATTGGGGAAGCTCTAAATTGTAGCAGTTACCCAGTACACATACGTTTTTCTAGTCCTGTGGTTGCGCGTGCCGCTACTAGGCTAGCCTGGGGGGTACCTCGGGTACCTAATTTCGATAGGATGGACAAGGCTCGCAGGCGGGCAGCACGGTAAAATAGCAGCGGAGCCTTCCAGCTTTCCAGATGCTGGACGCTGGTGCTGTGCAGATCAGTTGTGCTCTGCCAATGTACGTTGTTGAGCTAATGGTGGGGGAGGGGCGCCGCGTTGGGAAAGCGCAGCAGGGCTGACCCGTCAATAAATACGCCCTAAAGCCTTAGCAAGAAGTCCTGCCTCATGTATAATGTATGTAGGTAATTTACAAGGGTGGGTATGTATGTGGGTGCTTATCGACTTCAATGTTGTTAGACAGGTGACTGTGTTGTAGGATATTTATCTCCAGTGCTACTCTCGCCGTTGAATCAAAGCAATAAAGGTCAGAAGCTGTTAGGACCGATCGAATGAATAAAGGAGTGCACATCTCTACTTGGAAGCCGAGAGTCGTTGGAAATGCAGCATTCATGCCTCCAAAAGCGCATGTATTCACAATGAACTATGTTATATTTCAAAGGGCTAGAGGTCTGAATGGGTATGACGTTGTGAAAGACAGGGAAGAATAGAGCGGGGCGGGGCTAAAGTTGGTCCTAACCAAATCTCCATGCTAGTGCTCGATCCTTCATGATGTCTTCTGCAAGAATGTTAACTTTGAAGGTTACGAATATGATGTATCAGCCAAATAATTTTGGGCAAATGCAATAATATACTGTGAACGACTGCTACATACTGCATGTGTAGAGTATAGTTATATATCTGCGTAATAAAGAAATGGACATGAATGATAACATGAAGTCACTTTGTATACCGGCAGGTACATATGCAAAAAGGAAGAGGTTCAATATGTATGCATGTGTCTGGTAGTTGACATCGAGATAATGTTCATGTGAACTTGAGTACAGGTACCTTATACATGTACGGCTTACTATCAAATGACTCCGCGACCACAGATACGCTCTTCTGTCCAGCGCTTTATCATCTGAAGTTTCCATGTCAACGACCCGCCACCAATACATATGTGTTTTAAGTACATTTCTAATAAACGGCTACCTTACATAGGCAATATCGTATATACTCCATGTACCTTAACCCAGGTGTGGGTCATCTATTAGCTCAATGTCCTCTCAAGACTGAACAAAACTTAAAGACCGAGACCAAGAGTTTTAGTATATTTTGTCTACTTACATCAACTGTCACATATATGTAGCAAATCATGGCACCCTTGTAAGGTAATATCTACAAATAGCTGTGACAGATTATGAAGCCAATGGTAATGTAAGATGGCCTTCTAATGCCACTACTTCCTTATATAAGATCACAAAGGTCGTAAGCTTCCCGTGTAGTTGTTATAATCTTTCCTAGTACTTTAGTAAAACTATTCAGTCGGAGGACGTTATTAAAAGCAGCAGTGCAATAATTGATTAAGGTATTTTAGGAAAATCTAAAGTGTTCCCTAAGCCTGTGGATTACACCGTAATAGACTGGCGACGGGCACCTTTTCATAAAAATTGATGGCAATTGTAGATACGTGCCTAACCTACATGTATGTCTACATTGATAGCACCTGCAAGACTATAACACAGCGCTTGCCATTTTATAAGATGATCTTTAATTACTTAACATCAAGAATTTAAACACACTCATATAGATATTTCAACTAGCTTATGGACCTATGTACTGTAGTGTAAGAAATAAACGAAATAAAAATAAAAATAAAAATAGACAAGTTTAAAGGTTTGTGTAGTCATTATTCAGTATGAACGGAAACTGTAAGTCTCTTGTTGACTTGCCCCTCCACGGGACCAACATTACAAGTGGTTCCAGAGCCAATACTAGGTAGCTCTAAGAGCTTCAGCTCGTTGGGCCCACATGTTAGTCGCTCCACTTATCACCGTGCTTTTCCGATTGGTGAAACCAACTCAAATGTATCAAAACTAAGAAGGTGAAAAGACCGAGGATTCATGGCCGATACCTCGCTGGCCTAGGATTGCATAGCTTCTTGTTTAAAGCCTCCACTATTCAGTTGAATCCGATTCTGACGACAAAGTATGTGTAGGCTTTAGTGTCATTGAGCACCTTGAGGTATCCCACAGCAATCTCTTTCATCACATACATACGCTCTTCAGTTCCACCAAAATTTCGCTATGGACAAGAAGAGGAAGCTTGTGTTTCAGCTAGACACACCGTATTCGGCTGTGTCATGGTATGAGCCTCCATCCCGGCCTACTGCTATTCTCGCCCAAGTCGCTAACTTGATTTATTAGGCCTCAAATACTACCCGATGACCAGGTTACCATCCTAGAACTTCTTTGCTCGTGAGTCCAAATGAAAGCATAACGAGCAATTATTATATACGGCTTGTCACTTTTTGGGCTGGCACACATTTCAAACGTCCACTTAACACTTATGCCCAGCTTGAAGCTGATGAATGTGCTGCAGTCTGCTCTCGCCCTTGGGTCGATACCGCTCACACCACGTTCACCCGTCCAAAGGCAGCCGTGCGAAGAAAAGGAAGCGTAATGAGCGACCCAATCAGGAGACAGCACAACCAATACCACCTACTCCTGAGCTCCAATCCTACGTAGACGTGGGTTTGTCCTCCGTCTCGCGCTCTCTGCAGAATACTACATCAGAAGGCCAAAACATAGGGCTGTTGCAAGATGGCCAAGGACCAGAGGAGAGGTCAGCAAGTCGGTTATACTCAGCCATCTTCGTAGCCCGCTCCGGGCAACCGAACGCTCTTAGCAGTCACCTTCCTCAGATGATAGCTGTGGCCTCACAATCACATCCATCTCAGCCACCTATCAGACTAGTTGTACTACCGAAAGCTTGCGAGGACCGACTCTCTGAGTCTCTGGGCATTCCTCGTATTTCTTGTATTGGGCTTTGCATGAATGCTCCGAATTCGAAAGCATTAGTAGATTTCGTCCAGGACCATGTCCCCGTCGTCAAGGTGCCGTGGCTAGATGAGGCGAGTCATGCCGAGCATCGAGACACAAAGATAAATGTCATCGAGACAGTAATAGGCGCTAGGAAAAAGACTAAAAATAAGAACGATCTTGGAGGAGCAACCTGATCGGCGCTCTGATTCTGGTCAGTTAACCAAGTCATTGGGAGCAGCTTAGTTTGTTATCTGGTTTCATTTTGCTGCGAGAGGGAAAGAAAATACCATACAGGCCTTATGGCAATACAGTACTTCTTTTATTAGTTAGCGTATTCTTTTTTTACATGTTAATTACGCTTTCAATTTATTCTCCTACTTGACAATCGAGGAGATAGTAGGAGCGGAGGAGAGAAATTCAAGGTTTACATCTATTTTTATCACTTTCTTATAATGCTTGTATGTCGGGTGTGTTTTAGCTTTATGTTGGTATTCAACAGTCTTCATATGACTGAAAGAGACTTCAAGGCTTCTCTACAAGCCTATCGGAGATTTCTCTCTTCTGAGGTGATGGGCAATCAGTTCATGTTTTATTCAATAGGTGGTTGCTCAGGGGCTAGTGTCGAGCAGAAGGTCTCACGCGCTGCCTCTTTCTCGTACCTTCCTCTGAGGCAGCAACGAACTGAAGGAGTTGCCACTGAACACACTTAACCTGCCTGTAGCTTCTATTTGTTTTCAACCTGCCTGTTTCTGCGTCCGTCCTCTTCGCCACTTTCTCTGCCCAGCACACCATCGCGTGTCTATCGCAACCCATTCCCTTGCTACCTACATTTTTCAGAAAGGTTACTGCGTTACTTTGGCTGTCATCATATGTTCTCTCTTCCATTTCGGCTCCCTGTAGGTAGCAGTCACTGACACCAACAGCACGGCCACTAGTTTTTGCCCAATATGGCTGGCCAAGGTGACATGAATCTGGCCAGAGAACTACAGGCCCAATTCAGCAGGGCCAAACCTCGACGGCGAAACGGTCGCGGTAAGAAAAGTGAAGATTTTGACCCTCAACCGCCACGGCAGTTCAGCCACGCTAGGAATAATAGTCACTTAAATCGAGGTCGAGGCGAACCTGCCCCTATCCATCCACCTCCTCGACTAGTTAGGCCGGGGCCTCGCACCGCGAGCAATTCATCGAGGTACGTTTATAATTTACTTGTGCTCAAAACTTAACACTAATCTTTTCCTGGACTCTATGCCCAACCTTTTACTAATATTTTTCCAGTAAGAATAGCTTACCATACTTTTTTCTTATTATATACCTAATTAAGTCCTTATAGGTAATCGTAGCGTCAGCTTATGCGCTCCAGATATAGACGCATTCTTTCATCAGCCACGATCTCCAGTTCCATCTAGACAGCCGACGACAGCCTCAATTCCAACTAATTTAACCTCAACTACTCAGCAGCACCATACTCAACAGCCAATGCCTCAGAGTGTCTTATCTTATCCAGCTGCCGGGACTGGCAATACTTTAGACGTTTTTACATTTAGAATATCAAAGAATGAAACTAAGAATCAAGCCTCGCTTGAAGCGGCTTTCATTGCCCCAAGTTCAGCAACTAAAACAGCTTTCAATGAGAACAAAAGGAAGTTTGAGACTACAGGAATTGAACCAGGTCACCCCATTGGTAGTCGTGGTGATTACCCTTTCCGTACTCTTAAGTCACAACCCGGTCATGAAGGGACTCGATATGCAAGCTCATCGATTCTTATACCCATCGCGCAGCATAAGGCTCCCCAGTCTGAACAGACAGAAGCTCCAGATGACGTAGAGATGGGTGGCGTTGACTATCCACTTAGCACGGCAACTAACGTGGCATCCAAACCGGCACCCGCTACGTCAGGGTGTTTTCGTCTCGCTGATTCCATTTGGAACCCAGCAAACCAAGAGAAGGTAATATTACGTTCGTTAAGGGCTGACTTATACGACCATTACATTGCTGGGATGCCACTATAATCTAAGTAAATTGCTAAACGTCTCTTATTGCAGGCGTCGCTCAATCACGGATCAGATGCAAGTCGCATGGATAGCTCTAGTACGAAAGGGCGAGACATGTCGGCTAACGCGCCCACGAAAATCACCAGCGGACTCATACAAGGCTACGGTCTAGGAATTTCTCGTTAGCGCCAGTGACCCTAGACTGCTCCATGAAAGAGTAATTGCGAAGGCGGGTTGTAAAGCACTATCAATGAATTTGGCTTCGAGTGTTTTCCATGTTAGGGTAGGATCAAGAGTATGCCTGGTCAGTTTTACCCTTTTCTTTCTTTCTTTTCTAAATTTGTAGCACGTCGTCGGTAAGACCTGCAAAATCTGTCCAAAAGTTTACTGTCGTTTCTTAGTTTGTTTACGCAGTAGAACTAACCCGCCAATAGCTCTGTCAGCTGTATTTCGCGGCGACTAGACGAATCCCCAGTAGTCGCTATACACAACCCTGGAGAATAGTGCAAAGAAAACTGGTAGAGGAAAGAAGAAGAAAAAAGGCGACCAACAGATAACGGTACCTAAGAGGATATTTTCGCGACTTATCTCTTTCGTTTATGGCTTACAATATTGTGTTGTAGCCGTTTGCAGATTAGGGATGATAGTGAAGTAGTAGCGAGAGAAGACCTGGGGTTACGTAGTTGAGAAAAAGATTGTGCCCACCACCGCTGTAGTATGCTAGCTCGGACTTGGACTTTTTGTAACAATCTTAAGCTTTACTTTGTACAAATCAAAATATGTTGAGTCTCTGAATTCTCATATTCATGGATCTCTAACATGAATATGTGAACCAGTTCTGTCTACTTCTTTTGATTTTTCAACTGCACTCTACTTCTCTCTATAGGTACGACCCATTTCACCTCTAACTACCTCTCACTCATAACGCTTTTCTCCAGTATCTTCACACCCTCTCGGACCTTAGGACAGTAATGCCGTCGCAGAAGCTCACCTTCCCATATAGTACTGGCAAACGGGTTGCTGCCCTCAACGTTCTCGCTCAGAGCGTTAAAAACGCCATCGCCTTTTCGCTCTTCTGTGTTCCAAAGTGCCGCGATCTTGCGCCCATGCATACTGCCCACATCAGTTAGGAGCGCGAGGAGAGCTTGTGCGCTTTTCTCGGGCACGTGGAGGGATGTGCTCATAAGTTGCTTGGCGAATGCGCCTAGGCGGATAGGCGGGGTGGAGCGGCTGTTCCATGGTGGGATGAGGATTGCCGTTAGGCAGCGGATCAAGAGCACTGTGGTGGTTTGGAGGTTGACTTTATTCCCACTTGTTGTGGTGCGCAACTTGCTTGCTGCTGCAGGCGAATCGGGGTCCGGCAGGTGTAGGGATCTAGCGCCGAGTTCCAAGTCTGGGTTGAGCGAGATGGGGATCAAGGTCCGCCAGAGATATGTCGTGAAGAAGGATAGGTCGAGATGCAGGTCTGCGCGCGCATTGTGGGCGTCTTGGCCCGCGAGGAGGGCGAAGGCCGTGGTTGTGCACAAAAGTGCTTCTCTTGTGTGGTTGCGAACAGGTGTGTCGTTTTCTGTTTCTGCTGCGGCTTCCGGGTCCTCGTCTGCATCTTCAGCGAAGTCACTGTGCCGAATGAGATCTTTGAGGGCCTCTAGTAAATCGCCAAAGAAGTCTTGATTTATGAGGTGGGAATATTTTGCCAGTCCCTATTTTTGTCAGTTTTAGTGCTCTTTATCTTAACTCTAACTATTCTCTGACTGTATCTCTTACCTCCAGTACCGCCCCCATTAGATGAGGCGTCCTTAATTTAAGGATACGAAAGTATGTCCCAAAAACAGCCCGAAGAGTCTCTGATTGCATTTTCTCTCGTTCTTCGTGACTCACGAGTGCGTCGGCTGATGCCATGTCTTTCTGCAGAGCTTTTTGTTCCTTAAGTCTAGAATTGAGGCAGAAGTTGTCAGCTGCGGTAAAAATTTCCAGGGCTTTGCGGGATGATGCGACAGTGAGTGGGAAGAAGAAACTTAAAATGCTTCCAATGACTACCGTAGAGACGGATTATCGCCTGAAGGAACTACTTACTCCTTTCGTGCCCGTTTTGTCCTAAAGAATTTCTTCTGTTTAGGCTTCTTCCCATTCATACCAACATCGTTAGGCAAATCCACTGAGTCCTTTGAGGCCTTCCCTGAGAATTCTGAGAGAAGACGGAGATGCAAGAACAGTTCCAACAAGCTGTCATCGACTTGATACTCTCTTACTTTCATCATTTTTGAGAGTAGAGATATAGCTTCGAATGAAGGGCGACCTTCATCGTCGTCATTGAACAGTTGTTTGAATGCCTCTAAGCATTTGATGAAATCTTTGTCTGTTCGGCGTGAGCTCAACTTTCCGACCAAGATCTTGATAAGATCCCCTCTGAAGTTGAAATGCGGGACGGAAGTCAGGAGCGTGCAAGCACACGTTATCGCGACGCTTGCGATACCATCCCCATCGCCATGATGTCTGGCTGCCTTCGAATATCGCGCAAGCTCTTTCAGATAAGCCTGGTAACCGGAGAGGAGCGACTGCTCGAATGCACGAAGCTTGCCTTTCTCTTTACTGATTTTCTCCTCTGTGGGGTCTTGTCTTCTTATCCGGTATCCTGGGATCATATCTTTGTAGACGGCCATCCTTGTGAGGAGCGACAGTTTTATGATGGCAGGAATTTTCGACTCTCCTATTGCCCCTAACGCTTTGAAAGCGCCCGTATTCTCCTCGGGATCCTCGTTGAGCACAGAAGCTATCTTTGCCAACTCTTCTTTCGCCTCACGAATCTGCTGACTCACAGGGACCTGGGGCTGTGCCTCAACTTGTTCCTTTGGTTCCTGGTCCTCTTTCTCATCATCAAGGGGCCCGTTCCCAGCGTCCTCCAACCAATCCTCATCGCTTTCAACTGTCTCTATGTCTCTAATCTGTATAGACATAGCTTGCACACGGCCATCTTTTTTCACTGGCAGTCGCGTGTTCTCTTTCTCTTTCTTTTTCCCTTTTCGTGCTTGGTACTGGTCTTCTACAAGGTCCCATTGTGCGGCATTCTTAAAAAACGCTTTCTGAATTTTGGTGCTGGATCCATCTGCCTCCTCTCTCAATTTCCTTCTTTTGCTCGGCCTTGAAGACATCTTCGTTGGTATAGATTGTGATAACTTGGGCGTTGAAAATGACAATGGCTGAGATGTGAGAGATAGCATAGCGAAATAAATTTCCCCGATACCTTCAAGAACCCCTGTCCAAAAGCCCCGCTATAAGCCTACAAGCCCGATAAGCCGCCTTCCAGCCAACCGGATCGATTCCTGTTTCTCACCGCCAAAATTTCAAAGCGGCAGTATTTTTATTCTGCCCCAGCGCAGAACGAACATAGAACACCCCACCATCAATCGCGACAGAGCTCTTGAGCTGCAATTACTGCTTCACACTGCTATCTTCGTGGTCGCAACTTGGCAGTTTAGAGCCCATAGACAAAATGAGACCATTAACGGAAAACGAGACGGTACGCCTTCATGGATCGCCCCTCGCGTGCTCGCTCAGGTTAACTGTAGCTAATTCTCTGTACAGAAAATCCTCTTCGAGAAGCTCGCCAACTATACGACAGATTTGAAACCTTTGATTGCCCCTCTGAGTGATGCTCCTGACGCAGATCGCTATGTATTTCGGATGATAAAAGATCGCGTATGAGCACACCCTTTAGGTTTCGTTTAAGCTTTCCACTCACCTCAAGTGCTACCAGGTGTACTATGTTCTTCTTTCGATAGCGAACCGTATGGACCCCCCGATACATCCTCATTCTAAATTTCATCAATTGGGGTACCTAGCTCATACGTGCATATACAGTCGCAACTTCAATCGCTCGAGATCATCTAGCTTCAGTGGGCATCTGCTTGGGTAAGAGGACGCTCTCATGAGTCTGAAGAGCTAGTACTGACTGCGGGTACACAATAGGCAAGTTCACAAAGGTGCGCTGACAGTCGACATCTCAGTTTTACCCGCCTACATGTCAATGAGAATCCTAAAACATTGCCCCACACGGGCTAACGCTGCGGTATATAGACATTGAAGTTTAGGTTACATATCACGGCCTTGCCGATCCTTGCTGCGTATAAATGGCCTTACCTCTACAGCTGAAAATCCATACTAACATACGATTCTAGCCATGCAAGATATAAGATTTGGATCAAACGTAAGCCGCAACATCGCCAGCTCTGAGATGAGACTACTTCAATTGGCGCGTTGCTAACCCTGTTATTAGCGAACGGTGTCATGCCCTTCTTATATGGCAGTCATATATCTAAAGCTCATGTGGGCCGCTGGACCGAGGATTGCCCTTCCAATGTGGGAGTGATAGTGAGTGATTTGCATAGAACTTTGAGCTGTTACTTAACTAACTGTTTTAGGTTTACGATATGTCGGATAACCCTCTAGGCTGTGAGTCTTTATCTTGTCCCTTTCTAAGATGGCTATCGGCGCGGGGCGTACTGACATCGAATATTAGTCGGTGTGTCTGCACGGAGCACTACAGAGTAAGTACTTCTGGCTATGAGCCCTAACCTACTACGGACGTGGAAGAGGAATTATGCACCAAATTATGAATATTTGCTGACCCTTAACGTTTATAGAGCACGACGACTGGACCCGACGGGAATCGTTGTTTTCAGGCAAGCAGATTGTGGAGAATACCTACGAGATGAAGACACACTATTTGCGGGTTAAGCAAGTGTTTTGGCCAAAGAAGTCCTGGGCGGAGTTTTGGGGTTATCGGTTAACAGGTTAAAAGCATAGGAGGCGTTTTGAGGATACCAAATTCGATTTCCGTCTACTTAATTTTCTGTAAATACGATTAAGCCCTTGAATTTGCGATTTTCATGACTTCGAGGAGAATTCTGTCTAATCCGGTAAAGAAGATAGCCTCTGGTCCACCATGTATGAACCTCGATTTTAGACCCCTGCAACGCCATGTACCGCCTTTTGTGGTACCAGATCTTTGTCCGTCAACAAAGTATCCCTACTCAGTGCACCTACCTTGCTACAGTCCATTCCCGACCTCATATCCCGCAACACCGCCAGTATTAGCACTGATCTCCAGCGCGGGCGAGACAGGCCGGCTCTCTCTTCTAAAGAGGCTGATGTTCTCCCGATGTGCTACATACTCACTATCGGCATAGCCCAGCAGCTCGCCGATCTTGGCACTGCGGTGCCCCTTGATGCGCGCGATTTCCGGGGCGGCGTAGTTGACGAGCGCTCGCCCGACCTCGACGGGGTTACAGTTCTCCCATTTTGCCGAGGGGGAGGTGGGAGTAGCGGTCGGGTCTGCTTCGGGGAGTAGCCGCCGGTCAACGACTACGAGCCGCACTGCTTCTTGCTGCGCGAAGTTTCCTTCCACGTCTAGAACCCCTACGGGGAGCAGGCCGGCCTTGTCGGACAGGGCGGCGTGCGCGCCGGCATCGATGTACAGCGTCCCATGGGGCGCGAGGCCGTGCAGAAGCCAGAAGTAGCGGTCGCGGATGGGAGTTGACAGCGGGAGGAAGCGCGTGTGTAATGGCGGCTTTTCCAACGCGTCGAGAGCCAAGGAGGCGGTAGAGTGGGATAAGGAATCTGTGGGCGTAGCCACTGCCGTGCTTTCTTCTGTGGTCAGATTCGCCTGGGGTGACGACTGCGATAGGGCAGTGATGGCTCTCGTGGCTTGCAGGTACCGTACAATTTTAACAATGTTTCCTGGACTGGATGAACGTGTGATTATCGTGGTTACGCCCGCTGATGTCGCTAGGCGCGCTGCGACGATCTTGGTGCCCATGCCACCTGTGCCAAGGGACGAGCCTGCGCTGGAGACTAAAGTACTATAGTCAGTAATAATGCCCCGGCCGCGGAAAGAAATCGTACCATCTGCTTGTATTGCCCCTATGTCCTCAACCTCCTCTATAGCTTGGGCATCTGGGTGCGTCCGAGGATTCTTGTCGTATAGACAATCTACGTCTGTCATGAGAAAGAGGAAGTCCGCATGAACCATGGCAGCCGTAATAGCAGACAGTGTGTCGTTGTCACCGAACTTGATTTCGGCTACAGCTAACGTGTCATTTTCGTTGACGATGGGTATCACACCCATCTCTAGAAGCTCTGCTATCGTGTTCTGGGCATTAAGATACCTTGAGCGCTGTAGTTTAGTATTAGTCACCTGCAAAAAGAAAAATGATGCTAAAGCGAACTTACATCTGCTATGTCGTTTCGAGTCAGCAATATCTGAGAAATTGGCTGCTGGAGGTGCGCGAACAAGCTGTCCCAAAGACTAATGAGGCGGCATTGTCCTATAGCTGCGAGCGCTTGAAGTTTTGAGAGGTGTTTAGGACGCTTGTCAATCTTCATACGTCGCAGCCCGACGCCTATAGCGCCGGACGAGACTATTACCACCTTGTGGCCATCTTTGCGCAGCTTCACGGCGGTCTCAACAATTAAACTCAGGTTTGAGAGCCAAGGATCATGTGTCTTTTCGTCTACGATGGAGCTAGTCCCTGATAGCCATTAGCATGGGCTTCAAAGAACGTTATATTCCGATATAGCTATTAAGCCAAATCAGGAGCTGCCGTTTCACGCACCAAGTTTTATGACCACAGTAAGTGACCTTGGGCCCTTCATATCTGGAAAAAGACGGATTTGAGCATTAGTGAACTGAAGGTCTTACAACGAATTTGAACACGCAACAAACAGAACCCAGAAGGCAGGGCGCAACGAAAACAGATATATGATAACACGCAACATACAGGATGTTGAAGGCCCAAAACTTGTCATCGCAAGGGCCGAATTAATATTCCTAGCACTGCGTGGACGTATAATACTTCATCGCCAGTGAGTCCACAGCGTGTGGACCTACAAGGGGCTGCGTAAGTACTGACAACTCTGCGCCGGTTGGATTTCCAATTGGCTGTGGGCCGCAGTCGGAGCTGGAATCGGAACGGCAGAAAACCACCCGTTATAACGTTTTCAGCGACCAGGCCGGTTCACCGCCTGCCTTTTCCCGCGCCTCTGCTTAGGAGATCGGTGCAGTTGTTAGACGAACACGTCGAAAGTGAAGTCGCATACAAACGAGACCATTGAATCTCATAACACAATCTTCGCTCTTACCACACGATACTCTCCAAACCACATTTGGAATAGAGTTGAGACATACGCCAAAAATGTCATTGCAACCGACAGAAGCGCCCGGCGCGCCCATAGCCTCACAACCTCAGCCATCCTCCTCCGCATCATCATCACCAACATCAACAACCACATCGCCAGCCTCCACAACTCCCGAACTCCCCCGCATCCTGAAAAACGACCCGAAGCGCACGGGGTTCGACCCGAACACGAGCTGGTGGATAAACTACTTCAAGATCCTGACGGGGTCCGTGACGCCGGAGGGGGCGTTCCACTACCGCGAGCAGCGGTACGCGGCGCACGAGGCGCGGGACTGCGCGCGCTGCGAGAAGTACCGGGACTGGGCGCTGGCGCACTCGCCGACGGTGCGCTTCCTGCGGCAGAAGGTCGAGGCCCTGAACGGCCGGCTGGACGCCTCCAACATCGTCTGCGCGCGGTGTCCGGCCCGCCTGACCGAGGACGGCGAAGTGCACCGCCAGAGCGGCGGCTTCAGCCCCGACGCCGGCATCCTGATCTGCGCCAACGAGGTCCGGAACCAGGCGCACCTCGAGGACACGCTCGCCCACGAGATGGTGCACGCGTGGGATCATCTGAGGTGGAAGGTCGATTGGATGGGGGACAAGGATCTGAAGCATGCTGCTTGCACGGAGGCAAGTATATTCATCACCGCCTTATCTCTGCTCAGTTCTGTTCCTTTTCTTCGGCGGCGGTGGAAGAGATTAATGGAGGGTAGTTGTTAACGCAGTAATACAGATCAGGGCTTCGATGTTGAGCGGTGAGTGTAGGTGGACGAGAGAGGCGTTCACAAGAGGGAACTGGACCCTGACACAGCAGTTTCAGGACTGCGTGCGTAAGCGCGCTGTACAGTCCGTGATGGCGCGGCCTCGGTGCAAGGATGATGTACAAGCCGTTAAGGTGGTGAACCAGGTGTGGGATTCATGTTTTTCAGATACCCGGCCTTTCGATGAGGTCTATAGGTGAGAGCGACGAGTGTTTAGAGCGCCATATTGGTATAGCACAGTTTATATCAACAGTGCAATGATTGGCAGGGACAACATCACCGTCTCTGCACGAAGCCACAAAGAGCAAGACCAAGCAACTGGCAATGTAAACTAATATGTAACTGCCATGGATGATGAAAATACGCAATCGAGACCAGTTCAGCTCTCATTTATTCCCGAATTCTCTGATGCCCCCGTGCCATATTTAAAACGCCCGCACCCTGATGATACAAATAAATATCGCTCCTGATTTCGTCAGCCTCGTTAGTAGGACTTGTCCCGGTTCCCGCCCTTTACGCAATGCTTAAGTATCCAAGGATGTACCTGGACCTGGTCCAGGGGCATTCTCTTCTCGGGGTCGAGGACGAGCAACTGTATCAACGTCAGTATAATAATATGCTTATCGTGCCTTCAGACGACGGCTTACCCTCTTGATTAAATCCCTTGCCTCCGGGCTAACAAATGACGGGATTGTCATGTCGGCCCTAGCAATTCTTCTGTGAGTCATAACGGGTGTATCCTCAAAAGGAGCCTCGCCCACCAGAAACTCGTAGGTTAAGACACCCAGACTCCACAGGTCGACCTTCTCATTATATGAGTTTTCGGCGCTACCAGGCCTAATCATCTCTGGTGGGAGATAGTCAAGGGTACCGCAGAGAGTATCGCGGCGGCTATTAGGGGCGTGAACGCTCCAGCCGAAGTCCGAGATTTTAATCTCGCCGTGGATGCCCATAAGGATGTTCTCGGGCTTGATGTCACGGTGGATGACATGCTTGCGATGGAGGTACCGAAGGGCACTAGCCATCTGTGCGATGTACTGGGATGCTTTCCACTCGGGAAACCGGTTCTCACGCCGTAGGTGCTTGTACAACTCGCCTTTGGCCGCGAACTCGAGAATCAGAAACACCCGCTTGCTATCGTGGAAGTGGCCGAACAGCTGCAGGATGTTGGGGTGCCGCAGGTTGCTCTGAATCTCGATCTCCCGCCGCACTTGCTTCTCTACTCTGCCGTGCGAGAGCTCGCTCTTGTGCAGCACCTTCAGCGCGCAGATGAATCCGCTTGAGCGCTCCCGTGCTAGGTACACCCGCCCGAATTTACCCTTGCCGAGCGGCCGTCCAATCTCGAACATGCCGAGATGGAACTGCTTGGGCACTAAGGGCTGCTCTATCAACGTCACCGACTTCCGCTCTACTTGTGCAAGTTCATCTGATGAACTCCGTGATGTAGCACTTGTCGTTGGGAGGGGTTTCCTTGTAGGCGAGGGAGGTTGGGTGCCCTTCCTTTGGGCGGCTTGTGATGGGAGAGTAACGGCAGCAGTGACAGTGTTGGCGCTTTGAGCCTGCAGAGCGACTTTGTAGAGATTTGGCCGGCTAGAACTTTGTGTCGATTGCGTTGTCGTTGCGACAACCTATTACTCGAGTCAGTCTTGCTCTCAACACTAGACAAGATTCCATTGACAGGTATCAACCCACCTTGGACTTCTGGTATTCGTTCTCATCGTTCACAGACAAGCGCTCAAAACGAGCCTCGATCGTGCGAGTCGCCATTGTTTCTTCTTACTGCGTGAAAGCAGAAGCCGGTAACGAATTTGTGTCGCGAAGACGTAGCGGCCGTTCGTTCAGTTATCTTGTAAGTTGCAGTGGTTTGTCAATGTAGGGAATTACGGTCAATTGTGGAGGAAGGTCAGGGCTCAAGTTGTATTGTTTTCTTAGCTGAGGAACCCGTTGCGGTAGCAACCGCTGGAGTGCTGTGGCTCGGATAGCTTGCCCCACTGCCGGCGTCATAACCGGAGATAAATGCATGGACCAATAAATGATGTAGGATTTTGATATCGGCATTAATTGGTCAATTGATATTGCTGTACTATACGATGATCGGCGCCAAAAGTGAAGGCTACTTCGTAGCATTTCAATACATTGCTGCTATTTTAGGCTCTATCAACCCACTACGGAGGTCCGGGCCAGGTCTATTGATGGTTCCCTGGCGAGGCCTGGCATGTAATACAGTGCAGCTACGAGCCCCATAAGCTTACTATATCTATAGCACCTTAAGCCCACTAAGTCCACTATAATTCTAAGGCATTATCCACTGAACTAGAGTACCGCAGTGAAACTGGCACTTTCTAAACTGGAAGGCGTGTAAGAGTGTTACTCTTGATGTTATTGCATTTTTGGACTTTTCAAGGCTATCTAGGATATCCAAGGCCATTTAAGGCCATCGGAGCATATCACAGCGTTTGGAACAGTTTTAAGAGTTATTTTGGTCGTTTTATTAAGCCAATAACCTCTCGCATACTCAAAGAGCCCCGGATTACCCTCTTCATCTGACGAAAAGTCCGCGTCGTATTAATACGCATCTGGGAAAGGATGGCTGACTACATACGATAGATGGCAACTAGGGAAGATGGCAGCCATCAGTGGCCAGTCAGTATACATATCATGGACGAGACAGAAGCCTAGATAGTGAATACATCATCTTCTCTTTCACTAGAATGCGTACCAAGTGGTAGCCAGCGATTGTTTTTCGATCAATCCAGCACAATAACCATAATCATACACCGAGAATCGATCTCAAAGACACAGATCCCTCACCCCTACACCAGACCCCTTACCCCCACCACGTTCCCATTTGTCGTAGTCGTCCAGGCTTCTCCATCGGTCCCATTGAGGTCAATGCCTCGTACATCTCGTTTGTCAGCTCGAAATCGCTCGAATAGTATGCTGACGGTGTCGTCTTTCCGGCCGTGTATTGCTTGTGCCATGGATGCTTTTGTCCAATCTGTTCGCTCTCGACCATCCACATCCAGGTTTAGGATTGTTCCGACCCGCAGATTTCGTATAACCCGACCTCTCGTGGTGGTCACGTTATGAAACGGGCTTTGGGGCATTGACATCTGAAGGTTTGCTCTATGGTTTGATCTTGGCTAATTTCTTCATAATCACCGTGTGGTCCATCCATGATCTGGGCGGTACCTGTTGTATGAAAAAAGGGTTTCTTTGGTGACAAAGCCAGTCCGATGTCTTGGCATCTCTTCAGGACTTGCTTCACGTGTTCTAAGTGTTGATCTTCTATGTCACTGAATATGACTATGTCGTCCACGTATGCTCTGCAGAAATGTCGGGATTGAAGGTACCAATGGCATACCTACGATGAATTCCATCGTCGCCGTGTAGTACGGGATTGGTTTAGTTGGTATTGGTCTCAATGATCTTCGTGGGTTTGTTTATCGTTCGTGTTAAGGTATTCGGCCGCCGCGCCTTCGAACGAAACATTGGAAGCCCTTCGCTTCTGATGGCTCGAAGGACTGTTCGACGGGCGAGAGGCTTTTCGCCTTCAGATTTGGTCTTGTTAAGGTTTTCTGTTAACTCTCGCGTGGAAAACTTGTGACTAATTCGCTCAGTAGTAAGTATTTTCACGATCTCGTCCTTTTTAGCTTGGGATAATGCTGGCGGTCGACCTGTACGCGCTCCTGACTCGACGTATTCAAGACGCACAAGGGCTTCTTCTCTAGGGCAATAACCACGTTGTTTAGCCTTAAGAATTAGCTTGGAAAGGCCACTTTGTGAATAGCCCGTTTTCGCTATTATCTCCGCTCGGGAACGGCCTTCATTATGCCAGCTTAACGCTTGAATGCGAGTAGCAACGTCAAATTCCTTTTGTTTAGGCATTAGGGCTTTGAAGACTAGGTAAAAACGGGTGAGAATGATTTTAGCAGCAGGTTTGTTGACGTGGAAGTATTTCCAGGTCTCCAAGCCAGGCCATTTACTACCTAAGTATGACGAATATAATGCTCGCACGGTATCTTGATGCTAAGAAATGATCTCCACTTTTGGCCTCCGTATGCTTGTCCCTGTTTGGCTAGGTCGGTCTAGTCTTATGAACCAACACCGCTGTCAGTTTTACACTGCATTCCATTATCTAGACTAGTCTAATACTTAACCTTACATACGTACGTTTTGTATCCTAACACAATGACAACCCGCATGCACTGCGTATAACCAGAATCGAAGTTTTCATGTGACCAAATACTTTTGCAATAATCCATGATGATTTGCGCTTAGTATTTACAGGAATTTAACATGGGTAGGAGCAGTATCGTTTAAGTACTAATGAATGCGATTGATCATCAACGGAGGATACTACTAAGATTCCTAGTCCTCCAGGAGGCATGAAGTATATCAGAGTATTACAGCGGCCTTCTTAATCAAATAGTACAACTTGTCGGCGCTTTGCTTTCCCATTTCTCATATCCTCCACCATAACGGGCAGGTCCTCAAGCTTCCTGAAGTCAACATCAGGTTGTATGTTGTGCTTGGCGGTGAACTCAACAGCCTTAGGCATGCGCTGCGGGATTCCGGTGCTATCAGCCTTGATGCGATACTTTCCTGTGCAGAGATCGAACGTCGAGACCTGGAGTGGCTGCTCTGCAATACCGATGACCATGAGCAAGCCGTTGATGCGCAGCAGGTGCACGGCACCCGCAAACGCGGCGTTGGCTGCCGAAAATACGGCCGCGGCGTGCACGCCCTTCCCAGAAAGCTTCTTAACCTCGGCCACATAAGTGTCAGCCTGCGTACGCGAGTTGAAGACTGCGTCAGCCCCTAGCGCCATTACCGACTCCAGCACCTCGTCATTGATGTCGATCCCGATCACCTTGAGCCCCATGGCTTTGGCGTATTGTGTTGCATATTGGCCTAGCCCGCCGCAGCCTACGACGGCCAGCCATTGGCCGGGCTGCAGTTCGCAGCTATCTACCGCGTGAAATGCTATACCAAGTGATTAGTTTTTGTACAGTTTACTGCGAGTTTCTCAACAGATGCTGGGTTAGCTAGCTTACGTACCTGTAATACCAGCGCAGAACAACGGTGCTGCTCGCTTAATATCGAGCTCCTTAGGCAGGATCACGGCATTATGGTAGTCTACGACAACATACTCCGAGAAGTAACCGTCGGCGTGGAAGCCCTGAACCTTGGCCCCGTCTGTGTTCTCACACCACTGGTTGTGTACCATGCAGTTTTCACACTCGTAGCAGACGTTAATGAAGTAGTTGAAGCCGATGGCGTCGCCGACCTTGAAACCTTTTTCATCTGCCGAAGGGTGGATTTCCTCAATAATGCCCGCGCCTTCATGACCCATTGTTACAGTCTTTCCCTCCGGCCGGCCCAGGGTCAACAGATCAGAGTGGCACAGCGAAGCGGACTTTATCTTCACCAAGAACTGGTCTTTCGCTGGTTTTGGTATTGGTACATCGTTAATGACAACCTTGTGTGATTTCTACCCGATGACATGGTTAGCACTGACGAACGAGACATAAGAGGAAAAGAACATATACATTATCCCACTGCCCAGCCTTCATGGTGTCAATATTGATGAGATCCTATAAAGTAAGTTTAGTCCCAACAATTAAACACAAGCACTACGAGCAACTGTAAGAAAAGTTGGTAACCGTTTATAAAATCTAGGAATCGAGGAAGAGTACTAGATTTCAATAAGTTACATAACTCTTGAGGGCTCAAGGATATGTGAAGAAGCCATGTATATCATAACCCAATCCACGGCAAAAGGGCTCCGTACTGTCTTTATATTAAGACTCAACTTTCTGGATGGCGCTTGGCTACTCTGCACTTCTGTATGACCTTGGGAATGATGTATGCTGACACATGTTTCGAGACGATTTCTAGTGAGCCAAGCGTTGTTGTCGGTTACCGGAAATGTTTTGGCGAGGTAGAGGGGGAAGTAAACGCGGGGAGCTGGAGATTCTAGAGATTGCGGAGTACAATACTACTAATGCTAACCGTTGGCAGCTAGGTTGATGCAAAGGTGAGATGATTCGAATTGAGGCTTTGTATTAAGAATAGAGACCAGACGTAGAGAAGGTTTGAACCAACATTCCACAGCAGAAGTGCAAGGAGCTTCCCCTTTCGATACTCACCCATACAATGATCTCTCGCCTTCATTAAAGACTACCAGCGTAGCAAAAGACGCCCTCCTGGCACAAGAGCGTTCCATGACATTACTGCTAGATGACCGTAGTGAATGGGGCTGTTAAAGGAATTAATTGCCAGTTCAAGCCAGCGGCCGGGCCCAGCACTGTCCATCGATCGCGTTTCACGTTCCTGTAACGGAAAAAAGTAGATTACGATGCCGATGGGGACCTCAACAAGTCTTAGATGAAAAGAACGTGCCCTCCAACGGCGTAGCAATCTGCCAAACAACAAGCGGCGCGAGGTAGTACGCTCGATACTGTACGCTGACACGTCATTGGGGTAAGTAGGCGAAGGAACAACATCGACGGAGATAAAAACATACAACTCCGGTAACGCGAGGCTACTACGGTTCGTCTCAAACATACCGAATGAAAATGATATGACTAGTTATAAAAACGAAGACGATTATTTGTCGACGCGAATCACTATTACATTTGTACAGAGGCTACAACACACACTACCGTTATGGCAGACTCCGAGTTTCCAGAACTTTTAACGTACCGCTACTCATGTGAAGATCCGGCGAAGAGATGGCCAGTCGACAACCCAGCTACAGGAAAAGTCATCACGACGGTTCAAGCCGGCGATGCAAAGACTGTTGACGCAGCCGTACAAGCCTCTTACAAGGCCTATACGGAGCGCTGGCGGCCACTGCCGCCGAGCGAACGAGCAGCGTACCTCCTTCGATGTGCCGACGAGCTTGAAAAGCATCTGGACTATATAGCGACGCTCTGCTGCATGGAGAATGGCAAGCCAAAGCAAGATGCTAGGAGCTACGACTGTAAGGCGACTGTCGCCATCTTCCGGTACTTTGGATCTCTTGTCGGCAGACTGCCGTCGCAGTTCTACGACCGTGGCAAGATGTATTGCACCGTGCATCACGAGCCCTTCGGGGTCTGTGCCGGCATCCTGCCTTTCAACTGGCCACCCATTCATGTCAGCGGTAAAGTGGCTCCGGCGCTTGCTGCTGGAAACACTTTCATCATAAAACCTGGGGAACAGGCTCCCCTGACAGTGATTCGAATCTGTGAGATCTTAGCCAAGGTCCTACCCAAGGGTGAGTGGATTCTGGTGTCTTTTGATCTTCCTTTCAGCGGATCTCACGAGCAAAAACTGCTTTGCCTGTGATTTTCGACCCCCGTTTGTTCCCATAGATCGTCATGAAAGGCAGTTACTAAACCTTAGTCTAAAAGATGTGCTCCAAGTCGTTCCGGGATTTGGACCGGAGGTTCCGCAGGCATTAGTACAGCACCCACTGGTGAAAAAGATCAGCTTCACAGGCTCGACGGCAGCTGGCGGGGCTGTGGCCAAGGCGGCGGGTGCACTCGTGAAGCCAGTTGTGCTTGAGCTCGGCGGGAAGAATGCATTTGTCGTATTCGACGACGCCGATTTCGACGCTGCGGTGCGTACCGCTCTCGAGGGTGCTTTCTTCAACAAAGGAGAAGCTTGCACTGCCAGTTCTCGCATCCTAGTCCAGCGCGGGATCTACGACAGGTTTGTAGAGAAGCTCGCTGCCGGGGTGAAGCAGCTCAGGATGGGTAATGGACTGAATTCTAGAACACATATTGGACCACAGATCTCGCGAGCGCAGCAGAAGAAGCTCCAAGATTACCTCGTCCTCGGCGAGAAAGAGGGAGCGCGTATTGCTGCTCAAGCCCAGATGCCGTCTGATCCTGAGTGCAAGGACGGATACTTCATCCCGGCGACGCTATTCGCCGACGTCCACGAGAATATGCGCATCGCAAAGGAAGAGATGTTTGGTGCTATTGGTACGCGAAGCTCATCCAAGCATTCTGAAGTGTAATCCATACTTAAGCATGTATAGTGACCGTCATGCCATTCAACAGTTTTGAGGATGCCGTGCGAGTTACCAACTCGGTCGAGTACGGCCTGACTGCAGTCGTCTTTACTCAGGACCAGCTGAAGGCTAACCGCTTCGTGCGCGCAGTCGAAGCGGGGATGGTAAGTCCCTTTAGTCGTTCCAGGACAACCGCTCGAGATTTTCAAGAGCTTACAATTCCAATTGCCTATAGGTCTGGGTTAATAACTACCTCCGAGACGTGCTTGGGACTCCTTTCGGCGGGGTGAAGTCTTCTGGTTATGGGAGGGAGCACAGTATCGAGACCTTATATGAATGGACTCAGCCGAAAGCAGTGCACACACCATCAGGGCAAGGTGACATCACGAGTTGGCGAGCCGTGACGGATATCTTTGGGCGTAAAGGGAGCTCCGTCGTGTAATTGAAGTATATAAAAAGCGACGTGTTATTGGTGTACGAAGAAGAGCCTTAATACTATGTATTCAACGATAAAGTACCGTAGAGACTTTATCAGGTCATGTTAGCTAAGAGCCAGAAGAAGATAGTTCACGCATATGGAGAGAGCTATTCTAGCCTCACGTTGCTGTAAATCATTTAAGGAAAGCTCTAGATATATACTGATTCCAGTGCTGGCTATTGTTATGTACATAGGTAGGGAAATGCAGATCAAGTGGTACGTACCTCGGCAGCCCGACAGCTGCCCGGACAGGGCAACAGGGCATGCACGCCAAGATGCCGCTAAGAAATCGATACGGCAACAGCGTTAACTTTGCAAAGAGAGCTTCCTTTTCGCAAGAGCTCAAGTAGAAAGACCCTATCAGTAGCCACTACCATTACTTCTCCCACTCTACTAAAGCTACGCCCTACATACAGCGGCTGCATCCTCGTCACCATGGATTCCGAATCGATCAAGACCGAGGTTATCCGCCAAGTGCGGACACAATATGCCATGGACAACGCGAAGCAACTGATTGAGGTACGAATGACGGAGTTTTCTCTCCATCGTCAAGCGCAAAGACAAGACGTCCCGCCTATGTCGACCTCTCTCCTCGCATCCGGAAGCTGACCGACCCTATTTTGCAGAAAATCAACGACCACTGCTTCCAGCGTTGCGTTCCCAAGCCCGGCACCTCGCTGTCGAGCGGCGAACAGGCCTGCTTCACGCAGTGCATGGAGAAGTACATGTCAGCGTGGAACCAGGTCAGCACGACGTATATCAGCCGGTTACAACGGGAACAATAGAGAAAAAAACCAAACGCGAATATACCAACCCTAAATCACGGCGGCACAGCAGAATGCACTATAAGGCAAAAACTGCGCATATGGGAAGGAAGATGGAGAATTCGCATATCGTATAAACTAGGAGCATTAACCTGGCTCGGAACGAGAGAGAGAGAGCGCATATGCTAGTATTGTACATTACAGACGGGCCGGGCATAGCATCAAACCCCGTCAACTTTTCGATGGCAAGTCATCTAACCACGGAATGGGAAATATAGAGTGTACAACATATACGTGTATCAACATTCAGACTAGGGGCAGAGTTGAGTATGGTCGATAACGACGGGCTTCACCAGCTTCGTTCAATTGGGTATATACTTCTCTGCTCACAATTACGTATTTACGCGGCTTTAGCTTGCCGCAGATGCCTTCTTTTTCTCCTCTTCCGCTTGCCGCTTGCGCGCTAGGTATCTCTCTTTCGCACTGGAGATGTCTGTGTCGGTCTTCCTGGTCTTGGCCGCGCGTTCCACCTTTTGCCGCTCCTCTTCCTCTTGATCTAATGACCTCTTGAGGGACTCCTCTAGCTGTGCTTCTAGCATGCGCGTCTGCCTCTCGCGCATGGCCTGCTTGCCTCCTGCGCCGACGAATCCCCGCGACTGCTCCCTCCCGTCCCTGCTGTCCATCCCCTTCCGTGTGTCTTTAGGCGGTTCGGTCTTCTTTTTCGCGCCTAGATTTAGACCGCCCTTGAGCAATTCTCGCTTGTCCACCACTTGGCCATCCTCATTAATGGCGATAGTTCCGCCTTTTTGATTGATTTCGCGCGCTACGTCGGCATCCGTCCTTACCCTCTCTTCTTCCACTTCGTCTCCTGGTTTCGGTCCATTCTTGGCCCGTTCCTCGGCGGCCTTCACGACCTCGGCGTGTCGCTGATCGCCCCTTTCTAATAACTCTTTGTAAAATGCGGTCATGCCGCCACCTTTGTTCTTACGCACTTCCTCTTCCTCGCGCCTCCGCTCTTCCTCTTCAAGGCGGCGGTTCTCCTCTTGTTGTTTCTTGTAGGCTTCCGTGACGAACTTCTCTTTATCCGCGTACTCCTCTCCTTCCTCCTCTCGCTCTCGCGCGATCTTTTTCTCTTCGGCAATCAGAGCGTCGCGCTTCCGCACAGCCGCTGATGTGATCAGATTTTTCATATACTTGGGTTTCCGTTCTATATCCTCCTGTGTGACCTTCTTCTCTGGTCTTAGAGAGTCGTAAACCGCATCGTAGTCGTATATAGAAGGGTCGAGCTCTTCTGCTGCTTCTTGGTGTCTTCGCGATTCAAGGGCGCTTGATAGATCACCATACATTGAGATTTGGGGTTTCTTAGATTTGCTTGTTGGCGGTTGCCCAGAGGGCGTATTCTTCGTTTTTGAGGTAGGTTTCTTAGTTTTTGACTTGTCTGGATGTATAGAAGAAGTTTCATCCTCTAACTCTGTGATCCTAGTGGCTTGTGAGCTGCTGTTCTGCCCGTTTGCGTCGTCTGAATCGTCATCGCCGCCAAACATAGGTTTCCGCTTCGGCGGAGCGGGCTTTGAAGCCCCTGGCCTCTTGGTTAGATTGATGCCAAATGAAAGCCCAGGTTTACTCATTGTGTAGGTAATGAACCTGTGAAATATGTTGTGCAGTGTGAATGACGCCGAGTATAACTAGAATTGGGGAGTCTGAAGATGCGCTAGCTTTGGAGGGATACCTGTAGTGGAACCCGCCGATAAGATTAGATAAAGCTTTCATCGGATCTTATCGCCCAACCGTCTGCGCGCCTAAGGTTATACCTACCATTTACATTCACGTCATGCCAACTTGTCAAGTAACCTTTCTACCGCTCCCAAGGCATCAACGCAAAATATGACGCTACAATGACAGCCGAGCCATCGTCGCCAAAGAGGCGACATATCCTATCCTCTATAAACCCTGAGAAGCGCTCTGCTTCGCCCAGCGTAGAGGATAAGCGTGATAAGCAAGAAGTTCCAGAAGCCCCGCCAACTCAAGAGTCCCGCGACGAAGAAAAAGCCACGGATCCTACAACAGAAGACACGGCGCAAAGGACCTCCAAGTTTCGATTCAAATCAAAACGCTCGCGGTCGCATCATTCTTCACGATATCACGATCAAGATAATGATACAGACGCGAACCATGGTCACACACCCTCTTCCTCGCGACATCATCATAGACATAGACACCATCATAGGCATAAGCGGCGACGCGCCCACTCCCGCTCTCCCTCGCCACCGAACCCCTACGCTCCGCCACCTCTAGACTCTGATGCGGCATTCCGTGAATCTCTCTTCGATGCTATGGCAGACGACGAAGGCGCGGCGTACTGGGAGGGCGTGTACGGCCAGCCGATCCACGTGTACAGCCAGGAACGGCCGGGGCCAGAAGGGGAGCTCGAGCGCATGGATGACGACGAGTATGCGGCGTACGTGCGCCAGAAGATGTGGGAGAAGACGCACCAAGGCCTGTTGGAAGAACGGGCGCGGCGAGAAGAGCGCCGAAAACAGAAAGAGCGCAAGACTCAGGAGGCCGCGCGGCTGACCAAGGAAATGGAGAGGAGCATACGTAGGGGCGAAGAAAGAAAGATGAAGAGAGGTTGGAAAGAGCGCTGGGAAGCATATACTACAGCCTGGAATTCCTGGGACGGCACGCTTGAGGCCATGGCTTGGCCGGTGCGAAGTGGACGACGAGAAGATATCGAGGCCGCCGCCGTTAGGGAGTTCTATTTCATGGGTATTGACGCTGTGGAAGCTGGCGAGGCCGAGTTTCTGGTAAAGGTAAAAGAAGAGCGCGTTAGATGGCATCCTGATAAGATTCAGCAGAGACTTGGTGGGCAGGTGGACGCGGCTGTGATGCGCGATGTCACCGCTGTATTTCAGATCGTTGATAGGTTGTGGTCAGATACCCGCTCTAAAGCAAAACGCTAGGGCACATTATAAGCATTTGATTTCTTCCGCTTCTCATAGTAATGCTCACCCCTAATTTTATGAGAGATGATTCACTGGCTCGGATATCTGGCATAATTGAAGATGATAATTTTTTCCTAAGCGCCGCAAGATACTCGGTGCGAAGACAGAGGGTTGTTGGCCGACATAGAAAAGCTCGAAACGAGTTGGCTCCCAGACGCGCACAGCATTATAGCCAGGCGGCTAACAGACCACCTATTGCTCAACCGTGACGCAGTTATCGTGGCTTCGGGGATGCGTCTAAGATATCATAAGCTTGATACGAACTCGCCGCTAGCCGTTACACTATGAGCAGATAGACCACACTCAGCCATCTCACTCTAACAGAGCCTTAATAGCGACTAAGAGAGACTGAGAGCAAATACGAGCTTGTAAATCCTCATATTTCACTAAGATATTGTGTCCCAGAGGTATGCCTCATAGACTGCATAGTCTAGAGTAAGCAGCGTGGGAGACTTAACTACAAGCTGCTAATAACTGAGTATCACCAAATGAAAAGAAGTAAGATAGCTTCTTATTGCTACTCCAGAGCGTCGGGCTCAGCGCAAACCCAAATTAAGACTGATAAATGAAAGTAGCGAAATTCACACAACGCTATGGTTACTGAGAGTATGGGCAAACGTAGGCGGGGCCGCCCTGCGACACTCTTGAAGAATTCGACCTATGATCTTAGTTCATGCCAATGAGGAAACTGTGAAGTTAGAAATAAGAGACCAAAAAGTTCGAAAACGCAGCAAGGAGAACTACAAGTATGGGCAGCATAGCGGTGGGCGATAGAATAGAAAGAAACGGGAAGAGCAAAATCCTGTAGCAAAAACGCAAACTCTAGACCTAAGAGAATTCTTATGAGGAGAAATCAGCGGAAGAGGCAAGCTTCCATGAGACGAAGAAAAAAGCGTCTAACACACAAAGAGTATTCATACGTCTTCAAGAACGCTTTTCTTATGTTTATGGCCTCGCTGTAAACGGCTGAAGTTCGTCTTGACTGCGGGACTTCTACCTGCTTCCCAATTTTCTTTCAGCTCAAGGGCCTACTAGTCATGGAAAGTAGAGTCACCTAAGAAACTCGAAACATTTTTGATGAATGCGATGTAGTCATACCCAATAGAAGAGAAGGACAGTCGATAAGTGACAGGGTAAAAACGGACAAAACATGGACTATGTATGAGCGAGATCGAAGTTAAGTTCTTGTTTTGAATGCAATTACCATAGATGAATCGGCTCTATATACTCAATTTAATGCTGAATACTGCTATTGTTATTTAGTATGTAGGGAGGAAGAGTTCAGCATAGCGATAATGGTTTGATCACCGATGAAAGCTAGCACTTCCAGTTTACCTAAATATCTATTTGATAAGCCTAATAATGTTTGGACATAGAATTATGGAAATACCCTATCGTCGATGGCATCATGATAGTTCTGCAGCGTGGTAGCTGGGATTCCAACCACCCACCTCAAGCAGATTGACCAGTGGTTGAGAACGGAACTATGCAAAGTGAAGAACGAAACAAATAGTGCCGTATTTGATATCGGTATGACTGAATAAGGCGGAATCTATCATGATGCTAGTCCAACTCTTGGGACCCTCACGTAGAGATGACTCAGTGGTATGTGACTTATGATCTCAGCGAGCGGCCCGAACTTCAAGGAGTATAGGCTACACCAAAAATGGATGGAACATCAAATATAGAAGCTGAGCGGGATAAGCACGATCACATTCATGGTAAATCATATTGGGTGTATTGGGACCGAGCAGTGACATGCAATGTAATTACTAATGACAAGGCTGCCCTAGAGTGAGCGAAGTACAAAATAGGACGACTTTAAGATTCCTGTGACCCATTCGTCTTGTTTATTCCATTTATATCACCGATTCCATTTGTACTATCTGCGCCGATTTTACCATTCTCAACGTTCTCACCGTTTCCATCATTCTTTAGTTTCTTGGCTAGCTCATTTTCAGCTTCAAGCGCATCTTTGATCTTGCCCGCTAGCCAAATGAACTGCTCCAAGCTATTATGAAGCTGTACACTGAAGCGGAAGATGCGCTTAGGGTACTCTGGCCAGTGATAGCACTGGATCTCGGCGCGGTCCTTCTCCCACAGCGTCTTGCAGATGGGCAAGATGCCCAGTGCATTAGGCAAGACCGAATCAGGGAGCGGGAACGTGACCATGTTAGCGATCATGTCGTCTGGACACGGCATGTCGACGCCGAGGATCTCGAGGACCCTCTTCCGAGCTTCTACCGCGAGATCGTGGTTCCGCTTGACCATCGCCGCGTGTCCGTCGGGCAGTGCGGTCTCAAGGAACTCGATGATCTTGGGCATGCTATGCACGCCCGACGGGTCATGGCACCCGTTCCACTCGAAGGTGTGTTCGAGCCAGGAATAGGCGCCGCCGTTGCTGTCCCGCCAGTGGCCGGAACGCGCGATGATCAGGGGCTTCAGACGGGTAACGCGGTCTTTCCGCGCATACATGAAGCCGACACCGCGGGGCGCACACATCCACTTGTGGCAGCTGGTGGTGTAATACGCCGCCCCGATGTCGTGCAGATCGACTTGGACTTGGCCTGGGCCGTGGGCACCGTCGACAAGCGTGTCGATACCGCGGTCTGCGAGTTCCTTGACGATGCGCTTGATGGGGAAGACTAGACCTGTCCGGCTGACGATGTGGTCGATGATGGCGAATTTGGTACGATCTGTCACGCACGCTAGTATGCTGTTGACGATCTCATCCGGCGAGGAGACGGGGAACGGTACTTTGGCAACAACAAGCTTGGCGCCGTCGCGGTTGGCGACATGCTTCAGCAGCATCGTAACGGAGCTGTAGGCATGGTTTGTCGTGAGCAGTTCGTCACCTGGCTGGAACTGCTGGCTCTGGGTGACAATATTTAGGCCGAGTGTTGACCCTGGTGTAAGTAGAAGCTCATCATAGTCGGCATTGACGAACTTTGCTAGGGCCATCTTGGATGCCCGGTGACGGGGCGACCAAGATGATAAGAAGAATTCTGGTGACCCTCGATCAAGATCCCACCGCAAGGCATTCTGATGTTCAAGAACCTCAGTCGGGCATGCCCCCGAGGATCCATGGTCCATATGCACGATGTCTCGTCGTAGTGGCCATTTGGATAGAAGAGGGTCGGGCTGGGGAAGGCCTTCGGGAACAAGTGATACTTGGTCTGGTACTGCCATTTCACTGAACAAGCTCAACCGCTTACACGTAATACAAGCAGTAGTCTTGGTATGATCACTTTTGCCCAAGATAAGTAAAGAGGATCAACACCAAGGGAAGTAACTATGATGAACAAAATGAAGTCGAATCTACTAGGCAGGACAGTTGTTTAAGCTCCAGGTATGCGAGAGTATTATTTGAGTTACAACCCCCGTTCCTGCATGCAGGGACCATTAGATATAGTCGCATTGTAAGGTCGGTACGAGGAGGATGGGTCGAGAGTAAATGACGAAAAGCCATTCCTGGATTTGAAGCCAAGCCTGCAAGGTCAAGTTCGAAACTCCCTGCGAGCGAGTTGCTTTCGTTTTAGAGGGGTAAATATTACGCAACGTAGCAGAAGGATTTTTGCAGCAAGACGGGGTGTTCGCAGTTGGCGAAGATCACTGGCTCAAGACTCACCGAATCAGTGAGACCTGGATGGCTCCCAGGTAATTCCGCACTACATATATTCAAAGAGCTTATATCTTGAGTTATGTACTCACCGCGCCTTAGACTCCTTAACTATATACTGAATGAATAATTCTACTTCAGCTACTAAGCTCTTTTCACGGCCAAATCTCTTTGCGAAAACCGTTCACCTAAATAAGGAAGATGGATATTAAGAAACCGCTCCGGCGTCTTCCCCGGGCGGATATCCTACGCCCAACCTCAGCAGATCTCATCAGTTTGGCACTACTACGAATGCGCCATGCTGCCGAGCCCAATAATGAGAACCCTCCACCAGTGGTGTTCCCTCTGGCAGAGAGTATGCGTTGGGAGTTCTTCAGCTTCGATGACTGGGAAGAGTTCGGTGATCTTGAAACCGAATACGGGAGGCTGACTTATACGCTCACTCGATATCCTGAGCGGGGTGCTCCAATTGCTTGTGAACGCACCTTGCGAGATCTTCTACAGAGATCAAGCGTCTTGACTGAATGGCCGCGTGTTGCGTCCGAGCTTCAAAATCACGCAGTGGCAGCATTAGAAGGTGTCTGTCAGAAGCAACAAAACCGCGTGCTTGGGCGAGAGTGCACGACGAAGTCTGACTTCGTTACGGTGCCAGTAGACTACGAAGTCAGCAAGCTGGCATCAAAGATGTCTCTACAACTTTGGAACAGATCTCTGAACGAGATTGCTTTGGAGCTTGAAACTGGCTGCTTGGCGCATGTTGGGCAGTTCTTACAAATCCACGCGTTTTTGAAAGACCCCATATTTGGTTTCAGAACGTTCAAGAAGCAGACTGTAATCTTCAACCAACTTTTCGCTGCGTTTCAAGAGTCTGTCCCAGCAGGCTCTTTGAAAACTGGAGCTTTAGAACGTGTGGCTGCTCAGGCAGCGCAAGAGTCTGCCTATCTAGTCAGTCCGCTCTTGGAAAAGGTCTCGCTCGTCCATTTCCACGCACATCACCAACTCACTTATGTGGATGTACGATTAGACAGCCTTGCTCGCGCGGAGTGGTCAGTGCCTTCACATGTCTTGGAGATCGCGGAAGAGATGCTCCTAGCAGTAGCCTCGAACGAGGGCTTGGCCTGCCCACTCGTGCCCATCCTCGTGACAGTTCGCCCCAGTTTCTCTAAGGACGACCAACATCTGACCCCCATCGTTGATGGAAATCATCGAGCTACGGCAGCCCTTATGCTTAGATTCCTAGCAAGCCAGGCCATGTCGACCGATCGCGTAATCATGGCGCAGCAGCTTGCGGTTTACTGCATAGATCATGGCCTCGGCAGTAAGTGGCATATAGACCTCATGGATGTACTCGACGAGCTTTTTGCTGAGCGGAATCGCCTGTTCCGGGATAAGCTCATGTCTAACGCATCTCTCGTGTCCAAGTTTGCCACGGTGGAGTACATCCCAGCATTGCTCGTCCAGGAAGAAGACTTCCACACGATATGCAAGCAGCGTTCCAAGGGGAAGCCGAAGCCGGTCCTGCTGCATCCGTTCCACCAGACGCTATTCAACGATGACCACTTGCCCTTTGCATTACCACAAAAGGCCGGACAAACTCACGGGCGGCCAGAGGCATTTCGACTTTTACCACTAACGCCATTCGGAACAACACAGAGCGTTGACGGGGCTAAGGTCTTCGAAGCCAAGGTCCGAAAGAGTATGAATGGTCTTGTGGAAGAAGAATTGGTCGCCAATGGAAACTTGCGGAGTGGAACCGAGCTGGTGAAGACGGCCGAAACCCATGTGAGCGGAGTTACAACAGCGTCCTTCATCGTAGCAGGTTGCTGCTTAGGTCTATTCCTGCTAAGGAGATACAGTCCGCGCATGCTTGGATGACTGGCATGCACGGATGTATTTTGACTATGCTGGCTTTCAGTCGTCTTTGACACTGCATGTGTATGTGTGTGAAGGAATTACGTAGCCCAACTAATAGCATCAAGTATTAGTAATAGTGACTGCTGCAAATGTAACCAAGATCGCTGTAGAATTAGCAGTGCAACTCTATGACTAAAACCAAATCCAAGTCAACTGCTGTGAAAGAGGATAGCTACATAGATAGTGTAGCATTAGATTGTGGGCTACTTAACACTTTGATGCTCTTCGGTAATAAATGTAGAATCTGCAATGCAACGTTGAAAAACGCCGTGATGCATATCCTCGCCGCGGCCCCTGTTCAACCATGTCAAGTGACATGGCATAATTATTCCGCCTTGGCACCGCGTAGGGGGGCTAATGGCGCCACGAACCTGAGAAAGGCTATTGAGTAACTGCTGTGTGTGACGCCAATAGCATTCGCATCGTGTTCCATTGTGTCGCCGTGTATGGCTGACATGCGGAAAAAAAAAGTATAGCTTCGAAAATAGTGACTCTTCTTGCAGTAGCTCCGATAACCTCTCCCACGTACTCCTACTTCTCTACATTAGTTACCCTAGGTCTCGAGCAAGGATTGCTGCGTGCCTCCATGTTAAACTGAAGATCTGTCTCTAGTTTCTGCATGTGCATACGGCTGATTGGCATCTCCATAAGCGCATATACACTGGCAAGAATATAGCGATACCTTATGTAAGACCTGAGAAGCAGGTTCCAATGCACATACACAGTACGTTACTGTGCAGCCTAGTCCAGTGGCCTCAATTTATACACTCTCTGATCTACCTCGCTAATTGTAATTACTTTTCACCGATAAAAACTCAACTAAAGATAATGTTGATGAGCGGTATAGAGCCTTTTGCATTATACTGGCAATCTCTCAGTGACACTCAAAGCACGTCAATGATGTTCAATGTGTTTAGTTATTATCAAAATACAAGAAGGGTATATTTGCCTAATTAGCCAAGCTCGGTAATAATAGTGCAACAGACTGGGGTTGGGCACATAGTATGCCCCAGACAATAAACAAGCTACCGTTATTTTTCCCGATTACTTACTATAGTCGCCTTTTAGGTGCGAAGAAATCCTCTTAGACCGCTAATTCTTATAGGTCAAGCAACTCTCATCAAGCCTCTCCGCCTCTCAGCGTCCTTAGTTGACCATATGCGTACAGCACCAACCGCTTTTCACTTACTCATAGCACATCATTACCCTGCTTTTATGAGAAATCCCTAATCTGGGCTTATTATTATCTTTCTTCGGTAATTTTTAACTCTGTTTTTGATACGGATGAAACCCTGACCTCGAAGTTGGAAGCAGAATAGGCTGCTTGGTTAATGCATATCTAGAATGGAAGACTCTAGTAAACGTACATCGTATGTGTGGCCTCATTTGCACTGCAAGGCGTACTGAGCTGACATTAAAAGAATTATTGAACAAGAAAAACCCGACTTGGAACCTACTAACGAGATTCCTGTCGTTGGTCCTACCGATAAAAACTGCGAACCAACAGAGGAAGAGATCAAGACTCTGCGGCATGTTTGTGACAAGATACCCTTCACCATATTCTTCGTAGTAGTCGCCGAAGTAGCCGAGCGCTTCACATACCGGTCTTTGACTGGACCACTTCGTGAGTTCACTCTACTGTGATTTATCAAGATTAGATTACTGAAGTTTCATAGAGAATTATATCCAAAATCCTTTCCACAATTCATTCCGTCCAGGTGCACTGGGAAAAGTATGCGGCCTTGCACTTCGGCTTCTCGCCTGAAAGAAACTAGTTAGCTAACGCGACGACACTGGATCTAGGGACAATCTGTCGCCACTGCCATTGGATTTTTCTTCCAACTATGGTGTTATCTTACGCCTCTTCTTGGCGCCTTCATAGCCGACACTTACCTTGGTCGTTTTAAGACTATATTTCTCGGCACTAGGTGAGTGATCATTACAAGCATGTATTCGCGCAACTAATGGGTACAGCACTGCTCTCGTTGGTGTTGCCATCCTATTTATTACATCGTTACCCACCCTCCTCGATCGTGGAGCTGGCTTCCCAGGGCTGCTGGTAGCGCTCATAGTGATCGGCCTGGGGTAAGATGAGCCTGCGTAGATGCTTTAATTTATACTGACGAAGGGCAGTGCCGGAGGAATTAAGAGCAACGTGGGTCCCTTGGTTGCCGAACAGTATGCGAATAAGAAGGCATATGTCCGCACGACCGCCAATGGTGAACGTGTGATAGTTGATCCGGACATCACGGTACAGACTATCTTTAATCGCTATTATTGGTATGTAGCCGGTACAGATATTTCTACTTAAGTTAATTGTTATCCAGGGTTATGAATATCGGATCCGCGTCGGGCCTGATCGCTGTGGTAAGTGTTACGAGTTTTAGAACGGGCTCTTTTAACTGATTTGGATAGTGGGTAGAGCTTAAGGTTGGATTCTGGGCAGTGTTTTTGATCGCACTGTCGGTTTATGCATTTGCGGCCATTACTCTTCTATTGGGCCGTAATAAATACAGTGAGATAAATCAACAGTCAACGTTTGCTCATCTGCTTATACTCAACCTGCAGTCACACATCGACCTCAGGGCTCCATCGTGGCTCGCGCTGCACACGCTCTTTGGCTCGGATTAAAGAATGGCAGAAACATGGACAAAGCTAAGCCATCATATCAGAGTCAACACAGCGGCAGGTCAAATTTACCTTGGGACGACCAGTTTGTGGACGAACTCAAGGTCGCCTTGACGGCCTGTAGGGTCCTGTACGTCTCGCCGCTTGCTTTGGAGCACTGACCAATTGCTAACAAAATATTTAGGTCACTGTTGTGAGTGTCCTTAGTAACCAAAAGCAAGCAAACTGCTGACCACCCCGTTGCCCTTTCTTCTGGCTTTGCTATGGCAATACTGTGGGCAATGTTATTAGTTTGGCCGGCGAGATGAACACTCTTGGGCTTCCAAATGACTTCTGTACTCGCTCCCTATCCGCTTAACAACTTACAACTAACTATTTTCCAGTGGCAGGAAGTATAAATCCGGTCAGCATTCTGATTCTTCTGCCGCTTTTGTCAGTAGCGTGCCTAACAGTCTGTTTATCCACCTGGGAGCTAACTTTAGGTGTCTAGTGACCGAGTTTTGTATCCTGCCCTGCGACGAATGGGTATCCGATTCCTTCCGATAACCAGGATTACTTGCGGATTTCTGGTGATGTCAGGGGCGATAGCGCTGGCTGCTGGTCTACAATCTCGTAAGCCTTCTTGCACAGCCAGCCGAGTCAATGATTATTTGCTAACATGAAGTTCAGTCGTGTACAAATCCCCTCCTCGTTCGGTAAGTTAGACTGCTGGGCAAGTTGATATAATCCCTGCTGATATAATCAGGTGAATTTCTTCTCGATCCTCCCGATCTACGTCCTGACAGCACTTGCGGAGATCCTTGCCTTCCTCAGTAGCATGGAATACGCATACACAAAAGCACCAAAGTCGATGAAGAGTTTGATCGCGTCGATCAATCTCTTGTTATGTGCTATAGGATCCGCACTGGGGATAGCAATATCACCAACATCGAACTACAACCAAGTTCTGGTCCAGTTTGCTAGTCTTAGTGGGATCATGTTTGTATTGGCTATACTGTTCTACCTGCTATTTTCAAAGTACAACGAGGAAGAGGCGAAGATGAACCGAGTCGAGAGAGAAGCGGAGGATGAACGGCGAGATGAGTTTTGACCGTAATTAGGGGTAGATGGATTGGGTAGGGGCTCCGGCGACTAGTGATGGTATTGCCGCATTGGTGCATATATGTACACATGCCGTAGTACTATGTAGGCAAGGATCATTGCCACGGTATCATAACTTAGTCAATGTCGTAGCCTGTATGGACATGGATTCTCTGGTTCTCATCCTACCAACTCGACCCTATTTCAGGAAGACGAACAAGTACGCAGCATATAGCACCCTGTCAGACACGTCAATACGCTTCCGTATTAATATCTTCGAACTTTGCTTGTAATAACACCTCATGTTTAGCTAGTTTACGCTACCCGCTGGACATTCAACGTATTTAACGACACGAAGGTAAAATTACACCTTAGCTGTGGAGATGCGTCCGGTCTGGTCCGTCGGTGTGCATGGTTGGCTTTTGCGGCTCGGACGGCTCGGACGGCTCGGGCGGCTCGGGCGACACCGGTATCCGAAGACCTTCGGGGCCAACCGGCCTCGCCCCGTTTCTTTTCTAACGACTTCTCTCCATAACCATTCGTTTCAATGGGCACATTATTTTCTACATCTCTCCCACGTTTCGTCAACAAACTGTGTAGGTAGATGTTCTTTCCATCCTTGTCCCACTTGCGGTAAAATGTCGCAATTGGCAGGGGGCCACTTAGGTAACGTTTAATCCATAAATGTCACTATCGCCGACAGTTAGGATCAAATCCCCGCGGGGATGCAAGTGTTAACAGCACGGGAGTAACCGAGGCGCCAATTTGCTAGCATACACTGACCTAATTATCTAGGACGCAAAATGATCTGATCGCTTGAGTACAAGCTGACGGCATACATGTATAAATGGATGCTAATGCAATGCATCTACCGTCACTTCTCCTGCCACGTTACTCATGTGAGACTGAGCTTACATCGGTTCATCGATATTGCATACTTCTACGATGTCTCTCACCGTCTGTAGCGGTTCGAAATCCGACTTTGTTCTTGGACAGTGCATGACGGCGGATCGTAGAACCGCCTTGACGCAGATGGCGCTCTAAGCTTCTGCCGGGTTATTGTGGACAGATCGTGCATATCCTTCTTCACCAATAACCAATGAACCTCGTACCCCGTATCCAACACATATTTAGCATGGTGGAAAATGTCAGCGTTGTATTTAGCGCCTCCTTCTGTACTGGCGTGGATACTAACTCATCCAATCTAATGCCAAGCGTGCTAGGATCAACCGTGGTACCAATTGACATCTTCGACTCAATTACACTAGACTAACAATTACAGGCTGCAGATTATGAGCTTTATTATTTATTTTCATTTTATTTTAAACCACAACACTTCGAGGTCCGCCATAATGCGATGTAGACATGAAACACAGTAGCTCTTATATACCGTAGCAACGTTCTTTAGCTCTAAAGTCTAATCGGCCTCCCCACATAGGGTAACTAATCAGAGAGTATTGCCTAGTATAGGTAATGCAAAAAGTGCATACAGGATGATTTGCTATATCCCTTGCTTGTTCTAAGCCGTCAAAGGAAACAGGCGCAAGATATCGTACCACATCCACAGCCAAGATAAGATCCAGCAATTACAACCGCCCAAGTTTTTCTCAAGCATCCTCCGTTCCGAGCGGAAATCGATAAACTGTGACTTTCACAACGGTGGGAAAAGGGTTAAATTCCAAGATATCCAGATGTATTGCTTACTTACACACTGCGTCATCGCCCCGGCCCCTCAGCCGGCCTGCAATGCGACGCGGGCAGCCGCACATGCGCCTGCATTCGTCTTCGATCACGTAAGTTCCCCGGAGCTGGATCTATGTACATACTAGTGTAGCTCATTTCGTGTTTGGAAAGTCTGTAGGCATTGTCAGCACGCATAAGCGCGTTCCACAATGTGTGCTAAGTGGGCATCGAATACGGCTCTAAGTCGACATGGGTTTGTCGGATGAGTGATCACTTGATCTTTCGATCGGTGAGCATGTATTGAGTAAATGGCTAGGGATTATGTACATTTCCATGTGTGTAAGCCTCAACTCCGGCGAAGTAACCATACCAGCCCTATCAACGACAGTTCTATCTTACTAACCAACCCCAATTTAGTTATGCCGGTAGCTGCATGATGCAGCTGAGCCCTATACTGTCGATACTTTTGCCTAGCGCGACTCATGTTTGTTCTGCATATTCCTCCGGTCCATTGAGACCGACTCGAGCTTTGAGCTTAGGCTCAGCAGGCATCGTTTAGATCCCATCGCCACAGAGGCACGAACCGACTTCTGTTGCCGAACAAGCGGTAAAATCCTTGGCCGCCACGGACTATGCATGGCACTTTCACACAACGGCCTTGGCTGCAACTAGCCTACCTTGGCCTATGGGCTCGACGAGCCACGGGAGCATCCGCTCAGCTCCTAGCAGTAGTATGCCAAGAATCGCACTCCATACCTCATCTTCTGCCTTCGAAGCGCTTGATATTCGGTATATTACGTAACACTTTCAAAATAGAAAACTAGGCAATGTGCTTGTGAGAGACATGGGTAAGGTAGACAGAAACAGATGAGAGTCAGATTGCTAGTCTGCGAGGTTCTAAAAGTTCTCTACTAGGATCATGGTATAGGTAGGAGTAACCCTATAGACCGTCTATAGCTTTAGCATCAGCTTCAGAAGGAACTGAAGATTTGCTTCTGAGATTCATCTGATATTTGACTAGTGTTTTGCTTCTGCTGTGTTCGCGTTCTCGAACGTCGTCCAGCGATGAACTCGAATTAAGCCTTATCGGAGAATCACGCAATAGTAGGTTATCGTGGTGACAGAACCCAGCGCAACGGATGCGTATCACGCAATCAGCCATTACAATGATGAAATTATTTACTTTTTCTAAGATAAAAACAGCTTGTCCGTCACGTAGATGGTACAAGAAAAAGTGTTCAGTCTCTCATCGTAGGCTTGATGGCGAATTGTTTCAGGTACAGATAATGTTCCATGTTTTCCTCAACATTCATCTGAATAATCGCCGCGCCCTCCTTTCCGTACTTCCGTGTCCATTCTGCCACGTCTGCCTCAAGGGTTCTGGTTTTCTGCATTTCGTGATCAGCTTCTTAGCCAGACAAATTATGCATCTTTTTGGCTAGTAGGGGGGCTCAAGGGTTGAAAAGCCAAGGAGGGGATAGGGATTGAAGAATCCAGTTATAACGTACCGGCGGCCGTGCTTTCAGCGAAGTGCTCTTCAACACAGCATCGTGGAATGGGGCCCAGTTCTTGAACGCATCTTTAGCGCGCTGTTGCTCGCTCTCCGTGCCCCAGCGGAGCACTGCAAGAAACAAGTTAATAAGTACTCATCTATGCAAAATCTGTTGGGCTTTTCGGGATTGTTCACAGCTCCCGAGACAAGGAACTAGCCCTGAATAAGGAATTTTCCGCTCCTGCAAGTTGCTACAACAGAGAAGGAAAAGTGGCTTCTGGCATTACTTACTAGATCGGTCGAACGGGACATCTACGGAGGCACAGTACTGGCTGACGATGTCCTCAGGGTGCGCAAGCAGATCGTCCGCATCGACGATGCATATCTCATTGCTGGTATTCGGACCAATGAGGCGGGCGCGCACGAGGTAGTCGAACAACCGACGCAGGTCCTTGTAGCCTGCATCCTCGGCCTTGAAGCCATGCCAGCCCGTGACGAACGACTTCGGCGGCGTTGAGCACTCGTACAGGCTAGGGATGCTACTTCGAGGGTTGCGGATTAAGAAGGTATAGTGGAACCTCGTGAGATGCTGCAGCGGTATTACGGTCGGATTAGGAACGCCGCATATGGCCAAGTCACCGCCCTTGAGGCGTAGAGAGGGCACTATCCAGGGTTCTTCGCCTTGAAGAGGCAAGAGACACTTCCCCATGTCTTTGACAAACACTCGTTTCCCCTGAGGCTGACGTCAGCACCGCGCTCTTCGTATAGGTAAGAGGGCCTTGAGGGGGTAGGTTTTGTAGGATCCGCATAGCCGACTCTATAGTTGACTGTAGTGAAAGAAGTAATGTTTGGCAAAGTTTACGCACCTGCAATTTGGCGTCGTCGATAATGTCTAGCGCCGTGCGGTAGGTATAGTTTTCATACCCCTTTTCGGCCCTTAGCTTTTCGACATTTTCATACCTTTCTGTCAACTTCTCGGGGCCCCAGTGGTAGGCATCTGAGAACGGCTCGTGAACGCATTCAATATCTTCGGCTCTGGTTAGAAATACCTATCTGAAGTCAGAAACTTGCGTTAATATGGAAGAAAATTACGCACTCTTTCGAATGCGGTTGAGCAAGCACGTGGGTGCGTAACCAGGAAAATCGGCTTTGGAAAAGAGGTGATGCCAGGCATTTTGAACAACTTAATACCAGAGTGATTCTAGTAGAATGTAGTCACAGTGAGGTTTTAAAATCATAAGTAAACATGTGACTTGAGGGGAGAGGCGTTGTGTCAGGTCTACTTTGGCTGATCATTGTTTTTTATAGTCAACCTTACTACTCGTTAGGTAGCCAAGGCGGCTGTTAGAACATAATTTGAATTACAACGTGGTAGATACCACATTCATAGATACACTTAGACACAGCCGCCCGCCTGGATGCTGTTGATTTCCCAGCACCAAAAACACCAATACATCCACTGGGTGCTGGGCAGAGTGTATACCGGCTGGCCCTTGGGAAAAGAGTGACAAGGTGAAGACACAGTCATAGATGAGAGATGGTACTAGAATCATGACCGTATCTTCATGGCCAAACTGGTATCTACGACGATAGCTAGGGTGTAGAGCGAAGTATCAATCTTGTAGCACTTAGATGACTGCGTAAGATTTTCCATTAGTCCCCATGGCGCTCAGTTGACCTGGAAGATGAAGCCCACATACCTGCGCCGTAATAGAGTCCATAAAGAGGGATAGTTTCAGTATCACTGATCTCGATTTTCATTTTAAGCCCCTGACATTGGCATATGAGTGGTCTTGGTGTGCATACGACTTAGAAATCGATCGACAGGTGCATGTAGCAACCAATGGAGACACTCATGTCGTTCAACCCATCGGTGTCACCTGCTTGCTTCACTTGGGTTACCGTCATTTCGCATCAAAGGATCGAGAGTCGTAATGCAGGATCGATGACTGTAACCATGCAGGTTATGCAGCTTGGTTTTGCCTTGACGTTGCATTCCATCCAGAAAGAGTACTGCCCAGAGGTAGCAAGATTCACCGGGTGGAATCTGTATTGATCAAAGAGAAGAAATAATTTAGCACTATCGAGTCGTACGATGAAACGACATCGGGTACTCCCATGCGGAGCTTTTAGGCTAAGGCCTGCTGCAAGGCCGAATGACTTGGAAGGAAGATAAAATAACCGCGCCATATATCTTGATATAGGTATTCCGTGGTTTCCCATGAAACTAAATCTCATTGTTAGCAACTATATTCGTTGTTATCTCTTCCATCCTACATGTCTACGTGAAGCACAAGACTGCGTTGATAGTCACAGTCCCACTACACATTGAATATAGTCTCGTGTTGGAAAACGATCATGGATAAGTCAAATACAGCCTACCTCCAGACACTGAGCTTTGCAAAGCTAGCTGGTAAAGATCCAGCTGAGCTCTCCAAGCTCCTGGATGCTTGCAAGCAGCAAGGTTTTTTCTACCTTGACCTCGCCGGATCTGATGCTGCTCAAGGACTAGAAGACAGACTGAAGGCACTCTCACTCACGAAGGAGTGGTTTGACCGCCCTATGGAGGAGAAGATGAAGCTTCGCCAGGACTCTGTAACCAAGGGGTAGGTAATACAAGCAATTTTCTTTTTTTTGGGCAGAGCTGATAAGAGAACTCAGGTACAAGCCAATTGGTACTCTTTCGGGGGTTGTCAAGAATAAGAAAGACGGGTTTGAGAATATTAAGGTCGGTGGTTTTTGTTCCTGCATTTCTATGTGACGCACTCATATTGATACTTCAGTAGATGCCCCGAGATGATTTTATCAACGGTGCCGATTCCTTGCCTGAGGGTCTGATCGATCATATCGAGCTCTTCCGACGGGATTTAGACTGCTCGCATAAAGTTACTAACACGATTTTGTCGTGTCTCTCTGATCTGCTTAAACCCTCAGTTCGCTTTGAGGACAACCACCGCGGCGATAAAGCATCACAGTCTACCATGATGTATTTTCGTTACGCCAAACAAGATGCTAATAAGGACACTGGCGTTGGCCACAATATGCATACAGATCTGGGAACGCTGACGTTGCTTTACTGCGAACAGTGGGGTCTGCAGGTTTATAACCAAACGAACAACACCTGGGCGTACGTAGTGCCGAAGCCGAGTCACTATGTCGTCAACGTTGGTGACGCATTGCGCTTTTTCTCCGGTAATCAGCTATTGAGCGCACTCCACCGCGTAGTGCCTGTCCCTGGGCATGAGACCGAGTACCGCTATTCGACGGCGTACTTCTTGCGGCCCGAAAACGAGGCCAAGTTCCAAACTAGCGAGAATACATTCGTCTCAGCGCTGGACTGGCATGATCGCAAATATGACATCTTCAAGGCTGATCACGCTGAGCAGGAGAAAAACACCATTCTCACCGGCGGCATTGGCGTCCAGGGATAGACTATTAGACTATATAGCGGTCGACGCTCGCTTTGGTGTCCACAGAGATAACGCCTTGAACATTCCGAAGCATGTATTTCCCTACAATTAAATCCAAGGCTTTGTGAGATTGTCTTAGGATTAGCAATACTCTCTCGCTCCTTGGGCGTGAATATTGCAGAGGGTACTATATTCAGATCAAGGAAGTAAGGCTTCGTGGCGCCTAAGCCGTGTGACTACAGCGGCAAAACTGGCTAGTTCGTGAGCCTACAATGCAGCGTCGAAATGAAAAGAATATGTTGATTTAGAGTCGAAGCCAACGAGTATTAAGCTGTGTTCGGGGGGTTTTTTTTTTGTTTTTTTGGAGAAGATGAACCGGTAGTGCCTGGAGCGAAGGTCCAGATTTAGGTTAACCCATTGAAAAGCGTATCTTAACACACCCCATCTTGAGTTGGCAATGGCAATGGTAAAGGTGATGTATTGTGTTAGTAGAAATCATTACAGCAGTGGCTGTTAAGTATATTGTAGTTGCTGGGCGCATTCTGATGGTGTGTTGAAAGCTCGTTGCGTACCGATAGATTGGTGTTATAATGCGTTGAGACTGACGCAATTCTATCCTGGTTGAAAACGTGAGTAGGCAGCCGCTTCTGGTAATAATGACAGTGAAAAAAGATGCTTGAGAGCTACAACCGAAGCACTGCCCGTACAACGTGACGGTCAATCATGCTATTATTCACCTTTAGCATGGTCAAACTGCTCCAAGCCTTCGGCAGCCCTCGTAAGCTAAAAGTCACCAACCCACCTCGAATATTTCACAAGCCTTAAATGTTGATCATCTGCTTATCGTTCCATCTAGTACCCTGCCTAGAATAGCGATAGTTTTGACCAATGAATATGTCCGTCGAAGAACATCTTTAGCTTGGTAGGAGGTAAGAAGAGGCAGGGTGATGTCTTCTCCCACTGTCTTTTCGCTATCTGCATCTCTACTGGAATTTGCTGCCCTAATGGATGTAGATGAGCTTCAAATGATTTGCCCGGAGGTACAGACAATTCAATAAACAAGTAGTTCTTCCATTCTTACAACCATATGTTCATCGTTGAGAGCTGTCCAATGCTCCTTGACTTTTAAGGCAGCATTCTTCAGGGTGGTCTTTATTTGTTGGTTCTTCACCTGATATGATGATTGAACATCGGAAGGTAAATTACCTGATAGAGTTATAGCCAACTCTATCGCATCGGTTTGAAATCCTAGAGAAGCTCGATATAAATCATTCGCCACGCCTTTGATAGGTGGTAATGCGAGATTTGCGATTGCTTGCACAAGATCCATCGAAACTGCATTCGAATGCGGGCTTTCCTTGTACTCCATTACTGCGTGAAAAGTGTGTAGTATGGCTGAACCGCGAACATAGTCAACGATAGTTAGGTCTGCATAATAACTTGCGAGGATCACGCGTAGATCGGGAAACAGACAACGTGACCAGAAGCCACTACTCTCGAAAGCTTTATGGCCGTTAGATGTTTGAAGAATGCCTTCGAGTGCAGCAAGAATGGGTAAACGGAGTTCTGCGATATCTGTCGAGGTCATATTCATCTTGTACAGTTCCGCAAACATGTCGACTAATCCTGCAGCCTGTAATCTTAATGTTTCGCCATCGTCGTCACGGAGCCAGGTCGCTATCAATCGTATAGCAGCTGGCGTGATGGGATCTTCGAAGACACTCATCTCCAGAGCCTGTACCAACTCTATCCCACGAGACCCTGCTAGAAAAGCATCCCATCGGTCTCGAAGGTACTCTATGACATCGCCAACGGTCCTCACAAGATCTTCGTGCAACTTAAGGATCCGATCTGGTGATAGGCTCTGCCAGGCGCTGCTATCATCTGCTGCTGCAATCAAGAAGCCAACAAACGAGGTCATAATATCGAGGGCTGCAGAAATACGGTGCGATATTGAGAGATATTCCGCAGTGTTGAGCTTTGGTATTAGAATGTGTATGGTAGATTGGATATCAACCTGCAGCATCTTGACGAAGAGATATGCAATCGGCTTTGAAGAGCTTGGATCATCAGAGAATAAGATCCTGGGAGCCTTTTCGGGGTATGCACCCAACAGAGCCGCCGCACAGTGAGTATATGCTCGTCGTCCATCCACAGTTTGTTTACTGGACGCCATGTCGTGTATCAGTCTAGTAACTGACTTAAGCCACTTAGGATTTGGAGATCTGAGCTATAAGAAGGTCAGTCACATGCAGCCCAAGGTATCGCTTTCTCAATTACAGCTGCTTCTCGCAATCCGCTGATTGCCGGATTGAACACCTTGATGACGCACTTACAGTAGGGTTTAGATTCTCGAGTATAAGGGTGATAAACTCTAGTAGAGGTGTTGGATTATGCCCCTTAAAAGACGAAAGAAATAACTGAAGTGCCTCATCGATTTTCGTGGTCATGTTCTCTGCTGGTACGGTAATGCTCCCCTTTACCCAAGCCCAGTGGAATATAGAAAAGACATTATTGTGCTGCGGCGCGATCTCTATCAATGGTGCCCAATAACTAACTTCGAGCTCAGCAAAACATGTTGCACCGCCCATGGCACTGCCATCAGGTTGTTGGACCAATACATGGATCACGCCAACTATGCGGCGTGTCGTCTCTTCAGAGCTGCGAAGGGTTAGTACGTGAGTCGTAGGGATTGGATTGGACGTATCAACCCAACCTATAAAGCACAGCGTTGGCCATATTTGGTATCCGCCTATAGAACTTCTCTTTTAGAGCGCAATCGTTTAAGAGCTTAGTGAAAGTATAGACTACGGCGACAGCCACATCTAGCATATCTTTCGACTGCTTCCGTTCTTCCGAGGCCGGTTGAGAACCGGTGCGGAGGAGGCGATCGAGAAATTTTGGTGATATCGAGTCCCAAAGTGCCTCAACTTGGTCATACCGTAGCTCCGAGGAATGATTGTCTAGAGTAGATTTCAAGAGTAGCAAGCCGACGAAGCGTGAAGTGTCGTCTTTGGCAGCAAGTAGCTGATGAATCTTTTGGATGTCGGGCAACTCCATGTTGTTGTTGTAACAATCATTGATGAGATAGTCTTTCGAACATTTGTTACGTTGCAACAGACAAGCTGCTCTATATTCGCCGCAGAAGGGCTATATTATGAGTTTCGTCATTGACGTTTCATTCTTGAAAGTTTCCGCAATAGAAGGCCGCAGAAGGTGATTCTTGGTCTCCATTGCTCAATTATGGGTTTGAGTTGGTTACAATCTAAAAAGAATTAGTAACAAGATGATAGTCTAGGCTACGGGGTCACAAATCATCTGTAATGTTACCCGATGCAAACCCACCAGACTAGTCTGGTCTGCGTGACTACATACCTACGTAAGTATCTATCTAGACTGATGTACAGTAGCTTATGCTTATCGATAAGATATATCCCCTGTAAGGGTATTAGCTAGGACCCCTGTCATTACCTACTGGCTGGCTGTCACCAGGCCACTATATCGGCGTAGGCAGCCCGCGCAGCATGAAGTACAGCGAAAGGGCAATTGATACCTCCCTGTGCGATCCATCCGGAATGATGAGCGAACGAAGAACGTAAACTGAATCGACATGGCAAATTGCAGTCCTGCGCCTTCAGCATGGCAAGCAGCAGGAACTTCATAAGCCATCATGAAGAGGAGGCTTCCTCGTCATCCTCCTCGCGGTCGCCGAACGACACCCTGCCCCCTATCCCTCGTGAGGAAACTGACGAGCTTGACCACTTCGTCGACGACGATGCTTACGACAACCACAACGTGCTAGACGATGATCCGTTATATGGGGATAGGGGAGATGCCCCTATTAGCTTCAAGCGCAAGCAAAAGCAGTCCATCTTCTCCCAACCAAGTCGAATGCTATCGGCTTTGACGGGCAACCGTTTAGGATCACGACCCCCGACATCTGGTCCTGCAACAACAGGATCGCCGACACTCACAAGACTCCAGACACTTGATGCGGGACGAGAGGATGCTAGAACATTTGGCCCCGGCAGCGGGCCCAAGGATGGTCTACCTCTTGACTGGTATGTGGAGGGTCCGGGGCGGAGGGTAGGCTACGAGGATCTGACAGCCATCGATTGGATCTTCGAATACACAAAGGAACGGCAGCGCCTACGTGTCCTCTATTCCAGCGCGACCGGCTTCATAGGGTATATCCAACAGTTAGCCGATTCGAGTCAAGTGTGGATCATCCTCGTCCTCACCGGCATGGCTGTGGGTGCTCTAGCGGCTGGAATAGACGTTGTATCAGACTGGTTGGGTGATCTCAAGACCGGCTACTGCTCATCTGGATCAGATGGAGGCGCTTTCTATCTAAACAAGCAGTTCTGCTGTTGGGGTTACGACCAAGGCGCCAAGTGCTTAGGTTGGAAGCCTTGGGCTGCAGCTCTAGGTATAAAAACTGCGGCGGGGAAGTGGTTTATAGAGTACTTCTTTTTCCTAATTTTTTCTGTAAGTATAATGACGAACTGCACAAAATTTACTAGTTCTAGACTAATACCTCCAAGATTACATTTGCCATCGGCGCAGGGTTTCTGGTCAAGGAGTACGCGATTTACGCCAAGCATAGCGGTATACCCGAGATAAAGACGGTATTAGGTGGCTTCGTCATTCGGCGGTTTCTGGGAGGCTGGACATTAGTTACAAAGTCACTGGGCTTGGTATGTTCACCTAAGCAGTTGTTTGCAACCCCAATTAATCATTAGCAGTGCTTGGCTGTTGCATCTGGTATGTGGTTAGGCAAAGAAGGCCCCCTGGTGCACGTAGCATGCTGTTGTGCCAATCTATTTATTAAGCTGTTTCCGAATATCAACGGCAATGAAGGTTAGTATAAACACGTATTAAGTTATCTTGCGAACAACAAGATCTGACGTACATATAGCAAGAAAACGCGAAGTGCTCTCAGCCGCCGCTGCGTCAGGAATATCTGTTGCCTTCGGCTCTCCCATCGGAGGTGTCTTATTCAGCCTGGAGCAGCTTTCCTATTATTTCCCCGACAAGACCATGTGGCAGAGCTTCGTATGTGCCATGACGGCGGCTGTAGTTCTGCAAGCTTTCGATCCCTTTCGGTCTGGTAAGCTTGTGTTATATCAAGTCAAGTTTACTACAGGATGGCATGGGTTCGAAATAATACCCTTCGCCCTCTTGGGTATCTTAGGGGGGATTTACGGCGGCCTCTTCATTAAAGCCAATATGCGCGTGGCACAGTGGAAGAAGTCGACCTACTGGCTTCCAGGACCGTTAGTGCAGGTTGCCAGCGTGGCCCTTCTTACCGCCCTCATCAACTATCCAAACTTCTATATGCGCGCTCAGTCTTCAGAACTCGTCTCCTCGCTCTTCTCTGACTGCCGCCTCGTGCTCGACGATCCCTTCGGGCTTTGCAAAACCGGCGCCGCGTCCGCTAGTACTATTGTGTTGCTACTCTTCGCCTCTATCTTGGGCTTCTTTCTGGCTTCCATTACCTTCGGGCTGCAGATCCCGGCGGGTATCATCCTTCCATCGATGGCGATTGGCGCGCTGTCCGGTCGTGCGGTCGGCATTATCATGGAGATTTGGCAGCATAATCATCCAAACTTCTTCGCCTTCAGTACGTGTGATCCAGACGCAGCTTGTGTTACCCCTGGGGTCTACGCTATTATCGGGGCTGCGGCAACACTAGCCGGCGTCACGCGTCTCACCGTTTCCATCGTCGTCATCATGTTCGAGCTAACTGGCGCACTTACGTACGTGTTACCCATCATGATAGCCGTGATGCTGTCTAAATGGGTAGGCGATGCTTTCTCGCGCCGTGGGATCTATGAGTCGTGGATCCACTTCAACGCGTACCCTTTTCTCGACTCCGGGGACGAAGGAGGCGGGGCGCAGCATGTGCCCGACATCCCAGCAGGCCAGATCATGACGCGCATCGAGGACCTCGTAGTCCTTACCGCTACGGGACATACTATCGCCTCGCTGCGTGCCGTACTGGATTCTTGCGTCTACCGCGGATTCCCGGTCGTTAGCGATCCTCGCGAGGCTATGCTTCTGGGCTACATATCGCGTTCGGAGCTAGCATATAACCTTACCGCCTGTAACCTCCCGCCGGAAACAGAGGCTTTCTTCAGCCATCAGCCCCTTGCAGATCCACGCTCAACGCTCGATCTCCGACCCTGGATGGACCAAACACCCCTCACGCTACCTAGCCGGAGCTCCCTTCACCTCGCCGTCTCCTACTTCCAGAAACTTGGCGTCCGCTACGTGTTGTTCAGCGATCGTGGCGTGCTACAAGGCCTACTGACGAAGAAGGATTGCTGGTATGTTCTTAATGGTGTCGAGGAGACGCGACGCACCGGGGCGGCCGCGGCCGCGGGCATGCATGGCGTCCGTAGCACGGGTATCAGAGGCAATGGTGGCGATGCTGTCGCCGAAGGAGAGGACAACGGACTCCTTGGAGACCGAGATAGGCTGGGGCCGGAATCGCCGAGTGATGATCGGGCAAGCGGTATTTTGTAGAACGACTATCTTATTTAGATGTGCCAGTCTGCATGCTCTCTACCAAGATAGAGCGAATGAAACGAAATAGGGGGCGTTGTATATCTACTTGTTTTATTGAAATAGAGAGGACGTGTACATACTCTAGTAGACAAATCCTTGAAGAGCGTACTTAATTGACCGAAGCCGGTTAAAAAGATGTTACTAGTGGCAAATCCAAAGTTGAGAAAATTGGGGAAGCTTTCTTGCGATGTATTAATTACTATGGAGGCTACTTTTCTTCATCGACTTCGTAGTGTATTGCAAACGAGTACACTTACCATAGCGCCGCGAAACAATTGGAAGAATATCACTAGAAGAAACGCTATCATAAGCGCAGAGAGACCAAAGCTGACAGAAAGGAACGCACGGCAGTGTTCAGCTTCCAATATTCAGGATGGTAACTGGGAAAAGGTTATTCACAATTATCGAACGTGGGGTATCTACCCGGAAATATGTCATTTCTGTCTGTCGCCCAATATATGCACTATTTTTATGTTGCATAATGTGGCCTGCTGCAATATTCTCCGATTATTTTTAATCTCATAGAATTGTACAGTCGACGGGCTGTGCTCGTTCCATACGCCATTTCCTACTCTCAGCGGTCAATTCTCGCTGGTACTCTCAATTTTAGAAGACAAGGCGAACATATGACCAAGGTCATTGAAAAATGCCTAAAACCCTCTCTCTATTCCCTCCACAGTTGCTAGGCCTGAAAGAGAAACAGAAATAGAAAGGAAGTTGGGTATCACTCCTTTCCCAACCGACTATGATCACCATTTGAACTCCCATTCCAATGCAAATGACTCCTGTGGCTCCTATCACCTATAACCATATGCAGTACGAATGCTCAATGACAGCGCCGGAAATGGAATGTCTGGGTTTCCGTATGCATCAAATAGGCCGACTTGGCCCGCAAGAACGAAGAAAATAGAATGACAGAAAACTCCGCCATCTCCTCTTGTTCAGCAAGCTGTCTACCGGCGGATGCTTTAGAGACTGCCCTATAACTCTTCTATTAACTCCTTGTCTCCTCGCGTCTTCACCACGTCAAGAGGACAGAAGGGTGGCATATCCGTATTCGTAGCCAGAGACGGTCACGAACCAACTGGCCGCTTGCCCTTTTTAATCGCGGTCATAACCTTCAGCTCGAGGTGGTAGTATGATTTGACGCTTTTCCCTTTCTTGTCCTTCAAATCCACTTTTGACCTACAGACCGGACATGTCCGTTTCAAGCTGTCGATATGCAGTGACGAATGTAAGCACTCAGAACAAAAAAGGTGGCCTAGTAACGACATGTTAGTATCCAAGAGTACGATCAATTAGCGGCCAAGAATAGCCTCGATGCGGACAACATACCACAATGGGTGACGGTTAAGGCAGTCGTATCGTCCATGCAGATGACGCACTGAAATTTACCTATCTTGACCCGGTTGTCCACCTTGGGTGCCATGAGCTCAAGTGGGACTTCTGTAGCATTAGACAAATCAATATGTTCAGAACCATCCTCTCCGACAAGGCGGGCTGGATCGTCATCATCGAACGGAGAGGCCAGGTTATCGATCTGCAGGTCCCTTCGCCTTGACTTGTTGGGGCGGCCAGATGGCGATGTGGCAGCAGACGATCGTCGCTTCCGGACTGCAGGTGAGGCTGTAGGGTTGGTAGCACCGACGACGCCGCTCCGCCTTCTGTGGTTTGTTGAAGGCATCATTACGGTGGGTATCGAGGAATCAATGCCAAAATTAGGCGCCTCAAAATTGGGCTCTTCCTTGGTCAGGTCGACCGCTCCTCCTCTGCTTGGTCTTCGTCTTCGAGTCGAGGGATGTGGCATGTCTTGACCTTCCTCGTCACGCTTGGGCAAGTCGGAGGGCAATAGTCCGGTCGACGCAGGAGGGCTGCTTAGGGGCGGCAGAGATGGAGAAGAGAAGTCTTGGGTGGCCAGGGCGGTGAGATAGTAGTCGTCACTGTTTCGGCTGGCCTCGGTAGACCGAAGGAACTGGAGTTGGGCGACAGGTGTCGATCGGGGGTTTGCGTGGCCCGAATGCAGTCGAGGCAAGGCAGCAGCGAAAGACGACGACGAGGAAGTGGCAGAGAAGGAAGTTATTGGATTGTACCCGTCAACGTCTGATGGCAGTCGAACTTGCTGGTTTCGTGGTGGGGCATAAGGATAATGGCCACCAAAGCGGGAGACTAGCTGTCTCGGTAACGTAATACCCGGATGGTGGTCGAGATGTGCTGGCAGTGGTGTTGGCAGTGTTGAGGCGCTCGCAGACGGCGTGAATAGGGTGCCGTGGAAGAGGCTGCCAAAGTGAAGTAGGGGGAAATTGCTGTTCGGAGTTGTATAATATGGGCTGGGCAGGCTATCACCGATGGTGGCGAAGAACGAGTCGTCGTTCGGCGGGCTTGGCGGTGGAGAAAAGCGGTAGTTAGCCTGGACTCCGCCGTTGTTGATGAAGTCTTGAACGGCAGAATCGTCGAGAGGGCCAAAATAATGTTCGTAATCGTCGTCGCGCGAAAGACAGTAGTCCGGTGCTATTCGGCCATCTAGTGGTGCGGGCGACAAGCGCCGGCGGTTTAGCTTCCCGGTCACGCAAGACACTAGAATAGGAGCTGAGGGGGACAGAGACGGGATGGGGACGACGGCGACGGCGACGACGACGACGCCGGGCTGAAGTGAAATGAAAAACGACTGTGGTAAGAAATGACAAAAGAACCGCATTAAGCACGAAAAAGAAGATAACTACCTCCGGTACCCCAGGTGGCCATTGTCTGGAATTGGGTTCAATGTTGTTGCTAAGAACAGCTCTGCGGGATAAGATAGTGACTGAGTGAGTGCAGTGGCCTTCTTTTCCGCCGCTGCTGCTTATCGTCTAGCGACTGCTGTCAATGCTGTCAACACTGTAAACACAGCGATTGTCGTCGGAGGCTCTTGAGGGCGTCTTGCCAGTTGGCAGCGGCTGGCTTACGCGGGTTGACCGATGGCTCCTGGCTCCCTGTTGGCCTGGCTAACAGTTTCAGCTGATGGATGGATGACCCTGCGTAATTACTATAGGAGGAACGACCAAAAGGCTGGTTCACAGTTCGATTGCCGCAGGAGGCGAGGGTATTGAGAACTTGTAATAAGCAAGCGCAGTCCAGGTACTTTGTAGTCCTCCGAGCTCTGTCCGAGTAAGCAGAGCCTTGCACCTCAGTCCAGTGCCACTGCTGTTACACCTCTCCGCACTAGGTTTCTATTCAATATTTCTCCCTCATTGTTGTTATTATTATTAGTAGGATTATTACCTGTGCTTTCTCGTCATCCTGTTGCACGCTCCTCGCAATCTGCAGCCGTCCCGACTTAGAACCCTGCATGCCATCTGACCAATCGTATTTCGGAATGTTGCATTGTATTTTGTCGTATAGCACTAGTTATACGACGCCAAAGTCCCCGTCACAGCGCCATGTGGCTCTCCCGGTCAGAACATCATCAGCCTTCAGAGAGCCAGCCCATAATCGACCTTTTCTTCTGTCGTCTAATCCAATAACTCCTGGTTGCCACATCAAAGGCGTCATGACAGGGGTTTCTTCTTCTTCATCATCATCATCATCATCAGCATCATCAGCATCATCACCACCAGCGTTATGTTGCTACACAGGCAACGTCGTAGAATAACATGAGACCAGATGCAAGTATCGTAGCAGTAGTCGGACGACAACTGCAATATTGTGGGTGCAATCATTTGTAGCGAATATGCTGATCTGAGGGTCTGCCCACCACTCCCGTCTCATCCCCTAATGTCCACCCTTAACGAAACGCGCCACATATCATCCCGGCGTAGCCTGCCTTCACACAAATAGGATAGAGTGTAGTAAGTGGCTCTGAGAGAAGTACCTGCAGTGCAACCATTAGCTATCTATTGTTCCACTATTCCACCGGGCGAAGGCAATACCCAGTGATAGCACGCCGGATTTCGGTAGGCTTTTATCCCTAGATTCCTAAAGGGTTATCGCCTTGCGCGGGGCATCGGCCCGTTCCTGGCTGTCCAAGAGGTCTGGCTTATACCTGGCAGCTGGTTCAACTTATATATTCCTAACAAATACAATCCTCATTCGCTTTAATTCAGAAGTATGTACAGCAATTCAAGCTAAGTATATATTTTTATATTGTAATGACTGACACCTCTCATACTACGAAATTAGGTCGTTAAAGAATTATAGCACATCAGCTTATGCTTTGTAAGTCTCGTTTGCTGCTACTCCCCAGGTCTTGAAGAAAGAGCCAGGGAATAAGGGAACGAAGGAAAAGGGAGAGAACAAAGGTTAATGTAACCTAATTGCTAGTACACCTAAAGGACACTAGATCAAGCTGTAATGATCAATGCTATTGAATATTGCAGAGTTAATGCAGCGAATGTAAAGGTAATGCAAAGAGTTCATTAACTTTGCGTTCCAATTAGCTGAAAACTCCCCTCATATGAACTCAACGACATCTTATCCTATTCATGGAATAGCATTTTTAAAGTTGGTACAAAACATGAAAACCAAACAACAGATCAAAACAAAAGACAAAGAGGAAGGGAGGGGGTTAAGGGTAATGAGAACGATAGCAGCAAGAGTGGTTATGCTCAAGGGGTGCCACACTCAAGTTAATAACAAGCCTTAGCTAGACTAACCGGCTCTCACACTGATATTTCCCGTTGCTACTTCGGAGACTGGCCTCCAGTTTTAACACGTTCTATAACCGCAAGCTATTAATACCAATGAACTTTGAAGGTAATGCAAATAATTACAGACTCGCTAGCATCATTGTGAATCAATCGGGGACGGTCTCAATGTAATACATCAACCTTGTTTTTCTAGCAAAGCTATCCAATAGCTATTTCGGACTCTGGACCTCTGATGCATATATGACTCGACGCTATGGACTAATGAGTTTTTCCAGCACGTGGTCGTTCAGCACAAACTCCTTCAATCCAGTTCCGAAACTCAAGCTTCTGTGATCACCAGCACGATGTTGCGTCTCCCGGATCCTAATTTCATACCATATCATAGAGCTGCAGACAAACAAACTTCTTGGAAACAAAGTTGCAAGTCTTTGAGACTGTATCTGCCTGTGTTCTAATTAAGGACAGCTTTTTTTCCAAGTATGATCCCAAATTAGCGTACCCCTAGTCCAACACTCAGATAATTACCAAGAGAGACTCCGCCTCAGGCTAAACTTAACCCTAAACCGCGAGTATTTCATTAAATGGATATATACAACGGAATGACAGATCGCCGGTAGTCGGTCGTTGCTAAGCCTGCCTCGGAATGTATGGCCGAGTCATAATATTTCGAGGGTTCGCATCATCAACTTGGACGCAATCTTTCCTAGCCATGCAGTTCACTTGTAAATCCCCAGAAGGCATGCATGATGTGTCTTTAAGCTTAAAGAGCTTCCTTCTTACTAAAGAGTGTAGCTAATTATTATTGAAACCCGTGGTACTACTGAAAGGCTTGGCCCTTTAGGTCTCTACAGTGAGTTAAGTCATCTAACGCCCACTACGCTTGGTATCCCTCTCAATATTTGCGAACTTGTCAGGGTATGGGCGCTGCTTGTGAGAACGGCAGCTCCAATCCTAAGTCCATGCCTTCTTCTCACAGCAAGCGATCAAAGAACCTACGATAATATTTTTAAGCAATCAAACGTCTAATCATGGAAACCGAGCGCTTACTGACATGTCTTCTTAGCTGAAAAATGAGTTATAAGCTCCTTCAACTCTTTGTGATAACTGACAGGTCTTTAGACACGAAAATTAATATACATGAAGCCCTTACCCGGTACATCCGCGACAAGCCGGCACTAAACATTGTAGAGAAATTTCGACCTCTTTTTTTTTTTTCTCACAGGCGAATAGAGCAATCCCTTGCTTTTTGGGCACGTTACGTCCGAAACTTAATATTTAATGACCAACGCATGGATATTAGTTGAAGTCGGGCAGCTGCCGACGGCGGACTACATGGTTGACGTAGAGTGCGCATTTACACGGGAGTATGTATGAAGCTGGGAACAAGAGAAAGTCAATTGAGTCGGATGGATTTCATCAAGATGGAGAAGAAAGTATTAATTACAGACAGGGCAACGGGAGCAGAAGGACTCGAGGGAGAAACAACGATGAATAAATGATTTAGCGTTACGTCTATGGGGATTAAGACTGCGTTCAGACCAAAAAGGAAAAAAAAAAAAAAAAAGGGCTCATAAAGTCAATCGCTCAGGCCATGGAAACAGACCAAAATCTGGATAGTAGGGTTGACTTGATCGCTTCATCGCCTAAGAATGAACGGGAAAGTTTTACGGCCAACCCTCCCTAGACTCCTCGTTCATCTCCCTCACCCTCACATAGGCATCCTAAACGTCGAGGGATCACATGAGGAAAGGAGGAAAGCTTCCAGACTCTCGGGAGCTAGGCCATGCGCTCTTCCGCAACACATTTCCCCAGGAAACCTGCAGCGGAGTAGATCACTGGCAAGCGACCTGGGTCGATAAGGCACGCGCACGCGCGCGCAGGCATATTGTGCCACTGACGGCGTATGACAAGATACCCGGCCTGAGCACCCTGTGCAACCAACAGCACGTAGTAGATTCGAGAAGCGAGGGCGTGGCAAACTGTTAGAATCATTATGCAAGAGGACGGTATATTGGCTACACGGTCGAGTCTCATGATTCGCGGCCTTCTCGCTCAGATATATGTATCTGCGACCAAGATCATCCTATCAGATAAGTGGAACTGTTTTTTAATGGAAGGCGTTCGATTCACTTTACTCCACAAACTTAGATACATAGATGTTTCACTACCTAGCATTCACATAGCATTGTTCAGACTATTAAACAACATTCATACCAATATGTCTCCACTGATAAGGGTTGTTGGCTGTGGCTGGCCGTCGGGTATGCTGGTGGCACCACCGAGAGTTGTACAGGAATCGCCATGCCAAGGCAGGTTGCTATTACCTACTTAAACTTACATAAGAATAACACACACGTTCCATCACGTGGTTTTCGAGCCAACAGGAGTGAATGATAGTTCCTCAACTGCGCTATTATCAAACGAGTGTCTTTTTCTGTCTTGAACGTTTCAGTATATATGTGTCTATACAAAATAAGTGCTTGATACCGTAGAACGATTCTATCCAACTAACAGGTCAAAAGCTTCTAATCCAAACATCCACCAACGAGAGCTGTAATAGACTGCTTTACAGTTGCATATTCACTTGCCAATAAGATCAGCACCCTTTATATATAAAATCAAAATCAAAATCAGAGTCTTAAAAAATCGGACGTTATGGCTGCATAAACTCGCGCAATCTCTTGTCCCTGCTGTCTCCTACTAGGCGGGTTGCCTATCAAGTTATGGCTTGCGGCCGCTTGGAGAAGCGCAAGGTAAATATGAGGCTCACTAAGAAGCCGGTGGCTCCTAGTCCAATGGCTACATACCAAGCGCCCCTATATCCTTTCAGTATGTCTTCTGGCGTCTGCCCATTGCCCCTGACTTGGAGCTCTAAGGTACCCGCGATGCCAAGCGCGAGAGCACCACTGTAGTTCACGACGGTAGTCACGAGGCTGGCCGCAATGCCTTGGTGCTCAGGCGCGACGAGATCCGAGAGCATGAGCGTTGCGGCGGGAAAGCTCAAGTCCATGCCCCAGGTTATGATGAGGTTGCAGAAGAATGTCTGCAGCCAATATGATTGTCCGATAGGAGCGGTGGCGATCAGTGTGGTACCGACCGTGAACGCTAGGAGCGCAAGCGTCATCACGACGGCAGAACCGACGCGGTGGATGATGAACCCCGTTGTCAGTGCGGCCGCGACGCCGGAGAAGAGAATCGGACTGTGCCAGGCCGTAGCAAGAAGCGGCGACGCGCCGCGCAGCACCTCGTAGAACTCCCATATGTAGTATATATAAATACCGAAGCAGCCCCAACCACAGGCCACAGCAGTCAGTACGAAACCGACATTCACGCTGAGAGCCTCTAGGGGAATCAATGGTTTGCTGGCATGCTTCTCAACCAAGATGAAGGCCGCGCAAAGTAGGACGCCAACGACCATTAGCACAGGTATGTAGGCGTTTTGCCAGCCGGCTAGTGAGCCCTGATTCCAGGCCACGCTGACGAGTACCAAGCCCGAAACACCAGTCAAAGCGCCTAAAACGTCAAGTTCTGCGCATAGGTCAAAAAGTCCTTGGTGACGGATGCTTTCATTAACGTTCTCCTGGCCGGTTCCCGCGGAAGTCGTGCCATCAGGAATCACGTACATACCAGCAATAGTCACGCCGATGAGTACAATAGCCAAAGCCCAGAACGCACACGGCCACCAGACCAGTGCGAAAAGACCCGTCACAGCAGGACTGATAATAGCCGAGGCTGGAGCCATAGCTCCAAAGATGGCGAATAACATTGCCTTTCTCGGCCCAGACACGTACGTCACGCCCAAGAGAGCAACGCCGTTGGGGATCATCAACGCGGGCCCGATACCTTGCAGAATACGAGACAGTAAGAAGACAGCATACCGTGACTGATAGTATATCTGAGTGTGAATTGGAATAAAGATCGCGAGGCCTGCCAACAACGAGAAGAATGCGAACCAAATATTACCAATGAGGAAGAGTCGTTTATACCCATATATATCGCCCAACCGCCCGGCGAGAAGGATAAATGTGCCCACTGTGAGGCCATATCCAGCCATTAACCAGACAAGCTGCCCAGGCTGTGTTGCATCTAAGTCTGTGGCTATACGCTGTAGGATGCAGAGCGTCTGGTGGAAGCCCGAGTCTAGAAGCGTTGATTAGACCAATTGTACATCATCAGAAGGCATTGGAACGTGACAGGTCAAGCAAGGGGATGACCCACGAGGAGTAAAGTTAGCCGTCGAGACCACTAAAAAGAAAGCTAGCTCATGAGCAACACTCATCGGCTTCCCAAGGAACATGTGGGCTCGTGGATCATGCTGAGAATTTTTTTCCGTGTCATTATTGCTACTGACAGTGGAATCGTTGGAATCGCAGTCACTTGTTTCGCCGCCAACAGATGGGGCGAACCTGTGGCTATCGTGATGATCCGTATGATGCATTGTTACTGCCCAAGTCGCGTTGACATTGCTGTCATTAAGAGCTGTCGAAGACGAAAATCGACTGGTTTTTGCATCTTGGCGCATTATGGAGGGTGGTCTCGACATTATATGTCGAGTATTACAGAAGAAATTGAATACAGATCTTGCGTTTTATAGCTCGAATTACTCTCAAATCTCGGGCTTTGCATACTTGCTAAGGTAAGGGGGCCTATATACACCTTCGTTGACTCGTTCTATTCACAACAAGAATCTGGCCTGACGTCTTCCCCAAGAGGGCTAAGGCGGACGTTGCTCCTCGGCCGTAGTCAAACTCGAAACCGCTACATAGTATCGTGGATAGACATGAACGGCGGTCGAGGGTCTACCTGTAGAACGTTGCCTGCAGGGCTTGGCTTGAAACTGTTCGTGCAACTGTCTTCACACTCCCCCATGCGCGGCGACTGGCTTGGGTACTCTGTGCGACCATGAATCATTCCACGAGCTGAACTGACAGTAGAGATGGCAGTCTGCATTTGGAGTTGATAGTTACTGGATGCCGGAGTCTGAGCGCGCCTCCAGGTCGCATTTGTTTGTCTCCTCCCGTGAGGGAATGCTGCCCACAATACCGAGGCGGGGCAGCTGGACTCACATTCTTACGAACTTGATTAGAAGTAGGTAGAGGGGGTGAGGGGCGTTGGCCGGGCATGGTTTCGGAAACAGTTAAATATATCGTTTCGGCTCAACACCATGAGGCCAAAAATGACATCGTGTGTCTCAACAGCGATGGTTGAGGCAGGCCAGCTTGGCCAGCAGAGCCGTCTCATAGATAGTTCGATATAGATTAAACAAGTCCCGATAGCCAGCTGGCACTAATTTCGCTGATGGCGATAGACTCAAAGCTTGAAACTTATCGTTGATCAGCTTGGGTCTTGCGAGATCCATAGCAACAGCGTATACGAGCTCAACGGCTGCAGATGAGTGCATGGTATTGGAATGTTGATAATGTCGATAATTACTATCTAGCGATCGAGCCTTATCAGAACTGCCTCGTGGCAAGTTCGAAATCCGAGGGAAAAGAATATATGGTCTTGAATGGTTGAGCTCGGCGCGTACAGCATATTACATAGACGTACTATTACACGTTGATTGACTGTCTTTGGTCTTGGAAAGGTGATACCTCCAGGGAGACTCGTCGCTTATCTCGACCGTACCGTTGTATTCACACCACCAGCACTACTGGTCTGCTTGTCTCACTTGATGTCAGACATCCTGTCCGCCAGAGAGACCAGTCATGAGATAGCACCATGTCGTCACACTATTTGTGAGAGGTAGACATCGAGCTGATCTGAAGTTTGAGAATGTCTATTCGACATTATACGAGAGATTTGTGTTTCCTGTAGACACATGGAAAGTCTATGGGATAGAAATACTATTGAATTGATTTGCTGCCAGCCTTGACCAGCCGCTGCCAGCTGCGTCTCGTCTCCGCTCTTGGCCCCTTGTCGAACGACTTGAGCCCCACCTGGCGAGACCCATCCCCTTTCCTTTTTTTAATGACTTTCATGCATGCAAGTTGGAGCTGTCAAGCAGATATTCTTATCGCGATTGTCGCATTGACTCAACTCTGACGCGAGAAGTCTTCACCAATCTCGGCCTATCTCATCCAAACCGCCATGTTTTGGTATCTGCGGTAGCAATGCTACATCATGCTAATAGCCACATAAGAAGCGCATCGACCGCAAGCTTCGTGCGCCTTGCAAGGCATCGCGCCCAGTGCCATGGCCGTGGCCGGCGCCAGTCCTGGCTGTCGCAGTCGAGATGGCAGACCGCTGCAGCGGCCGCTATCGTGCGAGCCCCTGGCGACATTACTGCTCATGCGCGCTCCGGAAGTTTAGCTCGTTAGTTGAGAAAGTGTCATGAATCAAGTGGATAATCATCTAAGACATCACAGTTCCATCCGAAGCTCGATTCAACGAAATAGGCGTGCAACATCTAAGCTCCCATGTGTACAATCAGATATTCCCAAATGGCTGCGAGCCACCGCCGAAAGAGCTGGTAGAGCTCTCCAAAGACCATTTGCGACGCCATAATCTCCTCGGCAAGAACACCGATAATACTGCGCCTATTGCTTTCGATATGCCGCCAATCCAGGGGCGGACACTGGACGAACACTTCCACAAACTCGGCGCAGACTGCGCAGAACCCTTCCTGACCTATGCCAAAAATTTCGCGAGAGAGAATGCGCCTCCTCGCCCGAGGAGATGGGTGAGACAGAGTGGTTGGACCAAATATTATGCTGATGGCACCTCGGAAGCGGTAGAGGCCCCTGACGACAACATGCTCTGTTTCGATGTCGAGGTGATGTGGAAAGAGAGCTCGTTTGCCGTGATGGCTTGCGCCATGAGTCCAAATGCATGGTACGCCTGGCTTTCGCCTTGGCTGTTGGGGGAATCCGAGACCGATAAACACCTTATTCCCTTAGGTGACCCCAGCCGCGACAGGATCATTGTAGGCCACAACATCGGATACGACCGCGCTCGAATACTTGAGGAATATAACCTGAAGCAGACGAGGAATTCCTTCCTAGACACCATGTCACTACATGTAGCCGTCAATGGTATGTGCTCTCAGCAACGACCAAAGTGGATGCAGCACAAGAAGAGTCGGGAACTACGTGACAAGATCGCCAGAGAGACCCAGGATATGGATCTTGCAAATCTCCTAGCTAGCAATAGCCTGCGCGATGATGAAGAGGAACTATGGGTGGAGCGGAGCTCAATCAACTCGCTCCGGGACGTCGCCAAGTTCCATCTCAATGTTACTATCGATAAAGGGATACGAGACGACTTTGGTGAGTTGAATCGAGAGGGCGTCGTCAGTAAGCTGGATCAACTGCTTGACTATTGCGCCGCCGACGTGGCCATCACACATCGGGTATATAAGATTGTCTTTCCAAATTTTCTCGAGGTTTGCCCCCATCCCGTCAGCTTCGCTGCGTTACGGCATCTCTCTTCTGTCATCTTGCCCGTCGACCGATCCTGGGACGCATATTTGGCAAACGCTGAAGCGACATATCATAAGCTATCCGATGCTGTACAAGAACGATTGATAGGCCTTACGGAGAAGGCTTTGGAGATTAAGGACGATGAGCAGAAGTGGAGCACAGATCCGTGGCTAAAGCAGCTGGATTGGTCTGGCCAAGAGATCAAGATGGTCAAAGGAAAGAAAAAAAACGATCCGCCTAGACCCGCCGCCCGACAAAAGAAGCCTGGCATGCCTAAGTGGTACAAAGATCTGTTTCAGAAGAACGACGCGCCCATGAACCTAAGTGTTAGGACGCGTATCGCGCCTCTCCTACTTCGACTTGCGTGGGACGGCTATCCGTTGCATTGGTCTGATAAATACGGTTGGACATTTCGGGTGCCACTTGAAGATGCATCAAAATACAATTCGACACAGCTGGTTCGTTGTGATTTCTCCGATGAGCCTATCGAAGCACTGAAGAACGACGAGAATGCATTGTATATCAAGTTGCCACATAAGGACGGTCCTACAGCAAGATGTGCAAATCCTTTGGCTAAAAGCTATCTTACATATTTTGATAAGGGCACACTATCATCCGAGTATCCGTATGCAAAAGAAGCACTAGATATGAACGCTTCTTGCTCCTACTGGATCAGCGCTAGGGATCGGATTATGTCGCAAATGGTTGTGTACGAGTCCGAGAAAGCGGCCGACAAACCCGGCCAGAAAGGAAAATCGGCTCGAGATCATGGGTATATTCTGCCTCAAATCATCCCGATGGGCACTATTACCCGGAGGGCTGTTGAGAACACTTGGTTGACAGCGAGCAACGCAAAGAAAAACAGGGTCGGTTCAGAATTGAAAGCGATGGTCAAGGCGCCCAAGGGTTATTCATTCGTCGGGGCTGATGTAGACTCAGAAGAGCTCTGGATTGCCAGTGTTGTTGGTGACGCCACTTTCAAGCTTCACGGGGGTAATGCTATTGGCTTCATGACGCTCGAAGGTACCAAGGCCGCCGGAACTGACTTACACTCGCGCACGGCTTCTATCCTCGGAATCACTCGAAACGACGCGAAGGTGTTCAACTACGGGCGAATATATGGCGCTGGACTTAAGTTTGCTGCTACATTGCTGAGACAATTCAATCCCGGCCTATCAGAACAAGAGACTCTTGATGTCGCTGGCAAGCTCTATGCTACCACGAAAGGCACGAAAACGAATCGCAAATCACTCTACAAGCGACCTTTTTGGAGGGGAGGCACCGAGTCTTTCGTCTTTAATAAGCTGGAAGAATTTGCAGAACAAGAACGTCCGCGGACCCCGGTTCTTGGAGCTGGCATCACCGAAGCCCTCATGGGCAGATTTATTAATAAGGGTGGCTACCTTACGTCTCGTATAAACTGGGCAATCCAGTCTTCCGGTGTCGACTATCTCCATCTTCTTATTGTTTCAATGGACTACCTTATTCGGCGCTTTAATATTGATGCTCGCTTGGCTATCACTGTGCACGATGAGATTCGGTATCTTGTCAAGAACGAAGACAAGTACCGAGCTGCGATGGCACTTCAAGTCTCTAATCTTTGGACTCGAGCAATGTTTGCTCAACAAGTTGGCATCAATGACCTTCCACAAGCATGTGCCTACTTTTCTGCCATTGACATTGACCATGTTCTTCGCAAGGAAGTCGATATGGACTGCGTGACGCCTAGTCACTCGACTCCTATTCAACCAGGCGAGAGCTTAGATATAAACCAACTTCTTGAGAAAGGAAACGAAGCTTTCCTCGACTCTTCCATCGTCCCTGCAGAACATGCCCCCAAGCTTGAAGATATACCTTACACTCCCAGAGTTCCCGTTATGGAATCTCTAGCGATGACCCAGGATTCGAAAGACCTCAGCTTTCTGAAGGCCCAAATCACGAATGATGACAAGGAACTGCGCGACATTCTCAAAGATCAGAAGAAGGCTTCGTCCGGCAGCGGGTCTTCTACCGGCAATGCACCCAGAAAACCGAGACAGAGGAAGCTACTACCGTATAGCTCACAGGCGGAGCTTATACCTCATATGTACGAACCCTTCGAAGCAAAATTCTCCTCTAGGCATAACTTCAGCGGTAGTGGTTGGACCTTTGAGAAGATGCCGCCTCGGACTTGGAGAGGGCCAGGAGTGAGGCTGTGAGTATAGCACTGTATTAAGTATATGCCCTTTGACAAGTACGTTTTTTTGTATATCATACTTCCGCTGTATAAATAGGGGCCAGGGCAGGGAAATGGCATGGATGGTATTCGTTCCTAAAGCATGGCAGTGGCAGAGATCACGGACTAAAAGTCGGCGTTGATGTGACGGTTTCTAAGAACACGATGTTGTACAATAGCTTGTATCTTAACGTGTTAAATACTTAATCATTAGTCCTCCTGTAACGATCAAAAACATGATAAAGATACGTTTGCCATCTCATGTGTTTCCCTCTGCCCATGAACAATGTAGTTGCATAACCCTCGGCGGTGAACGAGCAGCAATTATTCTATCTGGACAACACTAGTATTGTCTCAGTACTCTACTATGACCAGACAACCTCAATAAGATCTAATTCGCAACAAGTACCACAAAGAACTTGACCAATCCAAAAGGGTGGCGTCTACTCGCTTCAGCTCAGAGAGCAGACTAGCATGCTGTGGGCGACCACGTCCATTAGGTACACGCTTCCTACGAAGAAAATCCCTAGCCCTCGCCTTAGCCGCCACAGTCATGCTGAGCACCATAATCCGTTTACACGATTGATGAAAGAGCATATTCACGTGCGAGCGAAATGTGGAGAATTCCCATTGATTGTCATCTAATCTACAAAAGGCCCAGGGAGTTTCTGGGGCTTGATCCCATCATACTCGTAAGAGCCCGTAGCTCTAAAACTTTCTGAGGCGCCGCTGCGGGCCTGGACTGCAAAGCCTCCTTGCCTGGATGATCCAGGCAAAAGGCCAAGAGAAAAGCGGTACAGAATCTAACAAAAATGCGCCAAAAGGCACCTTAGGTGATTTTTTTTCTTCTTTTTTTCGTTTTCGTTTTCCTGGTACTAGGGGTTGAGGGCTTTCTTGCCTTCGTTCCTTTTCCCTTCTTCCACCCTTACATCCATCCATCCATCCTTCCACTCAGTAATTCAGTGACTCAGGAATTCATCTATTCATCTATTCATTTACCCATTCACCGACCCAGCTACTTAACCACCATGCAATGACGACCTAAAGGTAGCGACTGAGGTCCGGATCTTCATCGCTGCGGGGAAGGCGGCGGCGGGGGTGGCGAGGCGGAGGCGAAGGCACAGGGGACGCAGCCGGGGAAGGCTCCTCACCGAAGTCCGATCCGGCTTGGGCCTGGATGCTGTTCATGGTGTCGGCCACAGGCAAAACCTGCGAGCTCGGATAAGACGGTGCCACAAGAGCCGAGCGATTGTCGTGGTTCAGCGGAGGGAAGAACGTTGGATTGGCGGTTGCAGGCACGGGAGCTGGGGTTGGAGCTGGAGCTGCAGCACGGCGGGCAGCGGGACCGGGAGTGGGAGGGGCACGAGGACCCTGAGGGTGACGAGGGCCCGGTGTGAGCTCATTAGCGTTATTGTTGTTGTTATTATTAGCATTATAAAAGAGATGGGCACCGCGGGGCCGGGCGAAACCAACGGGATCACCAAGACGGCGCGGAGGGGGCTCGACACGGGGCGGAGTGGTGCGACGGTAAGCCTCTGACTCGAGGTTGAAGTCGGGGCCGCGCTCGAAAGCCTATCTACGAGCGCGGGCAGCGATCTCTTCCTCGGTCAGCTCCTCGCCTGCGGCTTCGGCCTCCAGCGCGATGACTCTTCGTCCCAGTTCCTCTCGTTCCAATTGCTCTCTGGCACGTTGTTGTTGTTCTTGCTCCTCCCTCTGAAGCCTCTCTTGTTCCTCTCTCTCAAGTCTCTCTCGAGCTTCGCGGGACTGCTCAATGATCTCGGGCGTCGGTGCTTGGTGCCACAACTGCTCGCGTCGAAGTAGAGAAATCTCGTCGTTAGCACCTGACGTATCTGCCGGTGGCCAGTTGATGATTACGAAGGATTTTGGACGAGGTCTGACTGTCTCGGTAGAATCGCAAACATCTTCATCACCGTCTGCGTAATAGATGTTGTGGTTAGAGCGCGCTGAAAACTGCAAGTAACACCTAGTACTTTAAGAGGATGACTTACTGGTCCCTCCTTTAGCGTGAGCGGTTACTTCACCGTTCCGATATGTAGACGCGGCGGCCAAAGCCGCAATCGCAGTAGGGCTACTGGCTGCGCGTTGCAGATGTTGGGTTCTCACCGTGTTGGAGTCTAGGGGCGACGAGGGTTCGTGAACAGTCTGGTTTCGTCGGGGTAGATTAAGAGGCGCTGGGTAAAGAGAAGGATCGGTGTCTCTTGTTTGACTGGTATCTCGAGACGTATCGACTTCGGGCCTATAAATAAACCGGAATTTGGGTTTACCAAACTTCGCAATGGCACCTGGTACGTCATACTTATCGTCATCCATATTTTCCCCGTCAAAATTAGGGTAGTCCCGGTTTCGTCGAACACCTCTCTGGTCTTTGTGAAAGTTCGGACCACCTTGAGGCGTTTCGGGGTCGGCGTTGCCGGTGTGTTCCTCGCCAGTGCAGTTCTGACCACCATCATAGGGAGTGTCTTGGTCATAGTGATCATGATCAATTTCACATGAAATCTCTTGGCTCCCGAGCTCTTGGTTATGGACATGGTCGTGGTCATTGTCACCGTCGTCTGCGCCCTTTGCCTGCCAGTCGTCATCGCTGTTGGGGCTCTGAGTTAGCTCTCTTTCAGAATCCGAAATGCCATCGGCGCTAGGGTCTTCAGTCAGCTCTGGAGTGCTCTCTTCATGGATTGTGCTGGGAGGAGGAAACACTGAATCTGCAATCGCTTGTTGTTGACGACGCTGATGATGTCGCACTATGTCTGGCATCGTCTCAATACCAGGGCCAGACGGTGCGAGCGTCCCGCGTACTGGACGTACTGGCGTGTCACCATCCCCGGTAAAGGAATAATCGTCATCGGACGACTCGAAGATTATGCCATGTCTGCGATGATTTGTACTACGAGACGCAGGACGAGACGAAGACTGGCAGCGATAGTGACTGCGACGTCGAGAAGCTGGTCTTCCTCGTTCTTGTTCGGAGTTCTCTGGCAATTGACGACTTGGGGGACCGGTTGCGGTATTAGAATAGTATCCACGTTCGGCAGCCGCAAGATCTCCCTCGGACGGCGGATGAGAGTTGAGTCCAAAATTGAACGCAGTGATAGATCGTCTACGCGGTAGACTCTCCCTTGAAAACTCGGGGACATTTCCAGATTCTGTTAGTCAGTTAGCAACTCATTTTCCGAACAGTTGTATAGAAATATAGCGTGACATATAGGCTCGTAGTTCAGCACTTTCATATACTCAATAAAGGTCTGAAATATTGCGAAGAGATAATATTCAACCTACCATAGAGGCGCCCTGCGGGGCGAATAGGTGGGAGTTCTTGTAAAAGGATCGGCTGCTCGTCAGAACCTGCTTCGACGTCCTCAACCCGGATACTGTTCGAACGTCTTCGATTCACAAAGTAGATGATGGTGATAGCGAGTACCACAAATACGACGCCAGAAACAACGCTGACGACGACTATAACAGTTGTTTGATTTGGGGAGCCGTTGTTGATTGGTCGTGGCTCACCAGCAAAGGTAGTGTCGACTGCTGACATGAGTTTTGGGTTGCCCCAAGTTGTGTTGACTGCAATCGCTACGGATCTCCTGATACATACTGAATCCTCCGAGAGACAATCCATGGTCAAAGATCAAAGCTTAAAGCCTTAGACGAATCAATTAGTCATCGTGATCTTAAAATAAGTGTTTATGGGTCTTAGAATTTCTGGGAGTGTGCTATGGGTTTAACACCCGGGCCAATTAAGGCTACCGAGTTGTTTGTGTGATCGCACAACAAGAATAAGCTTGTCTCGGGAAACCAGTAGAGACGCAAGGTCGTAGCAGAAGTGTCTTTGAGATTAGAGGCCGAAGATATCGGTTTAGCTAATATTGAGGCCAAGGGAGCAAGTGGCTAACAATAGCACCAATAAAAATGTAAAGAAATTTCAATTCACAAAACTTCCTAAAGGATGCTCATATAATTTGTGAAGTGAGAAGATAACTTACTCTCTTTATAAGAAGACTTAGAGCGAAACAAGCAATGTGCCTCCGCAAGGAGCCGACCGAGAATGAATGTCTAAGCTCAGATACTTAATTAGCATATGTATATATAAGCGGGTGTGAGGTTGCTGGGTGTATCTAGGTTATCCCCAATAGAAAGCAGATTGTATGATAGGGGGATATGATAATAAAGATAACTCACTGACCTTAGAGAAGAGCTAGGGAGGAATAAAACAAAGTGGTCGATTGTAAGGATTCGAGCCTAACATATACTCGTTAGTTCTCATTATATGGAGGTAGGAGGTATGATTTTTATGGTGTAAGGCCCGCCAGTATGGGCCACTGGGTCTCTTCGACGGTCTCATAATGCTCTAGGGCTAGAGGGAGCTCACTTGTTTCCGAAACTAAATCAGGGAAGAAGATATGGAATGGTGACGCAAAAGGCGAGCTTCTGGATGCCCATATGTTATCAAGAATCCTAAGTCCCCGTTGGAAGTGTTAGGAGAAAACTTGTCCACCGCAGTACTACTGATGTAGGATTGCAAGTATCAGGCTCGTTTACGAACTGCTAGATCCAGCTTGCAAACTGAGTGACAGGAGACTGATTTCTTTGCTGGTAGGAGAGCCTAAGAGTGGTAAATTAGTTGCTGGATGGGTTACTGGATGGCGTGGCGCAAGATATGGAGCAGTGGTGATATACTAGGTCCTATACATACCAGAAGTCTGCCAACAGAGCAAAAATACCCCACGAACTTCCGCAGAAACACGAGGGTAGCATGTTACTTACCGATTTCAAGCTGAAACTACGTTAAATCAAACGTAGAAACGTAACGAAGGGTAATGGAACCGTCTGGCGAGCCGCGTGCATGCAATGTTGGTGATGGAAGAGTTGCTGCTGTAGGTTTGTACTTTGATGACTGCTTTCACGGCCCTCAAGATGGAAGGAGGATATTGCGTAACACGCTTAATTAGTGAGGCTGAAAGCTAAGGCAACGCTTGTAGTCAGACGAGACCTGGGGAGGCTGAACACGGTCGTAGAGTGAGAGGATATGCGTGTACGTTTGCCGAATGCGTATACACAAGTGCAAGAAAACGCTCCAAGCTTATGATACTCCAATATACCAAGAGCGAGAAGAGTTCTCTATGATGCGTTCCCTATGATGCGCACCATATGGAGTGGAGAAGGGGTCGTTGAGATTGTGGCTGATGAATATATGCTTGGAAGTTATCGAACTTGAGTATGCGAGGGATGGTAGTGTGCATACAACTTTGAGGAAATGCGCCTAGCTCGGAGAGTCTACGAAAGGTCAAGGGCCAGGACGTTTCCGCATAATGTGTATCTTAAGGACTGAACAAATGGTGGTGCTTTTTGTTGGAGCTATAGCTGGAAAACACAGAATATGCAAAGTGAAATGGGAGGACCAGGTTAATGTAGGTGCTTGCCTCGAAACAAATGTCAGGGTCCCGAATTTTCTCCTTAGGCTAGGCTTTCACATGGTAAACACAAAAAAGCACAAGTACGCAAGTACCTGGTCCCGTAAAACAAATTATATCACGAACCTAGTCGGCGTTGACCATGCTATACAGTTTTTCATTAGTCGCCACTGAATTAATTATCGTGACACGCAGCGTCGAGGGCAACCGTACTACTTTGTCCTTACGGCCTGTACACTAGTACATTTCAGTAACATAGCTGTATTTGAGTATTGACGTAGGGAAAGCGGCAATACAAACAGAAAAGTGATATATTATAAAAGATAATAAACAATAGCAAGTACTGGCGTTAAAAGTAGGTCATATAAACCCAGGTATGTCGACCTTGCCAAAGCAAAAGCTACTTATAATATTCCTCTGGAAGCTATCAAAAATGCCCAATTAAGCAATTATAAAGCTATTCAAGCTATATGTTTATTGGCGATTTTAACCTTTAGTATGTAGTTACACAGATCACGTGAGAGCATCGGGGTGTGTGCAGTTCCATTGTGCATAGGGCAGAATCCAGCTTGGCCTACGGTGTCATCCTTGTTACTAGATCAGGGAAATTGGGGATACAGACGAGTGGCAGGCACCAAGGATGAAGTTTGGGCTTGCTGTCGCAAGGTAAGGTGTTAAACACACAGCTGTGTTTAATAGATGTTAATATTGTTTCAACACTGTTCGTTTTTGATCCCAGTTGTACTGATAGAAGCACAATTTTGAATTTGTGCTGGGATGAATGGAGTTACATATTTGGCCGAGTTATTACTCGCCATGGGACTGGTAGTGCGGTGCTAGACATGTTCCGCGCGGCTGAGTTGGCATTTTCTATTTACCTACGTTTAGCTTTGAAGGATTATTCTTACTGGGCCGACATAAGTAGATAGCTAGCCTTTATTCTTGGTGAGGTAATAATCAAGGCCCAAGCCAAGAGCCTCACATTGCTCTGATTCGCTGAACGGGCCTTGGATGCTTGGCCACTGGAGCATTTGCTTTGTCAACTTGGCCTTTGTAGCAGGTTCCCATGCACCGCTGAGTGTGATTGCATTAATGGTATTTGTGTAGCCTCTTGCTTGAAGGTACTCCAAATTTGGGTTAGGATTATATGTTCTTGCGAACGAACTGAATGAATCGACAATGAATTGCTCGAATGGCAAGTCGAATTGGTCTCTCATAGGAAGGCCCTCCCGTGCAAGGTTGCCGAAAAGATAGTACAGTTCACCAGAATGACATTTGAAATACTCACCGTTTGGGTCTCCAAAGGGATGTAAGGCCGTCTTTGGAGGTTCACAGACGTCAAGCTGGGGATAATTCGTAAGCTGGTAGGTACGATTGAACTCGTAGTAGTATATAGGTCCGAAACGGTTATTTTGGAGGCCGCCGTAGACAGTTGCGAGGTCGATGCATCTAAATAAGCCGTCTGTTGCCAAGCGAGCCGTCATGTTGAATAAAGCAAGGGTCTGATTGGCAATCATGGGTATTGGGAACAATCTCGCTGGAGGCACATTAAGCCCCAAAGAGCTAAGATACTCCGACTGGTTTGTAGTTTTTGGGAAGCCAATGAATGCAGCGCCATCATCTCGAGCAGTGCCCATCATCAAATGAACAGGAGGATTCGGTTCTCTGAGTTCAAGTTCATTTGAGACCAAATAAGTGCCGTCTATCACCAAGGAAGACGCCACGGTATTTAATCCATTAAGTGTTGACGCAGGTATGGAACGAAGGCAGTCGACGTGAGAGGTAGCATTCGTGCAGTTGGTTGCAGCAAGAATTGCACTCCCAACTGTCCCCATTTCTTGTTTTATAGTCATATACTTCGAATACGAAGTACCATAGCCAATGCCACCAAGGTTGCTGAGAGGAATAGCCGCCGCGAATGTTCCAGTTGACTTAGGAGATGCAATCAACGCTCGCACACTTGCCGCTCCTGCTGATTGACCAAAGATCGTAATTCTGTCCGGGTCACCGCCGAAATCTTGGATATTCTTTGCAACCCAATCGAGCGCAGTAATTTCTTCAGAGAACAGGAATTAGTAATGCCGTTCATGAAGTCTAAGAACTCTGGAAAGTTTAGACAAGAAGTTACGACTTCGAATCCCTCAATCGGGAAGTTCTGGCTTTTGGTAGCGACTTGCCAAAGGGAAAGAGAACTATAAAAATCACTTACGGTCTGCGAGGCCGAAATTTCCTTTTGTCACTCCATCATCGAGAGCTAGGAACCCGAAAGTCCCCAAACGGTAGTTAACGGCGACAACAACCACGTCACTTCTTGCTACTAGGTTACCACCATCAAAATCCTTATCGTTGGCAGTACCTCCAACAAATGCGCCGCCGCTGTGCAGTACCAAGGGTCAGTAGCGAGGTCTGGAACGCTGACATTGAGTTTGAGGCAAAGTGATAGAGGCATTTACTCTATTAGAGGATACTGTGCATGGTAATTTACTTCCAAGGATTTTTTTATAGGCATCTCGGCGTCCAGCATCTTTCATTTCTTTAGTTATAGGAAAGGAATACATGCGAGGCTTTCAAGAAACTATGGCGTGAAGTTGATGACGAAGGGTATTTATATTAGGTACTTACTGTATCCAGAACTATTTGAGTAGCAAAGCATTAGTATATTATGAATGTTTTCGCAGTAGGTTAAACCTTACCATGACAGGCTTTAAAGACTGTGGCCGGGATCTTGGTCCTGGAAGATAAGGAGTGAAAATGTTGATGAATTGGCAATCTTCACTTCCACCCCCAGTTTGAAGACACATGGAGCCATATTGGGTCGAAGAGACTGCACTGCCGTTGCCGATGTAGAGCGTAGAATATGCGAATCTTTTGGGTTGAGTAGCATATCGGACGCCCAGAAAGCGGAAGCTTAAGCGATCTCGAAAACTAAGATAGCGTCAAATTGCTAGTCTTTGATTAACAGCAGTGGGAAACTTTATACCCCGTCAGATACTCATTGTTAGAATGGATAGTCACTTGCCACTTTCTACTTGAGTCTTGAAATGTGTTGTTGGAGAAAGGTGCGGACTGCGTACACAAGACAGGCAGTTTAAGGGCTTCACTTGTCTGAGAAACATCACCATCTGCGTTAATTGTTCCTCCAGTCGAATTCCCTAGGCCAATCCAAAATTTTGTAGAGCTCTGAGAGTGCCTTGAGAATTTTAAATAATTTAGATTTGGCTGAATATTAGCTGTACTCAACTCGGGAGACCAGAGCTTCTCGCCTAAGGCTTCACAGGACTTGGAGGCATCTCGGAATGGACGTGGATCTAGGATAAGTAACCCCGAATTTGCAAAAGGAGAATTCTTTCCTGGTTTTCACGTCAGTAGAGCGTTTGATATTTTTCAAGGGATCTTACCTTGTAGGTCATTGTTGATGAGAAGCGTGATAGATGAGTCAAGAGACTGGGGCGAAGGGGCCTCAATGGCAACACCTGTAGCATATAAGAATACAACAAATGACCCAAATTTAAACAACATCATCTTCCGAAGTATCCGGATTCCCTCGGACTTCAGGAATGAATGGGCAATAAATGGAATATCAAACCATAGTCTGACTATTGTATGTTACAGAGCGTTATTTAGTCAGGGAATCCACGCTTTCATTTCTGAGGCATACTCTGATATATGTTGTTCCACCATATAGGAGAGCTAAAAGCGGGGTTACGGAGATCTTGATGTCAACGACCGATATCTATGGTTGTATAGATTCCACTGGCGGAGTTATTTTGTGCCCGTGCCGACTTGTAACCTAGAATCAAAGCACCAGGTATTTCGGCAAAAGGATGACCGCGAAAGTAGACTTACCTTCCCCGCGGCTGACCGGCCTACGGTTATCGGTTTAAAACTAAAGGGACAACCCGTAATTTAGCGAGTAGAGGTAAGTTGAGAAGCTTAAAATGACTTATCGTGATAGCAAATTTTTACATAGTTTTTAATAGATAAAAAATATTAAAAATGGCCTACAAAGCTATATTAAAAGACCATTCTAGTTAATTATGCATATATGGGTTACCAATAAAGTTGCTCGTGACGATATAGCTAATAAGCTCTCCGCAAATGTTATCTCATAAATCTTTGAAGCTGGTTAATAAAAGCTTCGATACAATAGATGACCACTAAATCCGACAAGATCCGCTCATAACTGCTAGTATTTTCCGTTTATACGGGGAGCACGACTCGTCGTTATCGTCCTTTGGATTAATATCAACTTTCTCTCTACTTGAATCAATTTTTAGCTTCATACGGCTAACGATAGTGCCACACTCAGATAATGTACGCATCATGAATGTTCGCGAAAATTGCCGATTCTTGCTGTATTTACGCAGTATTAGGTGGCCAACGCCACCGAATCCCCCAACTGCAAGACTGCTATCCCTTATCTGCCCTTTCTTGCAGGCGAGGTAACTTACTCCAACGGTGCAGCGGGGAACGGTCCACGCCAGTTTCGGCTCCGAGACAGTGAACCCATTCTCGTCCCGCTCGATGTGGCCAAAGGCCCTCTCAAGAGCAACAATTCCAGCGTCGACATTGATGGCCTCCCACATCGCGTCGCGAACTTAGTCGTATTTCGACGTATATGGTATACCCACCCTACTTCCGCTGGTTGACTGGAAATCCAGCAACCTTTTATCTTTAACTTCACCATCTATTCAGATAGGTTTTTCTGAAAGTCAAAACAGTTTGCACGCATCAAGCATTGCGTCCCGTGTTTGTGGTGTGGTGGATAGCCTGGGGCTGTTAGCCTCTCCCACTCTGAGACTAGAAATCTAGCATACCTTTGTCAGGTTACGCACGATTGGTTTGGAATTTAGGGTGGCGAGGCAGTATGATATCAACCTCCAACCTAGCCGGTCTTCAGCTATAAATGGTGTCGGGTCATAAGATAAATTGTATTAATCCTAACGTCAGACTTGAGTATTTGCATATGACCTGCTGCTGACGAAGTTGGTACTGACGAAATCATTTTGTTAAAATATTCGGTTTTGAACTAATGGTGCCCTGAGATGTAGCACAACAACCTGTTCACTCTTACAAATCTGAGAAATGAAGATGAACTGCATAATATTTAAGAATTATACTTCTGTTACTAAACATACGATCTACTAGCAATTACTAACAAAGAGGAGTTCTGGCCGAGGTGTGCTACACAGAAGCAATGCCGTCCGATATTTGATGCTTAATGCTGCCCGAATTATAGTTTATCCAATGTTCATAAACCTCTGGTTCTATCATCCACTGCCAATAATATTGCTACCTAGGAACATCACAAACACGGCTCTACAAGCTGCGGCAGCTGCCCATACATCTTGTAGCATCTTGAGCTCCGAAACCGAGTCTTCGAAGGTAAGAATAAGCGAAAAAGTAACCGTAAACCACAGTAACTGTGATCAAGCACATTATACCGTTCTGGCCAAGGGGCACGATGATTGTGGGTACAACCAAAGCTATTCGGCTAGGTAAAACCACCACAAGCCCTAATGAAAACTCCGACTCGGTTTTCGATCTTCCTTTTTACTAGAATGCTCTTTTTATCTATGATACGATCACATACGAGTCTAGCTATGTAAAATACCTGTAGATTGTCAGTCATGTCCGCATCCGACCCACCATGCCGTGAAGATGAACGAACTGTACGGTAACCCCAGCGCCTAGAATAGGCGACAAGGATCATCAGACTCAAATCTATGTTTTAATCCTTCTATCACTCTAGGATACCTTAGGGTGACGAAATTCCTATTGTTATCTTTACCCAGCAGCTCTGATCAACATCTGCAACTCCAATCCATCTTTTCCCGAAGCCAGCCAGGCGCGGAGGCAAACAACGTGACGCTTATCTGGCGGATCTACTGACCGAAATGCAGGAGTGCGGTAGCTTGCGTATGCTCTTGGGTTCCATATTGGAGACGGGTCTCACTCTAATTTGGACTCGATATAAAAGAGATGGTGGAGACAAGAAGAGCAGTGCATTGAGCATATCAATCTATATACTCAACATAATAAGCAGTGGGTGATCAACTATTGGGTTTGGTCACGAATTTGTGAAAGCGGTAAAGTCGCGCTTTGGATTAAAACGAGTTATCTTAATGCTCATTACAAATATTATGTTCCAGCTTGTCGTAATCATACAATATCTCAATGCGTATGTTATGCGTCCATATACAAGGATTTGCCAGCTCTATATGCCGGGTAATCCCACGAGTCCTCTGATGGACGGTATCCATCTTGGAAGGATATAAACTACGTATACTGCTGCGGTGGCTACCAGAAGTCCAGTAAGCTACGAAGTAGGTTAGTAAGCCTGAGACAATCCAAATTATCATTAAGACTAGAAATACTTACTTTCTCAAACCATGTATGGAAGTAAATAGCCGTCATAAGCAGCATCCAGAACGACAGCGCCACAACACCTAGCGCAAATTTGCCGCCGAGACCCAAACTCCTCTCATCCGCCGCTGCCGTGCGCTCCGCTTCAACGCTCGCGCGTTTGATGGCACCGTCGCCCATAACAACAACTCGATCGTCCCCGTTGCCAATGAACTGTGCCCCAGCCCTTAGCACGACCCAGACAACCTCTTGGATAAGGAAACAGCTTCCGAGGACGAGCAAGAACACGTGTCCAGAAATATCATGTCCGCCGCTCCACTGCCCCCCAACCGCTCTGCAAGCGGCCGCAGTGAAGAGCTCTGTCTGGTCGGCCGTCCCCCCGAATACAGCTTCGTGGGCAATCTCGCACTTCCCGCCCGTGAACCTGAATCCGCGGTCGATAAGAGGCGGGCCAAAGCACCACTGCGTGACAAGAACCCACCACCCCGTAATAAGAGCCCAGCGGGTGGTAGCCTTGATTGCTTTCCTAGTACCATTACTATTTCCGCCGCCATTATTGCTGGATCGGAATGTAGGATGCGTAGCAAGGAACCCAATAAATGCGATCGTAATCCACGCCCACCCGCGCTTGACGAACAGAATATTGAAGAGGTTGTCTTTGCGCGCAAAGTATGATGGCGCATGCGCTTGGACGTGCGACTGTCTCGCAGCATCGAAGGGTGCAGCCCGGGTCTCGGGCGACAGCACAGAAAACAGTGTACCGAAGCTTAGGATGATAGGATAGACAGCAAGCAGGAGCGTTTCGAGGGGCGTAGGGAGGAACGGTGAGCTCCGCTTCGTTGTTGTTGTGCTAGAGACTGTAGGATCTGTACCGTTGCTCCTAGTGCCTCCATTCATCTTCACTTCTCGTGATCTTAGGGAGCAGTGGTTGTCGGCCATCACAAAGGAGGGGTTGAATGCATCGATTGGTAAGTATGTGACGAAACTGTGAAATTAGAGGCTGAGTGACATAAAAGCGAGAGCGCAATGCAACCCGATATTTGATTTTGTATGTATTATAAGGCCTATGAGGGCTTTAACAAATTAGGAATTGTGCTTGAGAATGATGTTGAAGGTTGGGTTATTCCAAGGTCTTCTAGTTTGCTCTGGCGAAAAATAGCCGATGACGTTGATTGCAGTGCCAGATTCCTTGCCACTTGCCGGGACAAAGCGCCACAGGTGCTGGGTAAGGGCTGCAAAACTGCCAAGATGTGGCTTAACATCTACATGTCAGTACCTCTGCATTTTCCATTCTTGCACAGACTAGCTTACAGAACCATTCAGTTACATTTAAGTGCCTATCCGGAATCTTAATGTTTAGTAGTCTAGTAGGCAAAGCTTAAAAAAGAGAAGTTTTATTTATTTATTTATTTTATTTACAGAGCGTTTCGTATGCGCCCGATGCACATTTTTGGAAAGAAAACTCGGGTCATGGAACAGCTATGGAAATGGCAAATCATTATCCGTTAGTGGATGCAGTTATATTTATTCCTACAGGTATCTTAGCAGTTTTCCGGCAGTGTTCTTCTCGTCTCTGTCCGCATCCAGTCATCTTCCCGATGACCATGGAACCCTGTTCTATCACCAGTCTTGCAAGTCTATCTGAATTCCGACAACGCCGCCAGAGGTCGTACATGCTGCCGAATCCCACAACTCCTGAAAGAAAAAACCCGATAACCAATGCCTCGAGGGCCACGAAAAGAAGTGAAGCGAGAATATCCGAACGACAACTGAAGGGCCCGCCTGCTCATATCAAAGTACGTAACGAAAAGAATAGAGGTCTGGGAGCCCTGCTTCAAGCGCAGGACGTTGTAGGAACTGTAGGAATCGCCACCGTCGATGATACAGTCCAAGGTGTAGTAGTCGTGGGCCCAGACGAGGTGGATCCGGCGGTTGTCTCGAACGTGCAAGGCATATTAGTTGTAACTACCGTCATTGTAACGGTACTTGTTGAACGTATCTTTATGCTTGTCTGGCCCGTGCTAGTAATTCCATTCTAGGGCGTCTGGCAAGTGCCGACTGCGGTGATGGTCTCTGTGACTGTGATAACTACTGAGGAGCTATTATCACCGCCACTTGAGCCGCCAGAACCACCTGAACCTTGACCAGCCACCAGAGTTGTTGGAGTCGCCGCAGGCGGTTCAGAGTTGCTACCGCCAGAACCATCTGGACTTCCAGTGCCCTGGGGAGGCGACGGGATGGATAAGGTTGTTGCCGAAGGCACGGAGCCTACAGGTGTTGTGGGAATCATATCTCCTCCAGGTTGACCGTAGCCGCCTGTGGGAGATACGGGCTGAGGGGTAGCTATCTGGCTTGGGCCACCGCCAGCGCCAACGCTCGAAGATACAGGCCCGTTACCTGCGGTTCCACTGAGCGTACTCACCGGGGCTGTGGAAGATGCGGTAGGTACTGACGAAGAGCTGCTTGAATTGGAGCTCGATCCATAACCGGGATCAGAACCTCCGGATTTGCTGCTCTCATACTTGGCAATAGCAGCACAGTATGTGTTACGGTTGTCCTTATCGAGCGCGATAGGCTTCCCATCGACGGTGAGCATGTTCACGGACGCCTTAGTATTAATACCATACAGGTGTACGTCAGAGTTCTCGATGCTGATCATATTGTCTTGGCAAGACTCGCTGTCAAGACACTCTTGAGCATAGTTGTCAAAGAAGCTGTACATGCCCGCGCCAAGGATGTACACGTCCGAAGAGTTGGTGATCCGCATACCCCAAGTTCGAGCACACCTTTTAGACGAGCTATCGCAGCTTTCTTTAAATTTAGGGTCAAAGAAGCCATCAAGCACAGAGACACCCTGGGTCGCGTCAGGATTTCCTTGCATATAAGCAGTTTCAGTCTGAGCGATGCCGATGAAGGTATTCTTAGCGTTGGAGATTTGGTAATTATATAGAACACTGTGCTCAGAGGCGGTTCCCCAGAGCCAGACGGGTTTCTGAGATTCGATTAGAACACCCCGACCATTGTAAATATTCAGTTTGCCGTGATCATTAAGATCGAGGTCGTGATCAGCAGCCCAGAACCAGCAATTTTCGATGTAGGCCGAAGCGGTCGTGGTGAGGTGGAGCATCAAGAAGGTGCCCATGCATTTGGGTTCGGCCGAAGTAGTCACATTAGGAGTATAGCCGCAAGTGTCAGACTGAAGTTCAGTTCCGGCGGTACCACCAATGCGGAAGTGAACATCCCATAAACCCGCAGCACCATTCTCAGACCCAGCTAAATTCCATTGCACGAGGATAGCGCCAGGTAGAGGGCCCTTTGTCTCGATAATAAGGTCGGACATCTCTACGTTACCGGTTTCACCAGCCTCGCCAACTTCAAAAACTGGCTTAGGGTTAGACGAGTTCTGGAACTTGTCGCCCGTAGCCATCAGAAGAGGCCACATTTCTCCCGTGATCTTAATGTTCTTGGGGATCTTGATGGTATCAGAAATGATATATGCACCGTGATCGAAGTAGATAATCTCGTCCTTCGCAGCGTTTTTGAAGATTTTCTGAATTGCAACGGTATCGTCCGTATGACCATCGCCCGCAGCGCCATGAGACTTGACACTCACAAATTGACCAACCGGAATGTCCTCGTACTGGGGTTTAGTGCGGGTAAATACCTTTCCATCGCCAGCAAGAAGAGTATCAGGCTTCATAATATTGTTCTGAACCTCTTGGATGGCTTTGCCTGCTCCATTGCTGTAATCTTTGCCCTGAACAAAGCTCTTCACGATCTTGTTCCCCTCTAACAGAGGGTTTCCATCTTTGGCGTACTGGATAGCAACTGGAACATTTTCGCTCATGTCCACGTTGTTTAGGATAAGGGTATTGTTCGTGAAATCAGTGTCGGGCTTGTAAAGAGTCATGATGCCAACTGGGACATTAGAGATCTTGCTGTCGAGGAGGAGCAGTGATCCGACCTTGATCGTTTCAAAGCTGTCACTAGTCATGTTAATACCAACCTGGCCGCCATTGATGGTCACTCCTTGCATCAGCCATACCCAGTCCCAAATCATGTGGATGGCGGTGTTGCAGTTATTGAAAGTCAAGTTACGGGTAGTGTATTGCTGGCTGCCAATGTCAGCACCAATACCTCCACCGTTGAATGTTAGATCCGCCATGAAACCGCCAGATCCATTCTCAATGAAAAGGCCTTTCTGACCGTTCTTCGAGATTGTGTCCGGGTTCATATTGAAAATAATGTTCTGTAAGCTAGTGGCCTGGGCTACCTGCCAATGGATGCCTGTACCTGTGGTGATATTCATAACTGTCATATCGATGATGAAGTTGCGGACCTGACGGAAAAAGTTGTTTTGATTCTGGTAATAATTAGGTGGCGGATCCTGGTTGCCACCGTAGATGTACGGATTCCCATCGATCACAGCCATGCCCGTGAAGTTAGCAGAAGCCTTGATAGTCGGCAAATTGCGAGCATCGCCGATAAACTGGGTGTAGTACGTCTGAACGATGGGACTGCTGACGAGATAGGTGCCAGAAGGGAAATACACGATAGCAGGAGTAGTGGTCCTGGAGTCACATTTCGTGATGCACCGGCCAGAACCATCCTGGACAGCGTTATTGATGGCATCTGTGTCGTCGGTCTTGCCATCTCCTACTGCGCCATAATCTTTCACGTTGCGGAAGACCTTGTAGCCGGGCTCGGCGTAAACAGCGACTCCCTGGCGCTCGATAGCAGAGACCCAGTATGGGAAACCGGCGGCATCTTCTCGTTGTTGTATGTCAGTACCTGAAACGGCAGCAACTGGATTCAAGCCGAGTTGCAGCGCCACTAAAGACGTTGCGAGGATCTTTAAAAGACCCATGTTGACGCTCGAGACAGCTAACGAACTTATTCGCACGGAAATGAAGGTCACAATGACTGAAAGCTTTAACAAAAATCAGTTTTGTTTATCTGGCGACGACCGTGCAGATGCGGGAACGAGTGATACGAAATATGAGGAAAGAAGAAGAACGTTCTCAAAGCTTGCTGAGGAATATTATCTGCTCGCTGTATTGAAGAAGGCAAATAAGCAGGACTTGAGTAGAAGGTGTGTGAAGTGAAACAAAATGGAATGTGAAGAAGAATATGTAGACTGAAAAAGGGAAGGCAGGAGGGCCTTAATATGGGGTTTTTAGGATATGAATAAAAGTGTTTCTTTCTTTGTGGTGTTTGTGACGTTGGTTGTTGCAGCTGCTCGAGGATCAAGGGACAATGGGGATTGTACAAGAAGTGCCTAGAAAGGCAGAACAGTGACAATGAATCACAGGAGGGCTTATGCCGCAGACAAATTTGATTGTGGAGGGGTTTTAGAGGCAAACAATACGAAATGGGATCATATGAAATTTGATGACAAGAGCTGAGGAACCCATACTGAGAAAATGATAGAGGAAAGAGACTCACACTCTGGGCCTCTTGTGATCTGTGGTTCGTAGTCTGTTGCTGTTGGTCTAAGCAGCTCAACGCAGTCAGAGACAAGGAAATCTCGTCGCAGGGTGGTAATTGTTGTTATACTCTGCCAAGCGCAAGGGACAGGGTATGCTTTTGTGCATGAAAAAAAGAGAGTGTTGTTGGGTCTGCGTAGGTGTAGGTGTGATTGACAGGTAAGGATTGTAGGTAATTAGATTGGACGTTTCAAAAGAGGGACCAAGAAAGAAACGAACGTGTCCGGTCAACCGGGTGATAGAAATGAGGATAAGTAATGCTGCTATTGTTCTTGTTCTCGATGATTGCGAGAGTGAGATCAGGAAAGGCGGAGGTTGTTGTTATCGTTGTCACGGACGATTTAAAAGCTGCATAGGGGATCAACAAGGAAAGGTGAGGCAGTCACTACCTCGTAGTACAACTACTCTCGTGATATATTTATAGTACTATTACCAAGTGCAAGTGGAAGGCACAATTCAGTTCGACTACCAATAGATTATCTAAATGATGACCAGTGCCTCTCACAAGCGTGTTGTACCTTTCTGTGCAATATCCGCTACCCTAGCCATCCTTTCAACTTATTACGACGGATCATCCCCGGTCTCTTGTACACATTTGAAAGCTTGTGTCTTTCTAGGAAACCCTGGCCAGACCTAACGGCAGTTACCAAGCCTACTATACATAGTAGTGAAGTAGCGTTAAAGGGCGCTTCTTCGTGCCCCTGCGCTGCCCACAGGATTACAAGGGTTAGAGAGCCTATGACGTGTTAGGAAAATTCCCAAAAGAGAATTCGATTGGTTATCAACCCACCTGCGGCTCCTGTGAATGCACGACCGTACAGAACCCTAGTGCCCTCCTTGGGCTTTAATATACCTGGGGACAAGGGATGAGGGATGCAGGTACAATTCCTCTTCCACTACCCAATCGTTGGCGAAATGCGTATGGTTGCACCTACACTGCATGTGGACTAAAAGATTGTCAGTGGTTGTAAGTGAAGGTTTTGGTAGCTTGTATCACCCGCACGTATGATTCGACATCGTACCCCAAGGGGAATGGCTACATACGGTAGCCATTGATCTCTGCAGGAATACATGTATTATACCAAGTCCCGTCAAAAAAGCACATCTGTGGAGCCTCGTTCAACAGCCATGCGAAACTTGTTGCCCGCCTCATTTATTGGCGGAACTACCTAGGAACGAACCTGTCTTGAGTGGCACTTATTTCTTACCTCAAACACTCCAAAGCCCCATCTACTCAAGAATGCGCGTATAGGAGCATCCAGGCTAATTTCCTCGCCGCAACTTTCGCATGGCACTTGACATCCGGAACAGCACAATAAGTGATTGTTATCAGAGAAATTGATTGTACTTGAAGGCTCCTCTCCTCTCAATACGGAATCAGCTTACACAGGGAAATAATTAAGAAGAGAATAGCTTCAACATCTTTCGGAATAGACATTCCCAATAGACGAAATCTATTGGCGGATCACGATGAATCATGATATAAACATTGACTGGCATGTTGTTGGGTTCCTGCGTCTGCTGTACGTTGGCGTACTTGAAAGAGTATCCGAACCGTCCTATGGCCTGCCCCTCCATTCCCGAATATGCTAGCTTTCATATCGAGGCCGAGCGACTATAGGGGTAGGCGTGCTCACACCAGGTGATTAATACCGATGACAGGTTAGGTAGGACTTCATTCTTATAAAAGAATTTAATTTTAATGGGTGAGACTGATTCCTAAGTAAATACTAACTCATAACCTGGAGCTTGAACCGTTCTACTAAAATCATAAGAGTGCAGCGAATCTGCCAGCGAACAATGATTGATACTTGTATACACAAAGAGAGGGGTTCAAAAACGTTGAAATGAGAACTCAATTGGTTGATACAAAGCACCTGCGGCATATCGATATGAGTGAACAGTTGAGAAACAAGGGTTCTCTGGAAGATCGGTTGGCTACCAGCCCTGTCAAGGTCCAGCCCAGCGGAACCCAGTTCACCTCAGTATCTCCACTTCTACTACACTTGGTAAATTGCTCCACCAAGCTGCAGGTGGCCCATGTGCCACAAGACTATTCTGTTGAGGTAAGGCGGTAGACAATATAAGGTCATTATTTATAGTATTTATTTCTTTTGTTTTGATATGTGCTATTAAACATCTAAGCCATTTGTGAGTGCGTAGATTCAAAGCTCGGTCAGGTTATCCCTTTAGTCCTACATTTAGTCCAGTGCTGACTAGGCAGCTATTCATGTACATCCTCGATAATGATATCCTCTGGGATGTTATATATAGGAGTTTACAATTAGCTCTTTTGAGAGGTCGTACACCAGCTTTAGATAGCTTACGTATTATTTAGTGTCTACCTAAGATCACAATGCGCATTACTGGGACTGCATAGAAGCAACCTTTGTAAGTTCTAGAAGCCACTTCGGTCTATTATCTCTATCGACTGCCAGGCTAAGCAGTATAGCTAGACGCGTGCGTATATTGCAATAACCCGCTACTGTACCTTCATACAGCATGGAAACCTAGATATAGTATATATTACTGTTAATAGGATGCCATATACCAGTATCTATTATATTAAATTCTTCATGTACATGTATTAGGAAACCGTAATGCAGGAGCTAGGCTACCTAGATTACGTTACGGTAACTATCGCGACTCGATCTATTGGCTGGTGCCTCTTCCGATATTGCACAAAATAGATTGCTTGAATTCCGGCACCATCCTAAGCTTTCCCCAGGCAAAACACATTTTGTTTGTATGAGTTCCCAGGCCATTCGTTGTCTTCGTCTAGTATATGGGATTTCGATTATGGCTTTAGCGATGTATTGGATTTATTAACTATTCACCTCATCGGGCTCTTAGTGGCCTCTCAACACGTCATGGTCACAAAGCATGAAACAGGATAATCGCACGAGGCTAACGAACAACAAGTCACGTCGCCTAGAGGCGAAATACATGTTCTATCTATGTACACCCCGGTGGTATGTTGGTCATCAGGGCCGACATCGCGTCCAAGTGAATCTATTCGACAGCGTATCTAATGCTGGTTGCTGGCCTTACAATTCAGCAGTCAAGACAGCACTGGTTCACTGTAAAAACATCATCAGTTGGTAAGGTGTATTACCCAGTATACTGGATAATGTATGACACTAGTGGTGCTACCGGCGCCGGTTTCGAAACATTGAAACATCGTTTCTCACCCCTGAGCTAGGATACTATATTTGATAGGCACTGGGGGCTCGTAGGCGCCGGCCGGCGCGATTGAAATTCCACAACCGTGGGGTCCAACAATCAATGTGGGCGCGGTTGACTATGGTGAGTTTGCGCCGGGTCTTTACAGCAACCTGCCCAGCATACGGGGTACATGTATATAAACGCGTATGTAGCTTCTATTCACTCAGTTAGTTGGTGTTACATTTGCTTGGAACGAAGAGGCCTAAGGTTTTATGCCAACCCACATCCAAACATTTATCATGGATCTTGAGGGAAAGAACAAAAGGTCTGGTGGTGACAATCCCAACTTTAAAAAACTTCCAATGCATAAAAACACTGCTATTAGAAAGATACTTACCCCCGGCAAGCCACGCACGTTGTGAGTAGGCGGCGGAGACTGGTAGGATATGAGTGTGGCCTGTGGCTTTTGTGTACAAGGCGAATTAAGGGGCATTCCAATTCAGAGCCAGCTGATCACACCTGGCAACCTATCTTGACACCAACGTGCAAAGACATCCTACAGCCTCTTTCAGGAACGAGACAACCAAATTGACCTCTACTGTTTACGTGTGGGAGCCCCTCGGGTTTGCGCCATTTGTGTCTATAAGAATACGGAACGTTATGGCAGATATGTCTCGTCCAATTGTTCCTCCAAATCTACCTGCGTTAGTCAAGGAGGCATTTGTGAAAGCGCGGGCCAGCGGTGATTTGACCTACTATCCCACACAAGTTGCGATTTTGACAGTAGGGTCACTTGCCGTAAGTATGCTCATACCAGAACTCCGACGTTACAGCGGAGCCTGACTTCTTGCTAGTTCCAGCTTCGTTTCTCGCCCTCTCTCGCTCAAAAGCCCAAGCCACCGAAACCTGTAGAGCCGAACGCAAAGCCGTTCAATCCCTTTGCGAACCCATCCCCTGCTCTGCTCGTCGCGCAGCTCCCGCCCTCCCATAAACTCGTTTTGAACAAATTTGCCATCGTTCCGGAACACTTTATACTGGCGACCAAGGACTTCAAACCACAGACCCATATCCTCGAGGCGGGTGACATTGATGCCGCGTATGCCTGTATATTAGCCTACCATAGCGCAGGTCAGGAGTTGTTCGTCTTCTTCAATTCTGGAGAGCACTCTGGTGCGAGCCAGCCGCATCGGCACCTGCAATTGTTGCCTGTGGAGTGTATGAGGGATGGCTTGGACAAGACTGAGCGTGGAGGTGAGTGGAGTATACTTGCAGATCAAGTGCGTGGACAAGAGAAATTGCTACCATTCACCATTTTGAAATCTGTCATCTGTGCGGAGATGAGTACCGAGGAGAAGCACCGTACGTACTTAGAATTGTACAAGCGCGCAGTTCATGCGACAGTGGCCAACACAAAGGCTGCAGAGGAAGGTGAGGCACAGATAAGCTACAATCTTGCCATGACGAGCACTACTATGGCTCTCTGCCCGCGGACATCAGAGGGCATACGTATCAAAAATGCCAAGGGAGAAGAAGTCGGTGACTTAGCCCTCAACGGCACTGTACTGGCCGGTACGGCCCTCGTCAAAAGTGAGGCCGAATGGGATGCTTTGAGAAAGGATGGCACCGTATTATCTGATGTGCTAAGAGGAATTGGAGTACCACCTACTGACATGCCTTGACGGGTACGAATGAGAGGATGCTTCAAAGGAAATGAAATATCAATTACTAGGCCGTGAGGTCGTACTGTTCTGTTTGGCAATCAAAAACCCACTGCACTAATACTTATCCACGTAAGTATATCCTACAACCAACCTCCCTTACAGACCTTGGCCAGGTCCATGATAGCTTTTCCCTTTATCTTACAAATTAGCAGATCATACCATATTGTATATTGCGCTTCCATCTTCCACATCAGTAGACGAGGCTTTATATGGTCATGGCAGCCCTGCAGCGCCCTCCTGTACCAATTCATCCCATTTCTTCCGGCATGTCGCGTTGCCAAAATGGTAAGAGCCATCATGTTCATAGATATAAGCGGCGACTTGCTTCCAGGGCACCTTGGCTGAGGTGAACTCGTCGCCTTTGGCAAGCTTCCGGACAGCTCTCTTTAGCAAGCGGATCTGTTTAAGCCATGCTGCTATTAGCCATACAATCTCCAAGTGACGCTATGCAAGACGGCAACGACATGGCTATTAAGTTTTAGGACGACTTACGTCTTTGTCCTGCCATTCAGGTTTTCTTACGCGTTGCTCCTTATTCTTGGTCAACGTTCGAAAGCGGCCCCGCAAGGTCGACTCAGCTTCGGTGAACTTGCCCTGGCGGCGGATTTCACGATATGTCATGCCAGCACGCTTCGAGTCCACCAGAAATTGGTTCTTTGCATCACGTTCAATATCAACGGAACTAGAGGGCACTGCGTCGACGGGGCTACGAACTTCTGCCACGGCAAAACCCTCGGGCATCGGCTTCAACGGAGCCAAGTCGGGTTGACGGGTTGGTGGATGATAATGGTTGTGTGAGTGTGTATGCATGAGCGTCTTGCTCTTCGAAGAGATTGATCCACAGGACGCCGAAGGTGCCAGTCGAGACTTGGTGGACTTGGTAGGCAGTTCTTTGCGAGGTTTGTGACTCAACCGCTTTGTGGGAAGTACATTATGTATTGGCTGCTGGTCCCATGCTGAGGACCCGATGTCTGAGTCACCGCTGGCTGTTAGTATGCCTGTCCGGATTGACTCGGATGAAGACGTCGGCGTAGGAGACGGATTGATTCGAAGCATTTTGGGAGATATGGTGGCAGGACAGCCTCCTCCCCAGCTGTGCGCCTGGATGCCTGGGGTAGATGCATGGTGGCCGCTTGGGAAGCCCATCGGCGGTGCGCTGCCTTGTGATGAAGCAGACTCGAGAGTCATCGACGCCATCTTCTCAGAAGCTATCGAGGAGCCAGCCGAAGACGAAAAGCTGCTGTTGAGCGTCCCTGGGCCGACATGGCTGTAGTCGAGAGGCTCTGCGAAGACCGGCATGTTGGAATACATGTCGGCGGATGATGGCAACCCATGTGCAAAGTCGATATGAACATTTTGATCACAGAGCGCGTTGGCATTGTAGGAGGGATACTGAAACTGCTGCTGGCTGAAACTGCTCGTCAAGTCCTGAGCATAGGCGTTTGCGGCGGGGTATCCTGAGAAAAACATCTGCTCATTTCCCAGAGCTCCTTTGTTACTGAATTGGGGATGACTCGGACCAGCTTCCCTCCCGCTATTTGCAGCTGAGACAGCCGGAGCAGGCGTTTGACCTCCGACGTTTGGCGTGCCCATGCCGGCCAGAGGAAGACTTTCGGCATAAAAGTCGTTAAGCTGTAAAGATGAACATTAGGATCTACTTATCACCGAATGTGCACACATGTTGGGAGGTGGAAGGGGTTCATACAGAGCAGACCTCATCCCCGCTGTCGATACCCTGCTGATACAGCCCTTGGTCCTCCATGATTTGCTGTAAACGTCGCTGAAACAGTGTTCTGTTGCGGTTATGATCAATATGGTACCCAGTAGTGTCCACCAGCCTGTGCTGGGGTAGTGGGAACCAGTCTCTCTCGCGATGTCTATGGAAGTGAGACTTGCCCGGTAGACGACCGCGATGGACAGTCCAGACAGGCTGGATAAGTGGAGGTTGGGTTTGCCTGATATCAAGCATCTTTGATGTCTGTCTTATTCTCCTTAATTGTGTCTTCGCTCTAAATCTTCACCGCCGCTTCTATCAGTCTTCTGCGCAAATATGTGGCCAGCGAATGTCGTCGATGACCCCGCTTCAATATCTGCTGCCAGAGTGTTGGGTATGGTTGCAGGAGAGACCTGGCGGTCAGGGACCTGCGTTCTTGATAGTGATGCAGTGTCGTGCGGCCTCCCGAAGATGACTCAAGAACCACAGCCGAGCCTGTTCTCCTTGCAGATCACAGGAACTAGTTCGTTGATAGTAATCAATGCAGATTTTGAAGGCGAATGGTCATTACTTTGGCAAGTTGCTCATACTGCCAGAAGAAAATTTTCGTGTTTGAGGACACTTTTCGACCAATACTCAGCACTGTCCCATATGCCAGTGCAGGCTGAGGCACAGTGCTTGTTGGAGGGCACGTTGCAACTATTTTCTGATTGTGGAGGAGCAGGAACAAAAGGCGAACGACGCTGCGTGTTGTTGGAACTTGAAGATAAGAGAACAAAGATGAGAAAGCAAACCGTAACCAGTCTCGAGAGGAAACGCGTCAACTAATATCCCTCGAAAGCACCCCTCTCTGTCCGTCGATCTCATCACGTTAGCCTCGCTGCTATCTAGACGGACTGGATGCCATGCTCCGGACTTTTCAACAGCATCAAATTTCGTGGAGCACAAGGGGATGAAAGTGGAGGCCCGGGAAGCATGTCCGTCTCGAAACCGAATAGTAACTACCTAAAGCGATCACAAGCACCGTTAACGCATCTCTCCCAATTTAGCATTTTGATCTCAGAGATGGATTTTCAAGAGCACTGTGAAGGGTTGTTGAAGAAAGTCGGGGGGGTAACCCTTGTATCCAACATTGTTGCGGCTCTCCTGTCACACCTACTTAATCTGCAGGAAATTATGCAGAGGAAGTTCTACATAGAGTTCTATAGCCAAGAACGAATTCTACGCGAGATAGATATGGCAAGGCCCCTTTCGTGCGTGGTTGCTAATATGCAGGTGATGCAGGCGCTCCATAATCACAACGGTCCTACAGTAGCGTCTGTCTATAGCGTTGGACTAATATCGTTCTCCCGCTGCCCTACATGTCCACGAGGCGTCATGACCTAATTAGCCTCCTATACCAACTAACAAACTTGCCGATTCAGCTCTTCGCCAATGCTTCCTCAAGTCTACGGCGAAACCATGACCTGAGGGGCTGGGCGTAAATTCTGACAGCATCAAGACGGCTGTCCGCATATGCCAGCCTCACACGTCAACCCCACGACCGAACAACTTGCCGTCGAGGAATACAGCCCAACCCGGTATCTATACCCCTGTCAAGATCTCTGTCACTCAAGTGATTCGATCGATAGCCGTGGTCGCATTTAGATCTGTGTGAGACGATGGGTCTAGCAAGGGGTGTCTCAGTCTGTCAATCCACGTCTTTTAAGCCCATCATTCATAGACAGTCCTTGACAGCTAGCTGTGGTCGAACGATTCTTCCCAAAGTTTATCCCTCCTTTATGAATCCATGCGACAAATCCGATGCTGTCAACCATGCCACGCTGTCTTGCAAGCTGCCAGTCGCCCTCAGCCGAAGGGAAAATGTGTTGTGGTTTGAAGTGATAGACGATATGTCAATCGATATCCAGACCCTGATCCTGGAAGTCCGGAAACTTCCCCCGGGGTGGGGATTACTGTTTACAGAGACTGCTGCATGCACACCCCAGAACCAGAATTGGCATGATTCTATGACAGACAACCGCCCATGTCCACTGCTGGCGTACTGCTTGCAAGAACCCCAAGTACATTGTGGGGGTCAACGAAGGCAGATGTCGTCCAACGACCAACGATAACGTGCAGAAGACGAGCCCTGCATGTCTGCAGGGTGCAAACATCACACTCCAGGTACTATTTGTCCAGAGACTTGCTTGTAGATGCATCGGGTTGGGCCGAGATTGGCGTTCATAAGTCATTGATACCGCACCAGCGCTGCCCTACCAAATAGGATTGAATCTTGGCACATACTGGTCATTTTAGCTGAGTACCAGGAATATGTGATATCAATTTTAGGATGTGTTTTCCACGAGCCAGGCTGGTGGTATACTGCTGGATTCGTTTAGCTCTGTATGCAATGCAACGTGTCTGACGTGCATACGAATGATATCTGTCAACCACTAAGTCGCTATCTACACACTACTAACACAGCATGCGATCGACGGCAACACTCTGCAAACTACATACTACGCGGCCAGGAGATTTGATTGAGATGAATTTTCACAGTTCATATCGCCAGTACTTCGGAAGTCACGCCTATAGCATTCTTCATTGCGATCGTCCATCCTCCTCCGCCGTTTGAGACATGTCAAACCGACAACGGTTGATGAGAGAGACGTTGCTGGGTGGTACTATGTGATCCTTGTCGGCGCTCGATATTGTCGAAGGATCTCTGCTGGTGGGCAACACATGTGGCCAAGTTGGATGGGAGATTCTGTCAGTTTTCATATTTGCTTTTGACTCGCTCTAAAGCCCTTGTTCGGCCAAACTTTGCAATACGCACCACCTCATGACAATCCTCGACAGAGTTCGAGTTTGCGACCGAGTGGGCTTGATGGATGGGGCGTGATGGGACCCTGAAGAATAAGGAAATTTCAACGAAAATCGAAGAGGATATCGCGGACAAGAAGAAGGAGGAAGGGGCATCTCCACCCTCAACGTTGATCCTACGACTATTCCATGCATTACATCTCATTTCAGATAAACGTATAACGTATTTCTTGCCAAAATGGCGACTATGTGAGCGTGTGTTTAGTTAGCCCATTATGCCTTACAATTCTCTAGTCTTTGAGTTGTTACCAGCAGATCTTCCATATGATGTCCACACTGAAACCTCAAACGATTCAGCTAGCCACTTATTCTAGCAAACCGGGAGGATTAAATTAGATGTTTATGGTGTTAGATACATAAAATAAAGACATGAGCTCTATAACGTTTAAAATTACCGTGTGTCCATCAGTGTCTCAACCACTGCCAGTGAATATCATGGTAATGTGTACTACTGCCGAGTTGGTGTAGATACTCTAGCGCACGGCAGCAGTTCCGTGGAACCGCGGGCTACTGTGCCTATACCAACGCAATGCGACGGGCGCTAAAACATAGCGCCCGAGCTTTTGCCCTAGCAACGCCGATTGGCCAATTATTGTCTGCTAGCCCACCTACCAACCGCGCTCTGACGTCGAGCTTCAATCGGCCCACTTGCTGCCATCCCGAGGTTCCAGCCATCCGTCTGCCTCCCTGTCTGTCGCGTGTCCGGCTCATCTCGTACGACTTTCAAACTCATCATTGCCAAGAACTAACACCACCCCAACTCGTTTGTGAAAAGAGACAACTTAGCGGACGCGTCGAGGCTACCCTCCGAGGTCTTCAACAGCACTCCCAACCTTAGCGCTGTCTTCAACAGACAGTGCCAGTGCGCCAACCATCGTTCGCAAAAATGCTGCATCCGGATGGCGTCATGACCTCTCCCTCGGCCTTGGTACCCCCTGAATATTCCGCTGCCATCGCTGGGCATATACCACTCCTTACCCTGCAGCTCTCTGCTGCTCCAGATGAGCGAGTATCACTCTCGACATCGGAAATAACAGCAGAGCTCCAGACCTTAAACTCGCTAGAGTTGGGGCTCGCCGAGAAAGCTGCAATATGTCCAGAGCCGGCCTCGAAGTTGCACTCGGCGCAAGAAACAGGGTCTCTCCGCATAGCGATCCTGCTGAACTCCTATCGCTCGCGCTTGTTACCCGCTATCCGCGCGTCGTACCAGCGCACGATCGGCGTCGTAGCCCCTAATGCGCAGCTCGCCTTCTTCGAGCCCGCTAACCGGCCAGGTGAGTTTCCGGACCCGGACTATTTCGACCTCATCGTGCTCGGTGGCAGTAATGTCGACCCACGCAAGCGGCACCCCTGGATCCTGAAGGTACACGATTTCGTGCGCCGGCTTGTGCGGGATTATCCACACAAGAAGCTTTTGGGAATCTGTTGGGGTCATCAGACGATCAGTAGTGTTTTTGGTGGCGGGGTTGTGGATGCGGCTGTTCCTGAGGTGAGTGGCATTTATGAATACTCTCTTTTTATTGCCTTTTTCCTTTTTTTTTGGTAGTATGAGCATGAATATATCCCTCCAAGTCCCTAAGGCAGCCTTAGAGGATGCATCAGAGACAGTTTTATTCAGTAGAAGCGAGAATGTAACACTAACATAACCGCCAGATGGGCGTCGCAACTGTCAACTTAACAAACCAAGGACGGGACTTCTTCCACGAAGCTGCCGCCCTGGGATCCTTTAAGCTTCAACAACACCACCGACGCGAGGTCGCTGTCGCACCGCAAGGGTTCACGCTTCTCGCCCACAGCAACCAGTGTCTGCTGAGTAAGACGAATGCCATTCTCACGTTTCAGGGCCACCCAGAAAAGGACGCCGAGACGGCACGGATGCGCATGCACGACTCAGCACGTTGGTTCGGATTCGATGCCCTTAGTGATGAAAAAGCCTGGGCACGCCTCGAGATGCTAATAAATACACCGCATGATGGTGAGATGGTTTGGAGACGCATTTTTCAGTGGGTTCGGGAACCCTCGAGAGACATAGGAGCCAATGAGCGGAATGGGCCATCGACGCCGGCGTTGGATGGTCCTGGGGTGGAGAAGGCAAGCAAGATGTGAAGAGATGGGCTAATGTGTACCTATACATAGATTTCTAGGCGCTAATTTGTCACGATACCCTGCGCCTGTTGGATCAACATACCTAGCATTGTATGTATCAAGTTCGTCAGTACATATTCATGGATGTGACTCAGGAGAGTTTTGAAATAGTCATGTTTCCAAAGACATATCATTATTAGCTTTTGACTCTGGCTATCTCTAGTAAGGATGAAAGTGATACCTGTAAGCCAAGCTCCAAGATGCTTTTTATGGAAATAGCATACAACGAAATGGTCCAATGACGTATTGTCTCTTAGCAACACGTAGCACAATAACAGAGAGCATGTAGACAAAGGGTAGGTTAGAAGGGCATTCCACCTGAGTGCTATAAGCCTACCAAATAAGGCCGTCGGGCGCCTTCTATTACCATATCATAACAGCGCTATCGTCACTACCTTAGGTATACCTGCCTTGTACTTGCACGTGGGTAGTACCAACACGTTCTAATGGTAGGTAGTCACCTAGAATACGCTGTTGACCCACTAGGTACTTAACTTTAATGTCCCAGTCTAAAATGCTTGTCAAGGCTGCTCTTTGCGCCAAGCCAGCAAACCTCTACACAATCAACCCCGTCAACAAATCACAACATCTCCTATTAACCACACAAAAGGTCCGAAGCTCGGACAATGCAACACAATGGCTCTTCGCACTGCCATTCCGTATCACATCACTCACCTTCCGTATGAATTGCGTCTCGAAATCTTCACGCAGTTCGACAACACAAACGACACAACTGCACTTGCTTGCGTCTGCCACGGATTCTACGATGTCTACCGGCAGAACAAAGAAAAAATATACGTCGCAGTACTAACGAACTACAGTCGGCAAATCATAAATCGTATCCTAGGCCCCCCACCGGGCAAAGGGCAGTCCCCCGAATTTTTGAGAATTCACTCTTACCTTTGACATGCGGATATTATCGGCAGGTGTGCAAACGGTAATGTGTCTCTATTTCTGCGTTTCTACAGAAGAAGAATACTAGTGTTACGTAACTCTTAATACTAGAGTTCAGAGATACTAATATTTAAACCAGTATGCCTATACTCAAGGAGTCGATATAAGTCTCTAAGATTTTGTACGGCAGAGGGATAATACACCATCATTGCCTGCAAGAATTTGAGGGAAGGACTGTCGAAGCCAAGAATAACACTTACAACGATACATATAACAAGGATGGGAGTGATTTGAGAGGATTGCGAGAGATTCTTGAGCAACCTAAATATCTAAAGGGTTCCTAATAGCCGAACGTTCCGTTTTCTATGTCTCTCTAATCACTACATGAGTATTTGCGTCAGTTACGAACCAGATAAGACGGAAATAAAGATTATGAGGCAGAAGCAATCAATTCTAATACCAATAGTAATTTCGTCGCCTAAACTTTATCTAGCTACGTCTTATACTCCTCTACGAAGAGGGGAGAAGAAATCTGAGGGTAGGCGGGACATGAAAGCAACGGCGACGGGTGAAGGAAACCTGGGGACTCTCCTGGCTGCTGAAGTGTAAATCACGATAACGGCAATGAAGACAGATGTGCCTACAAAGTTAATCTGTATTTAGGAGAACTGGTATTAGAGTCTCTGACAGGATAGCGATATCACAAACTGCAATCATAGGGCTTGATCTAAGATCCTTATATCGCTAGCGATTAGCTTGCAATCCTTGATGTTCGAGCGGGCTGAAACGAAGGAGCCGATTCGAAAGGCCATAATGCTGTTCAGCACGTGTGCGAGCGGCTGGGGTTTTATTAAGACCATGACGTTTATGGAAATATTATAGCAGTAAAGCAGTCTGCATGTCTACTGCCCGCATCGCAGACAATGAACGCAAGCCCACTGCAACCTGGTCGGGATAGAGTTGCGTTCCGTAGCTGGCTTCGGCATGTGTGAATCGAGGTCCAATCGCGGCACAGGATTTAACCTCAAGCTCTTATGCGGCTAGTGCTGCGGTTGGGGTACCGATCTGTGGAGAACATCGGAGGGGTGGTTAAACTGACGTCTGCCGGGAGAAGTCGCCTAATTGAAGGAAATGGCGTGAGAGAGTAGCTCGGCGGGGGTTTCGCTTTGCCTGTCGTACATAGGTAGGGCTACCAAGGCTATCCATTACCATTTATACAACAAGACTCCGCCGATCACTGATCCTCAGGGAGCAGAGGTAGATCTTCAGGGGATCTCCGGAACACGGTCGTGCTGACATGATCCTAATGGATGACGCGAGCAGCGTCCCACGCCATGACCTGAGAGAGGAAGCTGGTTGTGCAGTCCACCACAGCAGTTGACGGGATTGGCGCACAATAGCTGCGAACGAGTTTTTGCTCGAATTGGTTTGAGGTAAACATCTTGGCGCGAATCAGTCACCGAAGAGCTCGTCACGTTGGTTAACCATAGGGCAATCAGGCAGTTGGATTACTTGAGATGTCTGTTGATCACGCCGGCTTGTAGAATGCGAAAGGGAATGGTACGGTGGTATGCAGACGGCAACAAGCCTAATAACAGGTTAGAGGATTATGCGTTACTGAAGAAGGAAGGCGGGCTTGCATTGTGGTGCATCCTAGCTGTTCCTTGCAGCCCAAAGCGCCGAGTTCAAAAGCTTGGCCATCGTGAGAACCGCCTTGGTACAAATAGGTAGAAACGTGGTTGTCTAAACCACATATAAGATGGTACCCCCAGTGAGTAGATGGCCATTCGAAATTTATTACTGCTATCGTCAAGCTTCTTTAGTAGCGGTTGAAACCATCTTGTAGTAGAATGCCTTCTCAACATAGCTTCGCGGCCACTGGTCTGGCACTTCTCATGGCCACTACTACCAATGCTTTTCCATTTAAGCTTGTAGTGCGAGACCCTCCTCAAGCTCTGCCTGCGAAAGCTACAGCTAATGATCTGATGTAAGAAAGAATATCCTCTCAGTTTAGCAGTATAACTGACACTTGTCGACCAGGTTCCAGCCAGCAATGGATTTCGATACAGATGGTTGCTACAACACACCCGCTATTGGTCCCGATGGCACGATCAACCCAGGTCTTGACCATGAGAATACAGGGCTCGCTCAGAACTGTCACGATCTTTCTGATTTACAAAACAACAATGTCTACTCCCGGGCTCGCTGCAACAATGGCTGGTGTGGCTACATCTATGACTATTATTTTGAGAAGGATGTTGTCTTTGCAAACGTGCCGTTTGATGTCGGCCACCGCAACGACTGGGAACACATTGCCGTTTGGGTGCAGAATGGTGTGCCCAAGTACGTAGCCGCGTCGATGCATGGCGGCTACGAGATCAAGGCTGCCAGCGATGTCCGCTGGGATGGTACGCACCCAAAGATGGTGTACAACAAGGACGGACTCGGAAGTCATGATTTCCGGTTCGCTAACACGGATGACGACAATATTGAGAACGCTACCGGAGAATGGTTCTACGGAGCTCTTGTCTCGTGGAATGGATTCCCGAACACAGCTCTTCGAGACAAGTTGTCGGCATACGACTTCGGTAGTGCCACGATGGCCATTCGAGATGCGAACTTTTCGGGCAACTTGAACGAGGCACGCGGCAGCTTCATCCCCGAGTTTGATATCAATCTGGACGTGGGGTCGCCAGGGAATCCGTAAAGGGCCAGGTATCGAGGAGTGGAACAAGCCTGTCGATGGTATGGAGATAGGATAAATAAGAGACTTCAGTATATATGATAATTATGGGCTGATAAGAATTCACGTTGATACTCTCTTGCTCCGTACATAACACCCGCATCTAGTGGCGCATGTCAAATAGTCTATATTAACATGTAGAAAATGGCATGTGTGTCCTCATTAGTCCCGCTGCCGCACTAAAGCTCTACGGCAGCAGGGTGGATTGGACAGGCTGTCTAGGCCTTTGGTTTATTATCCCACTACGAACGATAAAATAAGTTAACTTCCTGCGCATTGATAAGTCCAGGAAGTAGGCTTTTGTGGATTGCATGTTGGCCGCGAGGGCTAAAAGGTCGACAAGATAACGAAGGCAACTCGACTAGCCGACTTGCCATGAAGGAAAGGCGAAGTTTGAGGTACACGAGAAGGGGTGTCACTGATCCCCTCTACCAGTTTCTGCCTACCTGTACAGCGAGTTGATGCAGTATCAATTAATGGACATCACCCGATGTTGACTTTTGTAGAAATCGTGGTTGTGTTGAGGGTGGGAAGCAGGAGAGAAGAAGAGCGCTGACCAGCAAAACTTGAAGGGATTTTACAGTGGATATGCTGTCACGTGATTCAGCCAGAGGATCTCTTTTCAGCGCGGCAGCATTCCGAAGCTAAAACTTTTCCTTCTTCACACTTTTTTCGCACGATTAATCAACCGATCTTGACTCGCCCACTTACTATCGGTCATATTTGCGTGCTAGAATGATCTGTGAATGCTGCTATTTTCACATTCAGTGATACCTTGCCTCTGAGCAGATTTTACGTCTCTGGCGGCAGTCATACATGTCTACCTACCTTACTATTGCCGATAGCATTTCATGGTCATCCTCAATTCCCCTAGAAACCCTAGCAACCCGGGTATTCTGCCTAGTAATTACTGTACATGTCCATGTCCTTTCGTAGTTGAGACTTGACTTGTTGCCAACTATGCGTCTTGAAAATCTCATGAGCAGGACTAAGAAATGGCCGAATCTGAAGAGGCCTATAGCCTGGTCATCGCCACTAGCAACCAAGCTGGCCGGAGTCTTCAATTACCTAAAATACTCAGTAGAGCAATGAAATGTGGCTTGCGCGCTCAAATGGACGCCGATACTCCGAACGATTCGTAATCCGAGTTGAGCTGGTATCTCAGCGTGGAGTTAACCACAAAATGAATACCTTAACCCGTGAACTGGCTCCCACAAGCCGATGCGGTGAAAGCACCACTGATGGCCAGAGTTTCGGTGAATCTTCCGATTCCCGAACCGCCCCAATTTAATTTAATTAGCATTAGCTAGCCTCCAGTTTTATTGCGTTGCACCACGAGTGTCACGACAGCTTCATATAATTCGCTTACTCGCAATCGTCGCCCCGGAACCAATCTAGTGATAAAACTGACCGCGCAAGATGGGCATCTTAAGGAAGGCAGCGCTGACAGGCCTCTGGGGCGTCACCGGTGGCGTGGCCAGCCTCGGCGCAGGAATGGCCTTTCTAACAGGAACAACCAATTTGGTGCCACTGACCAAGGACGACCAGATGTTCAAGACCAAGACGTGGGCGAAGTACAATCCGAATGACACCCCGGCCCTCAAAGACGACGTTATCAAGGCCGTGCCGCTCAGCAAGATCCGCCCGGAGCTGCGCAACGACGAAGCAGCTCTCACGCTCGAGTTCTGTCGGGGCGTGTGGAGCCGATGGGGTATGCCACACCACCTGTATCCCCTAGCTCACCTCGCTCCCTATTTTCACCTGCAACACTTCACATCTCCTTAGTTAGACGGGTTGCTGACGTTCCCCAGGCTACTGGGCCCAGAGTAGACTCCAAGAGCGTTACGATAAGCCGCCAGGGACCGATGACAACCTCTGGCGCACGTCAGAGCTCGCAGTCTCCAGATTCGACAAGGGTCTGCGGTTCTCGAACCATTTCGAGGTTGTCGAGAACCAAGGCAATGAGATAGTGGTCCGCTGCGGCGCGTCGCCGCTCGAGCCTGGTCTTCGCAAGTCAGACGGTCTCATCTTTCTCAGCGCCAAGATCGACCCTGAGCAGCAGCAGGCCGTCTTCCACTTCAAGTCGGCCCTGTTCAGCAGCTCGGCGCCGAAGGTGGAGGGTGCGCCTCATCCCCTCCCGGGCAAAATCGAGTTCTTGCATCGTTGGTACGTCCGGATGCTAACAGCAAGTGCGATGAGGAACGTTATGGCGTGATGTCGGTACCTGCAACGGAAAGTCGCGTGAAGATTTGCGAAGATCTGGTCTAGTGTTCAGGCCAGCTTAGCGTTTTTGTTTTGCGGCTTTCCTTCGCACATCGGGGGACATCAGTTGGCTATGTATTAATTTGTAACTGAATACTGGAATAACTCACGAGAGCCACGACCAGAGAATGAAGCTGTCAATTTAAGGACACCTGTAAATATGTTCTCCGGCTTCTCGAAGAGATCAGCTCACTCAGCTCGGCCACTGCGAGTTTGCAATTAAATTATTACCTTATTATGTAGTGGCATAACAAAACATAATGTACCCGGGCCAGAACTCATTAATCACACATTTCAGGTCGAACCAAGAATCTCTTCTCCTTTTCGCTACTAACCATCAAATATTTATCGTCATGGGGGGCTAGGAAATACAGCGTTACTAGACGCCCAAGAATGATACTTCGCAACTCGATGTCCTTGTTTGCATGATTCACTTTCAAGATTAGAAAGATAATTACATACTAGAATTATCTCGACAAGGCCGCTTGGACATCTGTCTGCATAGAATGAAAGCCTTCTATGAAGGAGAAATTTTATATTACCTGAGGCTAAAAATGGGTTATCATATAAATTCAAATATATAATCATCCGCTGGAGGGAGATTTATTTTTATTATGTCCGGCTCGATATTAAGCTCCTAACATATTTATACTGATGTCACGAAAGACAAGAGTCAAATGCATAAATATTGAATGTTAGCTCTGTGAGTAGTAGCATATTCTGGAAGCTATTCTTGTCACGGAATATATACCGTTGGTGCCAGCCGAGCATTAACGGCGTTGTTTTTGCGACAGTTCTCTATTCTTAGCACTTAAGGCCTTCAAGATATTATTGGTCTTTGAAGACTTTAATCACGAACTTGCTATAGTTAGCATTAAGGAATGCTCAGTTGACTAGGCTTCAGCGAGTGACGCCGCCCCACACCGTCAAATTTATATTTGGTGCAACTATCACCTTTAGAGGTCTCGACCTCGAACAACTTTCTGTCTAACACATAGCTAATGCAGAGGACTCTTTTCCAGCTTAAGTGCAAAACTTGGACGTAGTAGCATCTACAGTTCGACAGCTGAAAAGTAATATACAAATACTTATTCTAGTACCCGAAGATATACTTACACACCTTGATATACCCATATCTCACATCCTACGGGCCATTACTCAATTAGCATACGCGAATTACAATAAATCAATAATACCTACGCAGTGCAGGATAACGGTTATTCGACATCACAGCCACACAGCACCACATACCTAGTGACATTGATCATTTTGCCCAAAACTTTGAAATTGCTGGATTCCTCGAAGTGGGACGTGAATTATCCGTGTCCTTCTTTTCCTCTAGCATCTCCGATATTCCTTTATTTCATTCTTTAATTCGTCCGATGCTTTTATTCCTTATATGAGGCAGCGCTCTACAAGACAGAAGTTTTAATTATTGACTAGAGAGTCTGTTATTTTACTCGAAGGCTTGTAATGACGGAGATATTGAGGCTATATTGTAAGCTAAACCACCTCTCCATAGAACACCCCTTCATGAGCCACATAGCCCACTAGCCAACATCTTTCAAAAGAAAGCCTATTTCTAGCCAAAATTATCAAAAATAAGCAAGATGTTCTGAAACCATTTGGAACTGCTACAGAGCTAGCCCGAGCTGCCTAATAATATAGTAGACCACGTGACCGGTACAGAAGAAGCCGTGAGGGTAGAAAAGATAAAAAGGCAATGTAAGTTTTGACAGTGCCTGCTGTTGGTTCTCGCGATGTTTTAATATAGGTAGGGGGTTTAGGCCATGATATGTCTTTCAGCCAAGCACCAAGAATACGGTGCATGCATATGTGCACTAGGTTTGTTGAATCGTACTGGTCTACACGTGATAAGATCCAAACAGGATATAGCACATGTTTACATCTTATCAATATAACGCTCAAAAAACTTAGTCTATCACTATAGAAAGGGTTGAGCCTTGTCCGTTATCTGTTTCAAGCTTACTCTGATATTCATAATTGCCGATAGAAGTTTTTGAACGTATTTCTTGTTGAATATATTTCTCGACTCAGTAATCTCACGTGGTTGGAAGTCGTTTAAACTATCGAAAGTAGAAGGGTGGCCAAAATCGGTACCCAAGGGGCACCAATTTTAATATTAATTCTGTTCATCAGGGCGGCGTCAACCTTACGCATGGCCGGGCAGCATCTCGAAAACAACGCTGACTGATATCTTATTCAATGTCCCAATAACCTGTGACAAAATGGACTCTTCGTTTTAGTGTGCAAAATTCGCCTGAGTAGGAGGACCGAGGTGGGACAAATTTAACGGGAGTTTGAGAAGAGTCTTCAAATTTTCTGTGCGGGTGCGGTTAAGAAGCTGTAGCAGTGATAAAACTATGATGTATTATTGTGGAGGCTGGCCGGCGGCAGTAGGTTATATCACACATGGGGGAGCGTGACCTAGTAGTATTTTCCATTGCTGGATCGAGTAGATATAGGACAGCCAGACTGAGACAGAAGGTATCCTTGAATTTCTCGTTGCTTGATCTAGCGCCGGTAGATCCAGCGTTGTAGGGAAAACGACATGATATGGAATGGGTCTTTCGTCTGCTTAGTACTTGAAGTAGCGTGAGATAATTGGTTCTATGCGACTAGTTTGAGAACCGGATAGCGATACGCATTGGAAGACAGAACCGCCTATCAAACGCCAGCGTTGGGTTTTTCCAATAGACAAAAGTATGTACGACAGACTGACTTGCTCTATCCAACATCTACGGAAGTGACCGATACCAAAGAAGGCGAGATGCGCTTTGTCTACTGGGTGCAAATGACGAGAACATATAGTTTCTGGGCTGTACCATGGCCGTGGTGTATGAAGACTATTCCCTGTTGGCCATACTATCTTGTAGCAGCGGCACTTCTGTTTTGCAGGAATATCCTAAGTCTGACATGAAGCCACCCGTAACATTCATATCATTATCGTTAGTTCCAGTCTGTCAGGATCATATATTGCGGCGTAGTACCATCATTGTGCCTCATAAGAGAAGTCGTGGACGGATTTTTCTGGCGATACAATCGTTCGGCTGTCCGGAAGTGACGTGTTCGCAAGGTCTTTACATCATTTGACTCCGTACGAGTGCGCTTTTGCGAGAAGAGAGTCAACATCTGCCGGAAGTGCCATTCATTTTCTTGGTGCTTGAATTAGCGCGGTAGGCAGAGCATGGACAGGAGAACCCGCGTGAGATGCAAGGGGCTCGTGGAGGCACCGAAGAGGACGACAAGAGGCGTTCTACTAAGCTCAGCTTCAAGCTTTTTAGTGTCCAAGCAGCGGACCCATCCAGAAATGACCCTGGAGCATTGAAGAATCCCTGGGCTACTAACGAAAGAAAGGCGACATGCGCAGTTTAAGAAAGTCCCCTGCTCTGTCTGCTCTGTCTGCCATGTTGTATCTTTGGGTATATGGGAATTGACCCTTTTGAGCTTCTTCTCGTACTTGGATAACGAAATGTTCCGTGAGGACTGTGCTTAGCGGTCACATCTAAGCTACCTTCTACATTGGGGTAAATTAATCGATAAAGATAAGTTCTATCAAGTATTATAGCCTTACTCAGCCTCTCTTTTGTTAAGCGAGATAATTAGTAACGTGAAGGCATTGTGCATATCCCACAATCGGATTTCGGATCAGAAACATCTCATCTGTGACTAGACCCTGGTTAAATGACAGGGTACAAATGACGTCGGCCTCAGAGCTAAATCCTTTCAAGAATCGAATTTTCGCATTTCGCTTTTATGATGGGAAAGTTTTTATTTGTTATCGCGATTTGAGAATGCCGAGGTAGAACTTAGCAGCAGCTCTCTCACAGCCTCAATTGTAGAAACCCGAATACGAGAGGTGTGAGGCCAACTCTCTTTATTCAATTTGAACAGAACCAATCAGCAGTGAAACCCCAGGTTGACGCACAACCAAGATGCGGACCACCAAATTTCAAATCGCGTGACCAATTGATCGAAACTATTAAGCGCACGAGAGCCTGTCTTGGCTCTGGTCTCCGGAAAGAAACACAACCGAATGGCAGACAAGCTTCGGCCGGACCACATCTGCGAAATGGATAATAATTCCATATGGATAATGATTCCATTTTGGCCGCAGCTTAGCTCGCTACGAAACCCTACCAAGGATCAACGATCACCGGATCTGGATGACAGTCATTACTGCGTACAACCCTGCCTGCGAACCCTGCTATACTTACTATACTCGGTGCCTCTTTGGCTTTGACTGGATTATAGAGGGAGTATCAGAGGGAATCTTATCGTACGTAAACGAATGAATGAAGAACAAACATCATTCCCTACCCAGTATATACTAGTCTAGAGCATTCAATACCTTGAGCGATTGGACCTAAACCCAAAGGATTAATGCCGATGCAGGGCTTTACCCTAAGGGACTGGGATCCATACAACTCTTCAATTATGTTACTATCTTACTGCTAGTACCTGGCGCTATACTCTTATCCTGTGTTTATCGCATAGTGGGCGTCCTCGGCGCACCTTAGTCGGCTGTACTAGGGAAAACCGATCAACATTGCATCATCCGCGTCTAGCGTGACATCGTAGCATTGCCTACTCCAATCCCAATTCCCCCAGCACTGCCCCCTAACAAATACCATCCACCGAAGACGCATGCGACGAAGCTGCCGAAACCGTGCATAAAGTATGGACACGCGACGAGATGGGTTAATTGATATATAAGAGTAGTACTGGGATGTAGGGAATAGGATATCTAGTAATTCCAACCCTCCTCCCCCTGCACAAGAGTCAAAATCTGCTTGTTTCACATTTGCTTCGCGTCCCTGTTCCGTACATACCGTTTAATCTTGTGTTCTTCACTCTCCCATACCCCGCCGCCTACGGCTCATAAACACCAGAATCGCTCTCTCATTGAATCCTCGCAGCGTTTTCTAGAACAAGAAATTTAAGAACAAGCACAACCCAGCTAGGAAAGAAGAGAAGTCTCCTCCAAGGGCAAAGAAGACGAAGAGAAAAGAAAAGAGTAAAAAGAGAGAGAAAGAGAGAGAAGAGAAGACATATATAAAGAAAGATGGTATCCACACGCTCCACCAACAACAAGGGCAGCGCCGCCGCCGCCGCGGCGACGATGTTCACGCACGCGCCGAGCAGCCTGGCGCTGGTCTGGCTGGCGGTGTCGGTGCCGCTCGTGATCTGGGACTGCGGGTACGTGCTCATGCGGCCGCGGACGATGCCGGGCGGCGACCTGCACTGGCCGCTGTGGGTGCCGTACGCGCTGTACGGCGAGGTCGACCACGTCTACGGCTGGAAGGCCTTCAACGCCGGCAGCGGCTTCACGGCCGCCCAGGGCCTCCTCAACGTCGTCGAGACCGCCATGTACGTGTACTACGCCTGGGTGTACTACCAGAGCGCCGTGCCGGTGCGGGCGGCCGGCGGGCAGACGAAGAAGGCTCTGGTCGGACGCCCCGCGGCGATGGCGGTCCTGGTCGCGTTCAGCGCCGCGGTTATGACGCTCAGTAAGACGGTGCTTTATTGTGAGTTGGAGTGTTTCGTTGCGCTTGTCCCCGCCCCGTGTCCTGTGTCTGGTGGTGTGGAATGGGTGTTCGATGTGGCGTAGTTGTACGCCATGAGCCCGCGCGTCGTTTTCACGTGGCGTACCATCCGCTCGCTGGGCAGTCCTGGAGACTGGGGGTGTGATTTGCTGCAATGCAAGCTGTGTGAGAAGAGGCAATCTTGCTGACTTTGAGGATCCCAGGGCTCTGCGAGTACTACTCGGGCTTCGACAACATTGGCCACAACAGCCTCCAGGACCTAATTCTCCTGTGGATCCTCCCGAAGTGAGTATTTTTCGCGCCTCGCTTCTTTCTTTTTTTTTTTTTCTTGTCCAACCCGAAAATAACTGAACAATTGATTTGAATTGGCTGACATCATTTGCTGCAGCGGCGCTTGGCTCGTCGGGCCGACCATCATGATCTACGAACTGGGCAGCGAGATGATAGACAACCTCGCGGCGGGAGCACCGATCAAGGAAGAGTAAGAATGAAGAGCCGAAAACAAACACTGTCTAATGCATCCGAAGCTAGCGAGCTTATGTGTAGTTGTCTTAATGGGAGTAATTATTGGAATGGGTCGGGATAATATGCGATAAGACTTTTCACATTATGGGTACGAAACGAATATGAGATTACCGAAAAAGATCGAACATAGTGGTGTCTCCCTGGGTTATACTTTAATACAGACAGAGCGAGGAAATAATCAGAGGGCAAATTAATGAATCATCCATCAAGGTGGCTCCGCCACACACGATATTGATTAGATCTCCTATTATATAGCTCCTTCGCGTGCCATTCCCCTGGGCACGTATGCTGTAAGGCGAGACATTATATTACATCTTAATACATCAGAGGCATAGAAATGAATGAAATGCCGTCGATGAAATAGACTCGCTTTTAATGACCAATTTTCGGAGCCGATGCAAGGTAAGGAGAGACAGTGTTGTCCAGTAGAGGGATATGTCTGGGTATCAAGCCAATTGTTTGAACAAAAGAAAATCGTGAAACATGAAAATAGGGTAATGAAAACATTTCAGTCCGATCCAATCGGAGACTCTCCATAATGATTCTCTACCATCTCCATCCGTATGGCTCTTCCTCACTACCTCCTTTTCAATAAACCATCGACGCGCGCCTAACTACCGGAGGAGGCGCAGGCGTAGGCGCCTCAGACCTGATCTCAATGAGACCACCGAGGTCATTATACTGCTCCCATTCGGGATGCACATCATCTTCCATGGCTGTGGCTTGGACCTCCATCACGGCGTTGATGTAATCCCAGGCCGTAGGGGCCTTGGGTGAGGGCATCTGAATAGGGAGGTCCGTCGTGGACGTTTTGGCCTTACGGATGTTGAGCGGAGCCGGTTCTAACGACCTTCTGGGTTGGTTGTGTGAACTCGTTGGCCTTTGCCTGAATTGTACCAGTGGCTCCTCATCTTCTAACCAAGAAGCTTCTTCCATCGCGTGGGGTTGCCGGTTCTCGACTTGTAGCGACTTGGATCGTCGCGGTGAGGGGGAAGGCGTCTCACGGTCAGCGTCACGGTGGCCACAGCGCGTACAGGCGCTGCTGCGCTGGCTCTCCCATCTATCAATTGACGCCTCGGTTGGGCTGCCGGTAACAGATGTATCAAAGGTATCCGAGGTCCCAGCTTCAGAGTTGCTGTAATAGCTCGATGAGTAAAAACTCCCCGGTGGCGATGAAACGATGCGCTTGTCCTTAATCGACGAGGCTTGCTTGACTGATGCTGTCTCCACAGCCATCTCACTATCCCTAACCGTATTCTTGATCCCATTACCATATCCGGGAACCGCAATTTCATAATATGATGATTTCTGTGCTTGAGGTAGCGGCCGTTGTGTTTCCTGCTTAGTGAAAAAGCTGAATGACCGCCGTACCGTTAAAGATGTCCGAGAGAATGGGTTTGTAAAGCTATCTTTGAGACCAGAGCTCCCGGCCGAAATACTTCTACCCCGCTCTCTCGTATCTGACGCCGACTTGTGCGTGATCGCAAAGTAATCGATATCTGGTTTGATTTCTAGGCTAGCTTGAGGAGGAGGTGATGATGATCGTGAGCTCCAATCCATGGTAGATGAAGATGAACTCTGAGTGAGTTGGCCCGACTGGCTGCGCACGAGCATGTGAACTGGCCGTTCCCTCTTCCAGGGAGGCAAGTTGACCGTGGAAATACACAAGTGATAAGGAACACCAGTGATATCTCTGACCTCCGCTGGTGGTTCGGTCGCCTGTCGTAAAGTCTGATAGATTGCGTATATTAAGATCCACCGAACTTTGCGGCCATCCATGGGCCCTAAATTCTCTAGCTTATCTGCTTTGATTGGCGAGTAGATTGAATCTTCCTCAAATCTCCGATAGGCGCGGACCAGCTTATTTCTCATCACCTCTACACGACGTGAGTTTGTCGCTATCAATAATGCTGATAGGGTATTAACTCGTTGTGTCTGATTGGGCTTGGCCGGCTTATTCAACCAGAGCACTCTCCGTGATGGTGTGCTCTCTTGGGAAACTTCTGGAAGGAGTGGAAGTGGGTGGGAAAGAGTCTCATAGTGGTATCGTGCGTCGAAGGATTGAATGCTCTGCAATGTACAGATTCCTCCTTGAACTAGAAATGGGTTGCCTTGTGATGTATCGAAGCCATCATCCACTAGATACTCGTAGAGAGCTTCAAAGTCATCCCGCATTGTGCGAAAAACATCAACTTCAAAGATCGTAGTCTCGGGGTCTGTTGATGGGGGAGGATAATAGCCAAAGCGAGCGGCGTATAGCCCATGTAGCAGAGTTCGAAACCGTTCAAGATGAGCTCTGGCTCCTGGGTATAAGCCCATAGTATCTTCAGGTAATTCATCCTGGAGAAACGTCTTGAGCATGGTTCCGCATTTACCTAATCGCGCATCCATTTCGAGTCGTGCGCGTCGGATCAGTTTGCGGGTCACTGAGGATAGTAGCTGTTGCTGTGTTAGCGAGTCGTGATGCGACGAATGAGCCTACTTTACCCACCTGGTATTCGGGTCCGAGAAACAGCTGATCACTCATACCACAGCAGTGGGCGAACGCGTCAATATACAGATCTCGGAGCTGATAGATTTCCGCGAGATGAAGCATAGCCAACGCATGAGTCGGTTGACAATTCAGGTCTAAATATCCTTCCTCATCCATATAATTCATGAGATCCCGAATGTTGTCCGCATCTTGGGTGCGGAATTGATATAGGCTTTGCATAAGAGCGATTAGAGCACTACCAAGGCTCTCCCCAACCATGGATCTTCGAAATATGAATGCGAAGAAGTTCCGTGTTGCGAGATGGTAATGATAAGACTGACGTTTGTCTGACTGTGGAGGTGCTGGTATGAAGAGGTCAATGCGTTTATGCCTCTTCGCGTTCTCAATATAGCTCGCTGGGTCATAGTTATCATGATTATGCGGCTCGTTTGACTTCATGTGGTTTCGGGCCACGAACATATCGACAAGTGGATGGCAATTCGCCCCCAGAAGCGCCAAAAATGGCACCTTGAATGCAGGTCCTCGGCGACTTTGCCCTTCGGCATAAAGATGCACATAGCAATTCCCGTTTCGAAACCACAACTCGGGGTCCTAGGACCATTGTATCAGCAGAAAGAGCCAATATCGTGATCTGGGAGTGCTAACCTTTCGTAGATTATCCCATTCCTCGTTCGATCTCGACGCCCCGTCCCACCTCATGACAGTTGGATTCATTGACGCCAGGTCCGGTGCCTTCTCGGGCTTCCTCGTTTTCCAGCCGCGAGATCGGTTTGATACTCCGTTGTATAAGGATGTCTGTCGAACTCGTGGACTATCCATCGCTTGGTCTAATTTGATTGAGCTGACGCGGGGAGGTATCCTCGGTGTGGTCATCCTTAACCTGATGTATTGCTGTTTTCTATTTTATAGTTTTTTAATAGTTAAAGTATATGATGAGGGTTGTGACGTTTGAATGGTATAAACTACTGTTAACGCACGTCAACAGCCACGAAGCGCCGACTTAGACTTAAGGCTTATCGGTGGGCGTCGCGTTGTGCCACCAAGAACTGGTCATAGATGGCGGTAACTTTGAAGCCACGCAACAGTGTTAGCTTCTGACTTGAGACGAAGATACATAGAGTGGTAGAAGGCGTCGGACATTTAACAATTTTCCGAACTCTGTCAGGCTTATGCGGGCGGGCTGAGGCTAATATATCCTCGCTGCCACGCAAGCCCAGAAGAAGCTTATCACACAGCTCGTGGCCGAGGCTGGACTTACAGCTGGAACTAAAGCGGCTGCATTCGAGCTAGTACTGATGCTCCACAGACACGGGCTAGGCGCATCGCGCCCTCGATGACCTGGTTGGCTGGCTGGCTGGCTGGCTGAAGCCATCATAGACCAAAGACTTCCAGATTTACCGGGGGCCTGGAAAATGTTTCGAGCCAGTGCGGATCTTGATGACGATACAACTGCAGCCCATCCAAGCCGCTTTCTCATGAGATGCTCTAGGACACAAATTACCAAGTAGATCTTTTTTACCGACGCAGTGAAAGCTTGCCAAGATGATTAGCCTGGCAAGATATGTGAGGGTCAATCAGCAGGCGATAACACGTTCAAAGACGAGCCTGTTACACCTGCCAAGCAGCAAGATCGGATCTGTAGGGGATCGTCGCTTTCATGCAGCCCTCGGCGATCAATTGTACCCTGTTCCGCCTATATGTCCCAGGATGCTCAAGTGCCAATAACCTTGTTAATCTGTCTTATAAGCAGCCGAGGCTGTGGCCATTGGCTACACTGGGTCTTTTTGGCAGTCATTATTCCATCTTCCACGCGTCTGTGATCTGCCACGTTTCGCACTTGGGTCGGATGTTGGAGCTCTAGGATATAGCGGCGTCAATAAGGTATTGGCCTGCAAAACCTATAAAATAGTTTTATAGACTTATGAATACACTGATCTGCATCGTTGCTTTTAAGCCGCAGTGACTGTTGCACCATACTTACACTACTCAGATAAGATCTGAGGCTAGGATGTCCCCGTCCCCATCCCCGTCCCCATCCCCGTCCCCGTCTCATCAACTCTCTGCACTTTTGCATGTTAATTTGTTAGTACCGACATGTGCTCGCGTACAGTAAACATGTTTTGGTGAGCGTCTTATGGATTGCAATCATAAGCTTTTCGTTGGAACTGAGGTCGTCCAAATTTATGACTTGCTGCAGTATTGTTGCAGGAAACCATAGGCCTTTAGGGAAATCTAGCGCATCGCCGGCATGCTTTCGATTTTTTTGAAGTGGAAGACTTCGAATCCTTAGTTTTAACAGGCGTCTATAGAGGCTGGGCGACAACGCAGCAAAGCGTCGGTACCGGGCAGGCCAGCCAGCTGAAACGGGGGTGTTCTGTCGGCTACCGCGCCACTGGTATTCGGGGAATTTCTGTCGTGCGATTGGGCAGCGATTGCAAGTAAATCCCCGATATTTTGAGGCCCAGACTAGCTGACTTTCATCTAGAGCATCCATTGCACCCTCAGCTCACCCGGAACCCCATCAACGCCCCCGTTCATGCCTCTATTCTCCGACAGAGTAGTTAATCGATTGGGTATAGCCGTACCAATTTACTAGCCCGGGTCAGACTGATTCTAAACATATACGCCAGTTGCGGAGTAGGGTATTTGAATAGAGCGTTGGGTCGTCTAGGCTCTCCAAGTGACACGGTCGTTTGCCCACTTCGGGATGGCATCAATCTCATAAACTCCCCATGGGGTATACCGTCAGCATTATCATGTTGAGGAGAGCTCATGTTGCGCCGCGACTCCAGTTCTACCAGGGAGATTCTGCGTCTTGTGTGGGAGACAGGATCGCTGACTCCAAGATACGTTCACCACTCAAGTGAATGGCCATAATCTAACCTCCGAGACTGGGTCTCAAGCTTGTTCATAAACGATCCCCAAGGCAGTATCTGAGTGAATAGTGATGAAATTTGAATATTAGGCGCGGTAGCCTCATTTTATAGACTGGTTTAATAGCTGCTGCAATAAGCCGGGTTTCCCTTACATTCACTCACGTCCTGAGTTTGGCGTTTTCCTAGAACGAAGAGTATGGCACCTTAACTTTGAGTCGTTCGTATGTGATTTTGGACCCTTGAATTGGCCGCATCGCTAGACGGTATTAGCTCTAAACTAGATATAGAAGCAATATTGTAGAAAATATTTGTATCGCTAGAAATTTCCAAAACCGGTATGTAAAAAAGGTCCAGAGCAGGAGAGCAGGCCAGAACACAGATTATAGAGTATATTCAGCTACCCACTTGAGGTACCCTCACCTACTAGGTAGGATCTCAGTGTAGCCCAAAGAGGGTACCTAGGTACCTATCCTATAGGTCCTGTCGGCACGGGCCCTTGAAGGCCTTCGGGATTATATTGAGCCTGTCTCCGACAGACAGACGGGGCTAACTCGTTCGTGCCGGCCCCCCCACGTCCAGCTCCCGGTGCTGCACACCCTCGACACCCACTCCGTTCTAAAGCTGCGCTGCCGGAGCTACTGAAGCTTCGAATTTTATGAATTAGGTGCACGCCAAACTCAATGCCACTTGATCACGCGTCCTTAACCAACGAGGTCTGATTTCCACTGTTTGACTCTTATACGCTCGACGTCATATTGAGTGGGCCATCTCATTACAGCTTCGCGCGTATGCGTTTCCGTCTCTACTCCTCTACGGCTGCTACAATGTAAAGGCTTGAGACGGTTCTAAATGGCATCTTTCACACCGTACACGTACATACAATGTCCATGCCATGACTCTACCACTCAGGGTTGGTCCGCCGACGATGCGCCGTCGCCAACTTCGCAAGACCTGAACGACGATGACGATCACACCTTTGATCCCCGCGCACCTCGGTCCAGTTTCAGCCTGTATCCTCTCGAATACCTCCTCTATTGCGATGTCTGCCACCAGATCCGCTGTCCCCGTTGCATTTCAGAGGAGCTCGTGACAATCTACTGCCCCAACTGCCTGTTTGAGGTGGGCAGCAGCAGTCTTAAAACTGAAGGGAATCGGTAAGGGCTACCTCTACGGACTGCGTCTCTCATTGTCGTCCGATACCTGTAGTTCGGAAGCATAAGCTCGGCGCCGGTCATGTAAACAGCTTGAACCCAAAGGCAAAGCACGACTTGGCTAACTTGGCTTCTTTCATAGATGTACGCGTAGCTGCTTCCAATGTCCGATATGTATCGGCCCCTTGGCCGTCCAAGCTCTCGAGTCTGCTGCTGAGCCGTCTCTCCTGTCGGCCGACAACGCCGCCACTCCGGTACCCGTGGGCCCCTGGATCCTGACATGCTCGTACTGCCACTGGAGCTCATCCGAGATCGGTGTCAAGTTTGACAAACCCCAAGGTATCTTTGCCCAGCTACAGAAGCTCCGCTACGGGGAAGAGCAGTCCAAACACGCCGTGGGCGGAGACACTTCTCCTATCAAAGCTGATTCGGCACCGGAGACCAACAAGGCGAGATTTGCAGCGCTGAAGTCGTTCTACGGCTCTCAGACTGCCACGCAAAATCCCAGTGCCGGTCTTTCAGGGCTAGGCGACTATGGCCTCAACTCCCCCGGCGCTCTGTCGCGCATCATGAGCTTATACTCTGGCAATAACATGGGCGGCCTCAAGCAAAAGAACAAGTCAAGCATAATACGAGAGGCCGACTCGGCTAATGAGGGTTTCCGGCTGAGCGATCTTGACGAGAGTTCAGCCATCTCGCAACTGCGACGGGACGGATGGGACGGGACGGTCACAATCGACCAGAGGAAGACGCAAGTCGAAGAAGGCGCCCGATTTGCGGACCAGCTATGGCCAATCCCATATCTGCTGCGGACCAAGCGCTCAAAACGCTGTCCTGTCTGCCGTCACATCATCAGTAAGCCCGAGTCCAAGGTGGGCAACACGCGGTGGCGAATTCGCCTCGTCGCCAACAACTCGATACCTTCCATCTCTATCAAACCACTTAACCCACCGCCGGGCTCAGGTCTGCTCAAGCCTCTACAACCTGCGCAGTTTCTCCTGACGTTCAAGAACCCGCTCTTCGACGACGTCAAGGTCACACTCGCGACGCCGGCTACAACGCCCGGGCGATTCGCATCGAGGGTGACGGTACTCTGCCCCGAATTTCACATTGACGCCAACACAGATACGGATATGTATCTAGACGACGTCCTGAAGGAGGGAGGGCCGGAGCGTCAACGGCAAAGAGGGGACGAAGGCATACACCAAGCGGAAGCGGGTAAGATCTGGGAGCGGGGACGCAATTGGGTTAGTATTATTGTAGAAGTGGTGCCGGCATCGCTTCGCATAGAGCCGCCTCCTACGTCGCTCAGAAAAGAAGGCGATCCGGAGCCAGATCTTAGCCCCCTAAAGGAAGACGAGGATGTGTTGGAGATACCCATGTTTGTCCGATTGGAGTGGGAGGGCGAGGTGTCGCACGACCAAGTAGGCACGGCGATCAGCAAGGAAAAGGACACGAAAGAGAAACGGGAATTGGCGTATTGGTGTGCCATTGGGATCGGACGCATCAGTCAGGAATAGAGAAAATCTACGATACCCTTAAGAGAAGCAGAATTGAGGTTACAAAGGCACATGATAATTAAGAGCAAATTAGGGCTCAGAGACGAAGCTTGTCTGTTCAATTCACAAGCTATCAATTCAGAACGCCGTGCCGTGCCATTTTATGGCCCATGAGAACCCCTAGATGCCATCATTCATCACGTAGCACATGCCAGTACCATGTCAAATGATCAATTGTTTTTCCTTCAGCCTTTCATCCTTTACCCCTGATTAACCCTAGTACTCGGAAGAGACAGTGGGAGGGAATTCGAATGTGACGGCGCGGCCGGTGAGACGACGGTAGACCTCGGAGTAGGTGTCGAGTCTGTAGTCGACACCACCACGCTCCTTCTCGTCGAGGATGACCTTGAGAAGCTTGCTGCTGTCCTCCTTAGTGCGGACGCGCTTGCCGACAATCTCGACAGGGTAGACGAGGTCTTCAAGAATGGCGTTGTGCACAGCAGTCAGAGTTCGCGAGCGCGGGCGCTTCTGCTTGAGGGTGTTGCGCGAGCGGGCAGATCGCTTGGGGCGGGGTAAAATGCGGCGCGAGGCGAGGAACAGGACATGGCGGTCGGAGAACTTCTTCTCCAGCTCACGGGTCAGGCTAGGCAACGCATTAGTACAGCTGTTCTTGAAGAGAAAGAGATAGACAAGGACATACCGCTGCTGAACCCGGTGGAAGCCCTGTAGGGATGGGACGGGGACAAAGATGACAATTGCCTTCTTGCCGTGGCCAACTTCAATCTAATTAAGACTCAAAGTCAGCCGGCGAGCTCCAGGACACTCTGATAGATGTGTTCCTTGGACCGCTTCCCGTCCTATTCCATTTATTGTTCATAATATTTCATATATTGATCTTTTTTTATGCAGCCCTCACGCACTACTAGTCGCGAGTGGAATCGCAGACGAGCTGTAGCAATTCCGCATAACATACAATCGAACGATGTGTGGAATAAGATCGAGCGCGGCCCCATGGAGTTATCGCAAGGACTCGGGGGATGTGTTATCTCACCTCTCTGGCCGAGACGAACTGAAGCGGGCGGAGGGCAGCCTTGAGGTCGGCAGTGTTGGTCTCAAGATCGTACAGAGCACCAGCAATGCTGGTCTCCAACTCGGACGGGTTGGCGCGCGAAGGGCTGTTGGGGGCGATCTTGTTGATAGACATGGCTGCGGATGTCTCTTGTCTTGTCGGAGGAGATGTTGAAAGGACTGAAAGACGGATTAGAATTTCACGAGGATGCAGCTTAGGAAATTAACCCACACAAATTCTCAGTGGATTTCGTGGTTGTGGGTGACCACAGCACGGACCTCCAAGGGCAAGCGAAGAAATAGTGGATTGTGGCTGTCCAAGACCAAGCTAGATACCTACATAGGTACTTGAGGTTAGGTGCATTGTGGCTTTGCCGCCCCCATCTACGCCACACAATAAATACCAATAACTGCATAAAACTGCAGCATTTTCATGTGCTGTGTATATATGGTTTTGGGTTATTCTAAACAGTTGATGATTGACCTAGAATTAGGTCTTTCTACGATTATTATCCGTTTTTGTTTTGACAGGATGGCGACGTCGTCGTAACAACTTACTCGATGCCATTACCGTCGACAACCCCCCCTAACTCACTCTCTCTAGATATGATCGTTCGGCTAGGACAGCTAAGTGGAAAGTGAAGCCCCAGATAACGATATAGACACCAGCAGGTGCACAATGATTTCCCTACATAAATCCGGTAGTACTTAGGAGTTATATGCTCGGGCGGCAAGCGGTCCCGACTAGCGGACGGGTCCGTCCTCGTGCCAGAATCGGACGCGAGTGGTGATATTCAAGTTGTTCTTCTACATCCAATACATACCATAATTTCTATTAGGGCGCACACCCGCCACGTATGGCGACACTGGACGATGCCGCCACTGCATGAACTCGCATGGTTTAGACACGCTTGGAACTCTTGCTACCTTGTTTCTGGAAGCCTTCGAGCTTCTGTGCAAAACAACTATGGAGTCTACCTGAAAAATAGACTTACTAATCTCTGTTTCCGCTTTTGGAACTGAGTTCTCGGCAAGGTAGCTTAAGACGCAATAATATAATCGTATCCGAGTTACACCATGGAGACAATGTTCAGCCCATTTGGAAATTGTTAGGATAAATGAAGTGGTCAGGGGACCGTTGTAGGTATTATGGAATGTGTTCTGGCAATAGTGTATAGAAAGAAGACCTCCGTTCTCGCTCATATAGCTAGTTCTTCAGCAAATATAGACACTACAATAGGCAAAATACTCTACACTCCAGCAAGTAAATATAATTATCCCTCGCGGAATTCAGGCCTAACGAAACTCATCTGGCTATAAGTCTCTTACCATGCCCACTCTACTGGCATAAATGATGCTTCTCTCTCCCCTAACATATCCTCTAGAATCTGCTGGTGTCTCTCCCTTTCTACTTCCGTTTCTGTGTGTGGTCCTAGTTGAATATTTTGAGGGCTCTCTTCCGTAACTTCAGACCATAATTGGATCTCTGACTCGACCTCTAACGTGTCAATACCTCCTAATAATTCGGCGTCCGCGAGGCCAACCTCATTCAATGAACGGACTTCCGTCTGGTTTATGTCTTTGATCCCAGCCAGAACTTGCGCTTCATTATTGTAACTCAAGTTTCCTTGGCCGTTGACAATGTTTTTACCAGAACCCGTTACTACTGGTTCCCGAGTACCTGTCATTGTTTCTTCCAAATACTTCGCATTCGAACATTGTCTTATTTTGCACTCGATGCCAGCACCTATTTCCAATATGCTGATCACTCGGTGTCCAAGCTGTTTTTGTACTCTATCCGCGTGGGCCAGCATCTCAGCAATCTCATCTTCCGTATCTACGCCATAATGGATAATAATGCAGCACCCATTATTGCGATATTTTAGGACGTCTTGCAGTATCTTCTCATCGTTGGCTGTCCATTCTCGATGAGACTTTAAGACTTGAACAATAGCCGAGTACCCAGCTCGTGCGGCGTGATATATTGCCAAAATGTATTGTATTTGCCCACGACCTTCCGTAATAACGCCGCGACGCAGTAAAAGTTGAACGCCATCAAGACGACCGTAGTGTGCTGCTCTTTCTATGGCACTTTGTCCATCAATCATTGCCCCCGGTGTATTTGGATCAGCACCATATTGCAGAAGACGGTCCATGATACCAAGGTGCCCCTTTTTAGCTGCGGCTTGTAATACTGTATCACCACATAGCCTAATATGTGGTGTATCGATGTTTATATTATGTTGAAGTAAGAGATGGACGATATCGAATCGTTCACGCTCAATAAGTCGACAGAGTGTTTTTTCACGCGTATGCCAGGGGCCAGCATTTATATCGGCGCCGGCATCTAATAAGGCCCTCACTAGGTGTAGTTGCCCTCGCAAAGAAGCGAGATGAATCGGAGTATAGGAATTTATCATCCTGAAAGTTTCGGTGGCATTGAGATCTATACACCTCTCTATGATCCTTAGGGTTAAGCTAGTCGAGATGTTCTCGGATATAGCCGCTCTAAGAGAATGGCCATCAGCTTTGTATCCTAGATCCAGAAGTAATTCTATGGCAGATTCACTATGGTTTTTGATCGCGAGAAATATAGGAGAGATGAGTTGCCTTTTGGCATCGTGCCAATCATTCCAATCTCCAAGCGTAGCAGGGGAGATGTTGTAGTAATGAATGGAGAGCTCAGAAGCGTCAACGCAGATCATTCCGCTCCCATTTAGAACAAAGACCCATAAGGATAGCTCTGGTAGCACAGCAGCATTAGTCCTACTACCACTCCCGCTGGACTTTGTAAGCTGCTGGATGATATCCAGCCGTCTGTAGTACGCGGCGATGGACACGGCTGTATCCTCCAGAACGTGATCAAAGAAGGGGCTGTCTTGGCTTGTGTGTTCACGTCTTCGAAGCATTTCTCGTAAAATTTCATCCATGCCAGTTACCGATAGTTGAATAGTAGCAAGCACGGCAGCACATAGTGCCCCCGAGTCGTAAAACAGTGCATCGATTGAGAGCCCATGTCTGATGAGTCCAACATTGCGGCTTAGAATGGCGTTTTCCAGGAAGGTTCTTCCGTCCGGGCTCCTTTCCCTAATGAAGCTGTTCGAGATCTGCGTTTGTAGAATAGTGCCAAGCATTGACTCATCTGGCATTCGAAAGGCCCAGGCATAACCTGATGTAGACAATGGGGCCCGGTTTGCAATCAACTTTGCTGCCGTCTGAACTTGTCCGTATCGAAGTGCTAGGCCTAGTGTTTCCTGCTTCGTTGGCGCACCTGCTTCGAGTAACAGCAGTGAAGTTAAATCATTTCCAGTGCGAATAGAGGCGTGAAGTGCACTCTCGCCATTCTCCATAACCTGAACGAGGTCTGCATTCAACTGAAGCATCCGGCCAGTCAGTTGATGCTGCCCAGCACTTGCAACTCGGAATAGATCATCCTCATGTATTGCAGCTCCAGCGCCAACGAGAAGGAGTGCGATTTCCCAGTTACCGGATATTGTTGCTAATGTTAATGGCGATACGCATCTTAGACGCCCTTCTGGCCGACGCTCGAGATTCCCCGGGTGATACAGGAAGCCTCGTCCGGCGTCCTGAGTGGCATAGTGCATGAGGCATGAACGATCAATGTCCACTCCGTGCTTAATAAGAAGGCTCGCTAGCTCGAAGGAGTTATAAGAAACTGCGACGTGTAGAGGAGACACTTGGCCGTCGAACCATCGTATTCTCGTGTGGTAATCGGCTCGGGCCGAAGCCCCAAGGTCTAGGAGCAGTCGACAAGATTCAACTTGACCCCAATCCACAGCAGCATGGATAGGACACAGCCCGGTATTCTGTGAGTCGACCCGTGCTCCAAGTCGATGAAGATATGAGATAACTTCAGTGTAGCCTTGCTTAGCTGCGTGTATCATGGCGTCCGATTTGAGTTTCCCGTCAAGGTCGAATCCAACACTAGCTAGAGCGAGAATATGCTTAACCAAACATAGAGCGGTATTTTGATTCTTTTTTTTCATGCTTGATGATCTATACCGTTCTCTAAAATCCTTGGTTGAGAAGGAAGCGGCCAATCCAAGGCAGGTCACGTAATTTAGGCTCAACAAATAGTCGCCAGAACTGTGACAACGACAAAGGACTTCTCCCCTAGTTGAGGTAAAATCAGCGCCTGAATCGTGCAACAGCTTGATTAGCCTGAACTTTCCCTTCATAATCGCCAGAGATAGTGCTACCGGCTCATTACCCTCGTATATAGATGCGCCTCGCTGAAGTAATAGTTCTGTAAGCTGAAGCGACACATTCTCGGGACTAGCTAACGCGGCGCGCATCAAAGGCGAGACAGATTCGTGCCTATAGTCATTAACATCCGCTCCGGCTTGTAGCATAGACCTCGCCAACTCCGCGGAGCCCTTGAATAATGCGAACTCAAGAGCTGAAGAGCTGACGAACCATGGTGCCGCGAACTCCATTATTCGGCCGACAGGGCGGTTAGGATTGATTCGACTATCAGCTGCAAGTAGTGCGCGGACGAGGCCTACTGTTTCTGTATTAACTGCTGCTTCGTATAATTGGTCTATCACTGCTGTCATAGTCGGGCTGCGAAGCGACTCTCTAACTAATCTTGCCAGCACATGTGGCTCTGTCAGACCAGATAGCTGACAGATATCTACGAACGCTCTGGCATCCTCAACATATTGTGTCTGGCCCGGAAAGTTGGAATTCATTATCAGGTGGTTTGATACTAAGTAAAAAAGGATATTGATCGCCTCTCTCTGCTTTTCGGACTGCGATCCGCCGGAAAATGTGGCTGCTCGTCTGAGGTTGTCGTCAAGGCACGTGGCTGGGATGACTTGGTCGAGATAGCCTGCGATGCGGTCGACGCTCCTGGTCAATAGGAGAGCTTGAGCGAGTCCTTCCGAACCGACTATGATATCCATAGTTCGTCGAGTAAGATATTCAAAGCTGGTCCACAATGAAGAATTAACGGATCGGCGCTTTTTACGTGGTGGTGGATGCTGAGACGCGGACGCAGTGATAGATAATACTGTCTCTTTAGCTGGTAGGAACCGCAAACCAGACATCAACTCAGGTAACAAGGACTTGCTGAATTCGAGCCACGGAAGATCACTCGGCCATTCATAAACCGAAGTCACAGTAAGTGACTGGTCTCGTGGTGTACAAATTTGGAAACAACCGTCGTCAGCATCAGAAGGCTCCGGACTAGGAGCTAATAGAATGTTAACATAAGTCCACGAGGAGATTTTCGTACTAGAAGGAATAGCGAAGACCTTACGCGGTATCAATTTGTCACGAAGAGTGATGGCTTTGTGACGGTTGGTCTGATTCTTGACTTTCTCTTGACTGAGGCGCACTCCCGAGTGGATAACAACTGAATCCTTCTGCTGAGACTTCCTCTTCTGGATAGAGTGATCAATGTATTTCCAGGTTCCTGCGCTCAACTTCTTGGAATAGTTCCATTCCTTAAGCTTAGCCCGGAATTTCCACAGTCTGAGACAAGTTAGGACACCAAATCGTGATTCGACAATTGGCCAAACTAAATAAACATACTTCACTTGAGGATGAAACTGTTTCAGACTCTCGAAGACGTCTTCAAGTCGGCCATCTTTGAAAAGATATTCCTCTCGAATAAATTGCATCCATCTGTCCCAGTCCTGTTCAGAAGGGAGTGTAGTGGTATTTGAAACTACAAGCTGGCCGGATGCCATGATCTCAGAGACGAGCGTTGAGCGAAGTCAAGTTGATAAGTGATTGACAGGGATTACTAAGATAACTCAGAAATGTACTCGACAAATTACCTTGGTTTTTTATGATGGTTGAGTAAGTGAATTATTATAAGAGAGGGAATACGAGAGTAAGGAGAAGCGAAGGTTACTAGCAGATTTATACCCCGGTGTTGAATGTGCACTTTTTATATACTTTGTACTCGGCCACCTCAGATACGCACAGGCTATCACTGAACAACGACATGCTAATTATTGGCCAATGGTAAACGCGATACTGAGGCTCCGGGATGCCTAATTACTTTACGAGCAGGCCTCATTATGTTGCAGGTCTCATTGTGGAGTGGACCCATCAGTGTTAATGCATTCCTGATTCGTTCTTAACAAAATGCGAAGTATCTAAAGTCCAATCAGATGTCAGCCCAGGACACTAAGCCTCAAAATCTTCTGTACCGTTTACATTTCCCAACTCTGCCTGATGGCATCAGAAGCCTGGGGGCAGCGGCACCCAATCACTTCGAAAACGTTCGTGCGTTTGGCTGGCGGTCTGCTGGACTACACAGCGCCACTGGCCAAAATATGGTCACAGAACATATTACTCTTACAATGTATTATAACATTCTACTAATTAACCCACAAGATAACGCCTTGGAACTAATATACCAGGGTCTTGAGAAGTGTGTCAAGGCCCAGATTGCGGCGTAGATGTCGATGGATTTGTGACGACCCGCTGTATACCCTCTTGTGTTAGATATCTCAGTGTTGGTACTTACTGCGGTCTTGGCTGAGGCTTCTGTGCACCAGAAACAGTGATGACACAGTCCTAGGTGGGTATGTGTTCAACTTGGTGGAAATAATAAAGAATGATTGAAATGAACTTAAAAATATTGTAAAAGTCTAGGAAGCCCTTCTCGATATAAATGCGTCTGGCATCTAGCTTCTAATATCTTATTGCTGAATAGGTTTTTGTGATTCTCAAACTCTCAAGCCTCTCCTAATCGTGGTTCGCATATAACATGTCTCGTCAATCTTCGGCATCTTCTATCGCACCCCTTTCCTCAGTGATGGCTGCCCAAACTTGTTTCCTCCTCTGCGATATATTAGTACACCTCGATAGATATGTACCGAAAGCAGTATTTATTATAGCTTGGCGATGACCTACCTTGCTTGCCAAGCTTGAGACATTCTCTTTCGCCTTGCGCGCCATCTTGCCGACCTCGGAGATCTGCATTGCGCGTTCGTCGTTCGTCATTCTCTTCGCATCCGGTAGGGCGAGGCGCTCGATGGTCTTGATGCCAGGGAGAATGTAGAGTCCCGATGCCTCGGCGTACGTGTCAGCCATGGCCTGCACCACGATGTAGTGTCCTTTGAGCTCCAGTGCTTGAAGCCGGAGCCTCTCGAGCCTTTCTTTCTCTTTCCTCTCTCGGGACTGTTGCTCGTCCTTTGTTGCGTCGGCTGCAGATGCTTTGTAGCGGTCCGCAAGTTTCCTTGTGGTGATGGCTTTCTGAGAAAACTGCTGTACCCGTGTTTGGTCCATGTACGTGATCATCGTCTGCATGCTGGCGAAGAACTTGACTAACTCGTCTAAATTTTCGCAGAAATACTGCAGCTGCTCTACGCAATCTCCGAGGATCTCCTTTACTTGGGCCTGAGGAGAGATCGATGCGGGTTAATTCGTGTACTTTGTATAGAAATCGAGAGGCAAGGGGAAAAGCCTGCCATTGTGAATGAGCTTACCATGTTCGCTTTTTCCATCAACATCTTCTCTAAGCGTAGCTCCATGAGTGTGAAGTCCTCTGCTTCCTTCATCTCGGCCTCCATGTGCCTACGTAGGCGCTTCTCGGCATCACAGAGTGCGCGCTGCGCGTGCTGCAGACGGCGAAAGCGAAGCTCGGCGGACGATGGCTCTATGACTTTTTGTTAGTTCTCGAAATCACAGTATCGGTGCAACGAGTCCGTATAACGGGTGTCATGCACGTACTCCTAGCCGATATCTGCTCTGCTCTAAGCTTCACGTGGAAATTAGTCAAGTTGTAGCTTGAAAAGGTTCAAGCTGCTCATCGGGTTGCTTACCTTTTCTTTCTGGGCTTCTTCTCTGTCAACTTCCAAATACCCCTGATCGATGATTGCTGTCACTGCTTCCAGAGAACCTTTCACGTCGTTGCGCCAAACATCGGCATTACGGGAGAGCAGAGCGGACGTATCCTGTTGCACATTGCGCTCGCTGCGAACGATCTCGCGGATTATGGCCGCAACCTGAATATCAATAACGTTCAGCAAATATCCCAGAGGCTAGCTCTTACTGATAATGAGACGGTCGCTGCGGCCTACCTTCTCTCCCGGACGCACTACAACGCGCACTTGTTTCGCGATGGGCGTGTGCTCCTTCGCAAACTGCGCCGTCATGCCCTGGAAACCATTCCAGATATAGGTGATGTTGCGCTCGGTCTGGGCATGTCCTGAAAGCCCTTCCCAGTCAACACCATAGTACTCCATCACCCCGTTCTGGCTTACGAGCGCAGCCTGGAGTCGATATAGACACTCTTGCAGACCCTGTGCTAGCGCGTAGCCAGGATCTCGGTGGTGAAGAGAATCCTTTGGATCGGGTGCAAAGGCAGGAATATCGATGGTTTTTTGTCCTTGCGAATTAAACCCTTTGCTGAGAAAGTTGATCAAGGAGGATAGGGGATCAGAGTATATCTTCGCCGTCGTCGTGACTATAGATGCGGCTCCACGCGTAAGATCAATCCACTTGCCTGGAGGTGCCAAATGCTCGGAGTTAGTTACTATATCTGACTGGTTCATGAGAGGCGTGAACAGATTCACCTCTGTCGAGAGACTTCTGAGCCTTATTGAATTCCTGTTGTTTGTCATCTCGTTGTCGACGATATTCTTCCTTTTCCACTTTCGCCTTGTCCATCATTTCTTGTTTCTTCTGCTTGGTCATTTCCTGGACTGTAATCTCATCATGGAGCTCAATCTTATTTCTCTCCAGCTGGTCTACGCATGCGCTTCATCAGTTCGCCTGCTTCCTTCAATATCCTTTGGGTCGGCTGTGTATAGAATACGTGCTTACCGTCTTTGGCGACGCAGGCTTTGTGAATCGCCCTCACAAACTCAGCCCAGGCGCCAAATTTCTTTTTGACAGCCTTGACATCCTTCACGGATGTTGCTGAGACTTCCCTGAGTTTCGCTAGCTGATCAGGAAGATCAAGCTCGGCGAGATCGGGGTCCTCAACTGCCTCAACAATCAAATCGATATTTCCGCCCAGCTCGCAGACACCCCCCGCCAGCATTGAGACGCTTTTCATGCATTCTTCTGCTTCGTTGAAGGCATCGCGGCCCAGGTGAGCGCATTCGATAAGGTTAGGCCGCAGTGAGGGGTATTTCAAACCTATGGTATCCGGGTTTGGGAAAACAAGAGATCCAGCTAACGGGTCAGACGCAAGGACAAAGCATTGTCCGAGCCTTCCTAGTGCATTAGGAGCGGCGCTGAGGAGAACACCCCAGTTAGAGTGGCCGAGGACGTTCTCAGCGAATGAGCTGACAACTTGATTGGCGCCTTTCGTAGTCCTCACGAGCCGAAGAAGGTCCTCGTTTTGTAAAATACCAGAGCCATCAGGTGAAAGAGGCGCGCTGTCTGCGATCCCTCCGGTTGGTTCATCAGCTTTGTTCTCAGTTGCCGCAGCAGTCGCCGAATGGGGCATTGTGAGCATCTGACCTGAATGGGACGTTTGGCCGATCACTGTTCTTCAGGTCTAAACAAGTGTCAAGACGAATGCTAATACTCTAATAGGGTATGACGATAAATATATTGTAATCTAGCTGTAATCATAGAGAATGATCAATACGGCGTAGCTGATATACAAGTCTATAATGGCCGCGCTTGCGAAAGACCGGGGCAGGGCGCCTTGACTGTTGCTATGTGTGTGTGCCAGACATACTTAACTAAGCACGGGGTAATAATAAGTGGTAGCGAAAAGGACACTTGTCAAGGCATCAGCGTTCTGAGACTCTCTAGCTGTTACCATCGTCCTATCTACCAAGGGTACAGCTAATAAGGCGTTAATGGCGTGAAGTTGCCATACTGCGCTTTGGGGGGCGTTACGTTGTATTGGCTGAGGCTATTGATTACGAGTTCCATGTGATTCGTATTATAAGTACAGCTGAACAGCGATCAAGAAAGGGGCAATCGCAAAAGCAAAACAATTTCCCAGCTGATCTTATGCAAGCGACTACAGGCTGAAAATAGTCAAAAGTGGCTATGTTGTTAATAATAGAGCGAGATATGAGGTGCGTTCTCTTGCTTCGTAAGAGGCCATTATACCCCTACATAGTCCCTTCTAGCCAGGGTCAGGGGGCCAAACGTCGACAGAGCACATGCAATAAATGGGATGTCACGCTGTTGATGAATGAACGTGGCCCTCGCGGCTTTCGCGCGCATTATCTAGAATGATTTGTTGTTGATAGATCAATCAGATGGCGGTCGACGACTTAGACACCGAGATCAAAGTAATTGAGGAGAGACTAGTGAGTCTTACACGACGTATCGAAAAGTTCGAAATAGACTCCAAAGCCAGAATCGCGGCCAAACATGACACCATGCTTAGCGAGCTTCGCGATAGCGTAAATGTGATCAACAGAACGATACTTTTCCTGGACCAGGGCGAGGATACATATATCGATTCGGTGATAGGACCCTTGACTGAACCTCAGGCTACCAAGGAAATAGTGAAGAAGCACTCTGCTAGTATGCACGAGAACTTCACACGTCTGCGCACGACGGCGACATCGGCTGTCAAGCAGGCGGAAGACGTCAAATGCCAATTCAGCGAGTTCGATGTGCAACTTGACATTTTACGAAAAGACCTAGATTTTTCCGCCGCACAAGCCGACTCGCTGTTCACCATGGCCAACTCGACACTGATCACGAAAGAAGTGGAAATTCAGAAGACTAAGCACACACTTGACGAAAAAAAAGGAGGTATTGAATATCTTGAAGGCAGGTTGGAGGCCGACAAAGATGAGCGACATCGATTACGAAAGGTAAGCAGGACTATAACTCCACGTCTCGCATCACCTCGAACCAAGTTGCTAAGTGAAGTGAAGAAAAGAGCTATGGCCTGGGCTTCGTCAATAATCTTCCCACCTATGGTGATTCGTGCTGTTTCACTTGAGTTAGATGCCAGGTGAGTTTCTGCTCTGCCTTATACACCTTGTACAGACCACCCAGTCTCACCACTGCGCGTTGCAGCGATCTACGTGATCAGATCAAATATTTGAAAGAGCAGATTAGAAATGAGGAGTTCAGGATGCGCCATCTTGAACGGGAAAAGGCGACGCTAGATGATCAGAAGAAGAGCCTTGCCGCTGTCGTCGCGAACACGAAAGCCTTGATCGCTCGGTGCGAACCCCTGATGTCTAGTGCTGCCGAGACGCAGAAGCTGGTTGACAGCAGAATCGTCGAATACCATGATCTAGTGTTGCGGACCGATGATTTCGCTTCTTGGACAGGTGACCTTTCCCGACAGACGAATACTTTCAGATTACTGGGGTCAAGTTCGAGGATGCAGTTGCAAAAGAGCACGGCGAGAATAATCACGCGATTGCTCGAGATGGATCAAGCGGAAGTGAAGTTGATCACCGCAGATCTGAAACGTGTTTAAGAGTCGAGTATAATCAATTTGACTTGCCAGGATAGCATCAGCCATACGAAAACCAGTGCAGTACGAGCTGACAAGTCATCCCAGATATTAGCCAGAACAAAGGGAAGGTCATGAGCTGCCGACGTTGTTCTTCAACTTGAAAGTCGAAGGTGCGTTGGAAAGTGTGGCTGGGTAATCGCAAGGCCCCATGAATGGTGTTGCTTCTTCTTTTGTATCAGTTGCATGAAATCATATGCAATCGGATTTACCGCTTCCATTATCTAAACCACTTTCACATCCCTGGAGGTTATTCAGATGGAGCCGTGTCGACTCGGGGGCAATCGCAATATAAGCTGGCAAGAGTTAATAAATGCTAAGATCACGTTTTTGGCCCAGAACGATTCAGTTGCCGCATTATCAGGCAAAAAGTCGTTGGAAGCACATTCTCTTTTCGTGTCACATTCAATTCTCTGGAACGAGTAGTCGACTGATCAAAGTTGCTTGTTTCGAATAGCTGTTGAGCCTCTGTCTGGAAATGGCTATCCCTCCAACTAGCAGGAATGTGAACGTGGCCATGACTCCATTATAATGACTCGAAAAGAACCCGGATGTGTTATTCATGTAGACTATAGTATTTCCAGAGAACAGGTAGGTGGTCTCCGTGGTTGGGAATAGTGTAATTGGCTAGTTGATCCAGTAGTATAGATCCTAAGAAGTTGCTCTTACAATATATTAAAACATTCTGCTAGTTAACACACAAAATGGCGCATTGAAACGAACATATTATTAGTACGAAAATTTAAAGTCGACGAGCTATTAGCTTTACCTAGACAGCTTTTCAGTTTTAAACAAACTCTTAGCTAAAGTTTTGATAACGTTTTTTATATTAAATTTGTAATAACTATTATTAATTTATAACAAAAAGTATTTAAACTTTACAAAGCTTTAAATAATGCTTAAGTATATTTAGTAAATATATTTACTATTTTCTAAGCGTTTTTGTTTACTGCTAAATAAATAAGCTTAACTGTATTATTAAAGGGTTTAGTTAAAGATAGATAAAAGCCTATTAGCTGTTTAGAAGTAGGTGATCAGGACTTAATTATATTAATTACTAGCCCTCCGTAACCTTCAAATAAAGCCGTGAGGCCCTAATATATATCCAAAAGGCCCGATATGGCCACCCTAGAGGGCATTGGCACAAATACACCTGACACTCACATTTGCATAAATGGGGTTTCCCTTCAGCCGATTTGCTGGGATGTGAGCTTTGATTGTATCTGTTTCTTTAGTTATGCATTTGTGTGGGTTCAACCTACTGGGAATATCTTACTTATTTTCAGTGATTTTATGATACTTTTTCCGCCTTAGAATAAGTGTCCTCAACAAAATATCGAGTAAAATGGGACAGCTAAATGCTTATTACGCGTGATGTCAGTCCATCAAACACAAGAAATCACTATCAACTTTCTCTTTTCAAAGACTATTCTAATTAAAGATTTTCTTCCATGAGGCTGCAGGATAATAAGACAGCATGACAAGCCAGAAGCACGATCTTCACGCCCCAAATTCCTTATCGTAGTCGACCATCGTGAACCTATACTTCACATCATTCTTATGCAGTCTCTGTAGCGTTGTAGACAAGTTGTCGGCGCTAATCGGCACGGTTTCGACCCACGACTTGATATCTTTGTCGGCGGCGAGCTTTAACATCGCCAGCATCTCTTTCCTGCTGCCCAGATGCGAAGCTCCGATCAGGCAGCCATTGGACATGAAACTCTGGGGCTTGATTGTAAGGTTTGCTTCCTCGGGCAGGCCGACAGATACCCATTTGCCGTGGACGTCTAAGAGGGCCAGGTAGCCGTCAAGGTCAAAGCCCTCGCCGAAGCTATTGGCTGTGCTGATGATCAAATCAAAGGTCATCAGGTGGTCCTTGTTCCAATACTTGTCTTGCGTCGCTAAGAACCCATCTGCGCCCATGGCCTTCGCATCTGCCTCCTTGCTGTGCGATCGAGAGATGACCCAGGTCTCGGCGCCCAAGGCCTTCGCGAACAAGACCCCGAAGTGTCCAAGACCACCCAAACCGACGATGGCAACCTTCTTACCCGGGCCCGCGCCATTCCGTACTAATGGGCTGTAACTCGTGATACCGGCACACATCATCGGCGCCGCGAGAGCACTCGGAATCGCGTCTGGGATGGGGAACACCCTTTTACAATTAGTAAATAATGTGTATTGACGCGAGGGGCCTGGAGAGGCCAACTCACCAGTGCTCGTGTGTCCGCACGTGTGACGAGTATCCACCCTGCGTGACGATCCCAGTGTCCGGCCAGACAGCACCGAAAGTGTCCATTTGCTTGGAACAGTAGGTCTCGTTGTCATTCTTGCACTGGCGGCATTCCAAGCAAGACCAACACTGGGCTCCAACACCGACGCGCTCGCCTTCTTTGATAAGGGTGACCTTGGGACCAACACGAATTGCCTTGCCGACAATCTCATGGCCGACCGCCAACGGAAACTTCTGCTCGCCCCAGCCGCCGGTGACGGTGTGGACATCACTTGAGCAGACACCGCAACACTCAATCTTTATCTCCACATCGCGGTCACCAAACGGTTTTACATCGAACTTATTTTTGTGAAAAGTAGTCCATGTATCTGGCGAATGGACTTGGAAGCCCGTATATTGATCGTATTTGGACATTTTCGTAGTTTCTTGTCGGATGAGAAGCAGCAGGTGGTAAACAAGAAATAAAAAACAACAGGAGATGTGGTAATACTCACGATCTTCTTGTCGCGATTAATCATGGAGGGGTACCGTCGCAACATATATTTACAACACCCCCCACCTTGGGCGCGCAGCCATGAAGAGGGGCATCTCTACAAGATCTACAAGTGTAGACTAGCGATTTTATCCGCAGCGTTAGTGAGGCGAATGAGATGAGACGACCCCAACTGTTTGCGCCCTTCAGCTTGCATGCATTGCGTAGTGTCGCGATCCACCTTTGGTAGCAGGATGCTGGGACGCTCGGTTGATTGCAGGAACCCGACATCGATCTGGGTACAGTCTTCTTTGTGAGTATTCAGCAGCTACGTAGAATATTCCACCAGTGATGTGGCGTGTTTCGTCCCCAATATTTCCGAGTTGGGACTGACGACGAAGGAAATACGGGATTTTCTTCTCATAATATACACAGATCCACATTAAATCGAAAATGTCTTCACAATAGGTACTATAATTGCTATTATTTGGCACAGAGTCCTCGTTGGTCGTAACGCCATCACCAATAAATGAGTTGAGTGCTGAGACATGGTCGCCAAGCCCAGCACATTCTCAGCACTGAAGGTCATCGCATCGGCTCGCTAAAGTCACTATGCGCAGTAGGTTGGTAGTTGTGGGGGTTCTGTATCGAGCATTCTAGTGGTCTTGGCCAGAAGATTTCACAACTTCAAGACAAACCACAAACTGCGGCAAGCTTCGAGTTGAAGGACACATCCTCCAGAGATGTTCCTCTCTCCCCTCTCCCCGGTCCCCAGAACCAGTGGATTAAGCAATCTTCTTCGTCCGGCGCTGACCCCCACCTAACCCAATACCACAAAGAAATGCGATCCTCATGGACGCTCCCAAATACACAAATGGCACATTTCCCCAATCAATAGCATTCCAGCGCGTGGCGTCCCAGTAGACCCACGAGCCGTGGCCGCTCACCGAATACAGGTGGCCGAGGTCGGCTACGAGCAACACGAAGAGCACCATCTTCCAGACCGTGACATCGCCCGTACAGCGCAGCACCAGCGCTTCGTTCAGCGCGAACAGGAGGTACAAGTTCGCGAGCTGCGACATGACGATCGAGGTGCCCAGCGGGATGGGCGAGGGCGCCGATTCAGCGTGTGTCATGCTCAGGTACGCATCCTGGCGGAAATGCGCATAGAAGGCTCCCACGAGAGCAGATATCGGCTCGATGATCAAGAAGAAGACCCGATATGTGAGAGGGAGGACTGTCTGGCGGGGCGCCATCTTTCTTGATCAGGTCGCGCGAATGAACGATCTCCGTTATAATTCCCCCCAAAAAGCCTCAACCTGAACCCTAGGTAGTCCGCCAAATGAGATACTGCCGTCTCTTTGTCGTAAAAAAAAGTCGATTTCTTTCGTGTACTCCTTGAAGATCGGCTGGGGTTCAATGCAGAGATGAATGAGAAGCCTCGCTCAGCTCTGCCAGTGCTCCAGAAGCTGACGACGAGCCACATTTATCTTGCTTATCTAGTAGAAGTTGTGTCTAGACAATTGAGATTTCCAGGTTTATAGTTTATTCTATTCCTACTCATTCCATCCATTTCAGTTAATTTTTCGAGGGATGCGTCGAAGTCAGAATTCCTAGGTACTTTTTCCTATGCAGGGAGAGTGGTTTCGGAACAATTTTCTCCCGCGACCAACGACCTCCTCCAACCTCCTAACTTCTTCTACTCGTACTATCACTAGGCTATTATGCTTTTCGCCTCATTTGCTCAACACAGTCCTTCTGATTCCCCAATCATAGGCAATCTAAAAGAGCATCCGGTTTGTTGAAATGGCTACTTACGGTGCAGTGCTATTGTCCCCTGAGCTAATCATCTCCGCTTTGAACAGGTCTGTATCGTTCCTTGGCAGGGCGAAGGTATTGAGCTCTTTGAGATCACATCTACTGCTACGAAAACCCATACCCAGAGCCCCTATTGAGTATGGCTTCTAATTATGATGATAATCATTGCTTGTCTTCGTACATAGTCACCATTTCAATAGTCAACATTAGATAATGGGGCTTACGATAGCTACTTTTCGCGAATGCGGTCGCTTGTAAGGTCCTTAACATACTGTAGGAGACTGCATACAGTAACTTTGATGAGATGGAAGCGACTGGGCGACTTAGCCTAACGTGCAATTCCGACAAAAAGGTGAAGAAAACGGCGAAGCGTTCGGCATCGACGCTCTAACCGTTCTAGAAGGTCTAATGTTAAAGTGACTGGATCTAGCACTGGAGGCCTTTGGTAATAAATGGCCGAATGAACTAGATTGAATTGGTCAATGATATTTACTGCGGCCTAGGCGTAGAGTATCAATATACTGAGGTGCTAGATCGAATAAGGGAAATATCCTCAATTTTCATTCCTTTAGCTTGGTCTAGAGATGCCTTCCGAGCCACCCTCACAAACCGAGTCCAGCGCCGTAGGGTAGAAGTGCTAGATGTTTGCGTGCTATCATGATAGAGCCCAGATATAGTATAAAGCTGATAATTTTTATTAGTATACTCAAAGTATAGCGCAAATTACCACATGGTTAGCAAGGCAAAGAGGCTACTCATTCTCGTTGACCGCTTTGAATACCTATCGACACATCCTTTCTTAGCCGACATAGTACCAAGCCAGTCAACCGAGAGATGATCTATCCCACAGCGCTCAAGGCTCCCACACGACCGTGAACTCCTTGAATTCCACACTCAGCGCCGCCGTGGCGTTCTTCTCAGGCCTCGCAACAAGCGGGCTCACGTCCAGGACCCAAGCCTCGCCCTGGCCTTCCTCCTCGTCCGCCAAGATCCAGCACACCTCGCGCAGCGGGATACGCTCGACCACCTCGCCCGTCGCGCCGTCAACCACCAGCTGGTAGATCCAGATGGAGCGCCCGTGCTCGTCGCCCTCGCGCACGGCCTCGAGCGTCACGCCTCGCGCGGGGTCGACGGCCGTGGTCAGGGGCCCGATGCTCCAGTCCGCGTACCGGTCGCAGCCGACTGTGCTGAACTGCGGCTTGTCTTGGTAGTACTCGATGCCGGTCTTGAGCCATTTATCCGGCGCCTGGGAAGAAGAGGTGGTGGTGGTAGCGATTAGTGAGGAGGAGGATAAGACCGGCTTGGGCACGAAGAGCAGACCGGCTTGGTCGTACCGCTCGGTCCAGGGGCCCCAGAAGGTCACGCGTGCTGAGCGGAACTTCTTTAAGAGGCCAGAGGAAGTGCGGGATATTGGGGCTGGAACGTCTTAGTTAGCCCTGTTGTCGTGATGGCGTGAAGGTGATACAAGTGGTGCCGGTAGGGATAATGAAGAGGTTTAGAGACACTTACCATTCCAGATGTTGGTCGTTGGCGGCTTTCGCCAGATGTCGGTGCCAGGTTCGGCTTGGAGTGTGAATGTTGAGCTGGTCTTGTCCATGATGGTTTAAACTCAAAGAAAATAAACCAAAAATGTGTGAGAATACTAGTAATAGGAAGAGCTGGTGAACTTAGACTAGCGCGTCGGATGCTTAGATCTGGAATGCCTCTTTAAAAGTGAGAAGTGCGAGTTACAATCGGAATGGCACTTCCTTATATATATCTCTTTCCAAACCTCTTAAGTGCCTTGAATGCTACTCCTAGGTTGTAAGTGTATCGCAGTCCAAGTGAGTTCACTTCCCAATGTGTCTTCTCCGCATTTGAGTACAAGCTATAAGTCATCAATGTTGGACCGATGATGGCCCGACGGCCCTACACTTGTTAAGCCAAGATCTTGACTACTGATATCAGGCGACCAACATGCGGTACAGCCTGCTTTTTCGGCGTCTTCCTTAGCTAGTGTTTTGGATTTCTATGCGACCACTCTTCAAGATCATTTGAATACGTAAACATAAAGCTTCCTTGGCAAGCAATGCTGGCGCCGTTCTGTCGGAGCTACCGAAACGGGAATGGTACGCTCTCTGGTGACCTGGAGAGCTTCTTACTTGGCGCGGATGCCACTGACTGTGGTGCACTCTGTCGCGACAAGCAAGTATTGAAGTAGTCACCAAAAGCCGACCAGCTTCGTTCGCTCCAGCTCGCGATGTCATGGTGAACATGCTAAGTTTGGGCGGCGCGTTTGGAAGACGAACACACGGACTTCGAAGCCCCACTGTTAGCACCGGGAATCGGTTGTCTTAATAAGGGCGCAACAATACGAACCACGATCATAAAAGGGAACGGCTACAACTTCCTTGAGATAATCAAAATACTCAATGGTCGTCCAACCGATTATTTTAAGTCACCATGTCCCAAACACAAATTGAGCTGGACATTATTCCAACTCCGGTTCCGAATGAATCCCAGGCGCAGTTCCGGGTAGCATCGCCCGAGGACGGCGCAGCGAACGGCCGAGATGACCGGAACTCATCTGGGAGCCAGGAGTTCTCACTACCGCCCATCGATGGCGGCAAAGACGCATGGCTATTCCTCGCAGCATGCTTCGTCGTTGACGCTCTGATCTGGGGTATGAAGACTCCCTTTATCTCTGTGGTCAGGCGTCCATACTTGCTCTGGCCCCCCGACTATCCGACTTACAACACAAACAGAGTACAATTTTCTACTTCTTCCTATTCTAAGAGACAATAAATATAAAGTGCACCAGCTCACATATATAGGTTACGCATTCTCCTTCGGTGTCTTTCAGGACTACTACAGTCAGCACGCCCCGTTCTCGTCATCAGGCAACATTGCCGCGATCGGCACAAGCGCAGTGGGCTTCATGTATCTATCCTCGCCTCTAGTGCTAGGTCTATGCCGTCTATATCCACACTACACGCGCTTCGCCACGCCTGCCGGCCTCCTCCTGGCCTCGTTATCCCTCGCCCTCGCGTCCCTCGCCACGTCCACAGGGACCCTGATCGTGCTGCAGGGGGTGCTGTACGCGCTGGGCGGCGCCGTAGCATACTGCCCGACGATCCTGTACATCGACGAGTGGTTCGCGGCGCGCAAGGGCATGGCGTACGGGATAGTGTGGAGCGGGGAGGGCCTGGCCAGCGTTGTGATCCCGCTGGTGTTGCAGCGGTTGCTCGCAGGGTACGGGCACGCGACCACGTTGCGCGCCAGCGGTGTCGCCCTCTTCGCCATTGCCGCCCCGCTGTCGCTGTACATCAAACCTCGCCTGCCGCCGAGTGGCACGACGGCCATGCGACCCTGGGGTCTAAAGTTCCTGGTCTCGGGCTTGTTCGCGCCGTACCAGCTGGGCAATTTCGTGCAGGGGACGGGGTATTTCCGTGAGTTGATTTAGCTGACAAGAACTTGGAAACACAAACAGTCTGGGCTTATGCTTATTAACTCATGGCAGTGCCTGGTATTTACCTTCCGACATACGCGCGCACCGTCCTCGGAGCGCCCGGCTTCCTCTCAGCGCTGACGGTGCTTCTCGTCAACCTCTCGACCACGATCGGATGTGTGGTCATGGGGACGCTGACGGACCGGCTGCCGGACACGACGTGTATCCTGATTTCATCAGCGGGAGCAACGGTGGGTATCTTCGTCGTCTGGGGGCTGTCTTCCTCCCTAGCTGTGCTGTATGTGTTCTGTGTTATCTACGGCCTTTTCGCAGGCTCTTTTACGTCGACATGGCCGGGTATTATGCGCGAATTAGGCCGGAACCGCGAGGCTGAGGCCGCTGGGCATGGTGCTATAGACCCGACTATGGTCTTCGGCTGGTTGTGTGCTGGACGTGGCGTTGGTAGCCTGGTCTCCGGGCCCCTGAGTGATAGCATCACCAAGGGTATGGCGTGGAAGGGGTACGCCACCGCCGGGTACGGGAGTGGCTATGGCCCATTAATCGTATATACCGGTGTCACTGCGCTCTTGGGCTGTTCGAGTTTTATGTGGAAGAGGCTAGTCGCATTAAAGGGTGAGCTACTCCATTAAACTATAGACGTACCTTAAGCCATACTAGGATTAGGCTTAGAGAATATGGGCAGAGATGCCTGTTGAGAACGATCTAATAGTTAAGACCTATGAACTGAAATTTTTTCTTACAATCCGAGTTTCGGTGTTTTTCCGACTCTCACTCTTAAGGTAATTATCGAATTATCTATATTAAGTCCAATAAGTGTCCCGTTTAAGCTGCATATTGAGTTGTCTAGTTGTTAATCAACGCCTGACTGTCGCTTCTGTGTAGGGGCTAAGAATGTTTATAGCAGTTAGTATTTTCTTGAAGTATTGCATTTCAAATCTTGAGCCATTTCTGTGTCCGAGCCTCATATCACTAGCACAAAGGAGGACACGAAGATCAGGCAAGTACGACTCTATTTCAGTTCAGTGCACTGCAGTAGAGGAATGGCCAAAGCAGACAACGTTCACATCCGAGGCACTCTCCTCAAGGTCAACTCAACTCCTTCTGAGAGGAGCAGGATGTAGAGTCATTCAATAATTTTAAGCTTTCAGATAATTAGGCGATAGTTACATTTATCTCACATACCAAGCTAACGTTAAGTAGATGAGTAGAGCTGACTACAAGTTGTTAACATATATGTGCTATGTATGATGTATTCACGCCTGGGGGGGGGGGGGGGGGGGGGGGGGGGGGGGCGGGGGGGGGGGGGGGGGGGGGGGGGGGGGTGGGGTGGGGGGTGGGGGGGGGGGGGGGTT